>WEIU01000629.1:440628-498790 GCA_013389925.1 Aegithalos caudatus | reverse complement strand
TTTTTTTTTTTTTAAGCCTTATTCCTCTTTGATGCCTGCAGTGATGGCAGATATCCAGCTCAGTATCAAAACTGCAGTTTTAAAATTGGAATGAAAGGATGGCTCTTAGCCACTCGTTAATCCTGTGCTGAAGGTCTCCAGGAGAGTAACCAGTTACTCAGCTTCACAAGTGCACAACTAATCACGGAGGGGTGGGGCCGAGGGCTCACTCTGCAAGTGTGTTTCTGGGCAGTAACATTTCTAGGATATTTGAGAAGCACAGTGCCTAATTATCTGCTATTTCTTGGCTAAATTGGGCTGTATGGTGTATATAGAGTTATGATTCCAGAAGAAATGAATCTGCATGTGCTGTAGGACGAGTTTTTTGGGGTAAGCTTTTCCTACTTTTTTCACCTTTTCCATCTTTCTCTCTTTTGTCTGCTTCCTCTAGGAGTTTTCACCAATATTTAGAGTTCTCATCTTAAAACCAGACTCTTTCCTAAGTTACTGATAATGCTGTTCTATAAAACTATGTATGGCATTTTTTTGTTACTCTTTTCTTTTCATGTACCAGCTATATAATATAATGCAACAAGCATTAAGTGTTGAATCATTTAAAATAGAAAATGTATTGTGATATTTCCATTAATTTCTAAGGTAAGCTAATTTCTAAGAATGAAGTAGCAAGAAAAATGACAAATAGTGACACCTTGTATTTTCATGACAAAATTTTGAGAGGAGGCTCTTTCCTGGATTGGCCATTGAGCCAAGCATCGCTGGTATGACCAGTCACTGTGGCCATTGAAACTTGTCCATCTCTGTATGCATGTGATCTGTCATCTCAGTCAAGCACCTGAATGTCTTTAATTCAATACCTGAGTGACAGATGTTATATGCTGTGGGGCTGATTTGATCATCTTGGTAATTGCATTTTGTATGGGTTGACAAAGCTGTCTAAGAATGAAAAGCTTTTTTACAACCTAAAATATGTTTTTTTTGGGATGTTTCATTTGCCATTTCTCTTTCAGATGGGGGGAAAAGAAGCAGAAAATATAGATAGAAACGGCAGACTTTGAGTGTTTGAGATGCTTAATGATGTGTTTATATATAAGCCATAGTAGTGCAAAGTCTTTTTTATTTTGGGTGTCAGCATAATACCCTATTCCTGTCACTGCTAATGCTGTCTTGTCTCTAGAGACTGATTTGCGGAAGTGTAATGCACACATGTGAAAGCACAAGTAGTTGTTGTCTTTAGTTAAAGGTTTAAGGAGATCATGATCTCACGTATAATTCTAGTTTCCTTTTGTGATTGAAAGATTTGCTCTCTCTAAAAGTTGATAGCTATAGAAAGAAAAGTTATTGTTTAATTTTATTAAATCCTTTCCAGAAGCATTTTTCCTTTAGCTTGCTGACTTTCTAAGTTCAAGACTTTACCTTTCTATGGTCCAAAATAAGTCACTTGTATGTCTTGGCCTCCACGTAAGTGATCACCAAAGGATGGATTGAAGTGAAGCTATACTTGTGGGAGAATGTGGGAAGAAAGGGAAAGGATACATTAAACACTGCCCAAAAGAGCCATCTCTAAAAGAGATAGGAAGTCCCAAAATATACGTCTGAAATCATTGAGGCTTACTGCAACTTGGTTTTGTTTGAATCAGCTGACATGAAGCGATGTCTTTCCAGAGAACAATGTGCCATGTTTGCATTTCTTCACACAGACACACACACTCACGTTGTTAGATTTCTTAATTCCAGTTTAATCAATGACTCTGCATGCCTGAACCTGAAGTCTGTATTTAAGTGAGGGTATAAGGAGGATGTGGTCCCTCAGTCTGCCTGTCTGTCATTGAGTTCTTATGTTTTTTAATAACCCACAACCCCTCCCCAGAGGTCCTTTGATAGGTAAGGGCATGGGCCTGTTTTCTAGTTGAACGTGCAAAAACCATCTGTCCAGTCTTTGGGACAGCTCAGCCTGGTGGGTTTTATGCAGCTCCAGAGTGCAGGTACTTTTGTTCTCCCTGAGGTTTCCAAACACTGGTGCAGTGACAGAGAGGATAATTCCTCCTCCCCCTGTAGCTCCTGGGCCGTGTACCCTGGTCACTCCTTCCCTATGGCAGGAGCAGTTCTGCAGCCACCCAGCTTGATGCAAGTGAAAAGGGAGCTGGTTCCCCACAGGACCATCACTGCTGGAGTGTGCTCTTAGTGGGCTTGAGGGTATGTGGTCCAGAGTGAGAGGAGAGAGACAAGCCCACCAGTGGGCTTAACAGGGATTTAAAGTGACTGCCTTAGAGTGCTGAGACTGAACTTGTCTGAAAATTAAGACCATAAATATATTTTTCTGTCAATTATATCCTTATGTTAGCACTTAATCCTCTTGCAAGGAGTTTAATTAGCATATAAACCAGATAACTGTTTCATTACAGCCTGTCAAAAGGAGTAAGAAAATATTTAAACACTATTTATTAAGAAAATATTTTCAAAGATATGTTTTTCTTGTACTTTTGGAGTACAGAAGAAAGACAACAGATGGAAATTGTATTATATTATTTTTTCCTTCAGGCATGAATATCTTGAATGACAGGAGCAAAAATTTGGGAAGGTATGTTGCTCCTGTATGGTGTGGACTTTCTTGCAATGCATATTGATATAATTTAATCATGTTTGCTAGCAATGTCAGGATACACTGTGTATTTCCCCAGCCATGTCTGTGTTATGGGAATTGTCTAGAGAATATATGTCCAGTAACTGTAATCTTGGATAGCTTTTTGTAATTCATTTATTTTTGTAACCTGGGGCTTTCCAATGCACTGAGTACTTACTGACCTTTAATTTCATTTAGTGGAGGGTGGAGAGGAAAGAGGATAAAAGAAAGGCTTTAGGAAATCCCTTTCCCTGCCCTGCAAAAGAAGGTAACTTTCTGTTTAAATCTTACTTGGGTTTAAAGGTTGTAAGCAGAGGAAAAAATACAGATCATTTTGCGTCTTTCATAAAAGCCAAATGTTGAAAGCAAAGTATCAAATATTCAGGAGCGTTACAAATTTGATACAAGCTCTGGAAGAGATGAGTATTTGAGATTTATAAAATATTTGTAGTCACTGCTGAACAATCTTTATGCTGCTATGTGATTATTACTAATACGCTCTAGTTAATATTTCATTAATGCTCACTTAAACTGGGTATTCGTTGTAATGGATTTTGCTTTGGATTAATAATGTACACACCAGATCACCAATCTCTTAAGATACTTTTCCTCCTACTTAAGTTCATCTAGTTTTAGCAAACTGAAAATATTTCTTTGTGCAGTTGCTTACTTTTTTTTTTTTTTTGCTAGATTAATTTAATATGCTCCTTTATTTCCATTTTAAATCAATACCAGTCATTTAAGATAGTAATATTTTTCTCTCGTGATTCAAAAGATTGAGTTTGTCAGCTACTTTCCTACAGCTGGAGAAAATCTATTTGTTAATTTCTTAACCTTTTGACATGTCTGTTTTTACAAGCCTGGCTGTTTGTGATGGGGGATTGAAGTATAGAGTAACAACAACAGAAGGAAACATCCCTTGTTATAATCAGAGTGTGAACTGAGCCCAGTGCAATGAGGGGGGACTAAGTTTACACAAGATTTTTGAACACTAGGAAAAGAAGAGACCCTCTTCTTCCTTCACATGATTGTGTGTTGACTTTTCATGTGGTGTAGTAAAAGGTGAATTTTTCAAAGTTTTATTCACGTCTTGGATATATGACTGTGAAATTGATTTGCAGGTAGGTTAGACCACTGATTCTCCACTGTAAAAGAAGGCTCGACAAAGTTGCATCTGTATTTTCCTTCTGTCCATGTGACAAGTGGGACAGATCTGAAAAGTCAAGACCACAGAGCCCTGGGTGAAGCTGCTAAAATGCCCTTGCTGTTTTAACAAGCCAAGGAATTGCAAGAGTTTAAAGCATTTGGACAAGAATCAGTTTACAGCATCTGCAAGCTAAGTGTTTTCTGATGGCTGACCCCAGGCTCAGGAGTGTCCCAAGTGGATAGTGCATGTAGGCCATGAAGAAAGTAGTTCTATCTGTCTTGTCTCAGGATATTATATCTATCAAACCTTCAGGCTTCAGCATCTCAGTGCCAGTCCTACTTTTATCACACTTGCAAAACATAACCATTACATTAAGACTACTTAACCTTGCCTGTGTTTTTCCAGTAAGAGTCAAGGGTTGTAATAGTGGCAACAGATCAGGCTTTGTCCTTCTTTCTCAAAATAAGTTGTATCATCTGGCAACAGATGATTATTATGCATGTATTTATGCCATATATATATATTATATAAAGCGGAAAGGTTTTTCCTTTCCTTATGTCATAGAAAAGCATATCTGAATGAGTTGCAGTGCCAAAGGACAGCACAGTGATTACATGTGCTATAAGCACGTGTAAGATGGTTTCTGCACTAAACTGAGGAACAGTTAAGGGTCTGTCTACAGCAGCAGAAGTATCAGAATGGGCGTAGTCCTGTTCTGGACACTACAGATGCACTGGCTGAGGTTTCTCTTGCCAGTGAGACAGTGTGGTAGAGAGTCAGCTATGCCCTAGCACAGGGCTGATGGCAGACACTGCAGCATCACATCTAGGTTATGCAGACAAAACCAGCTTGTCTTCTAAGTGCATTAAACATTATTCTCATGGGCTACTGATAACTAATTACTAATGAAAGGTATGATTTTCCCTCCATTTTAGTAGGGGGGATATTAATACAGTAAATGTTTTCTTACAACTCATTTGGAAAAAGTCCATGTCTAAGCACTTTGGAAGTTTGAAAAACATTGACATGATGCATGCACATCCCTTCTATACTGCTTTGACAAGTCTGAAGTTTGTTCTCTTTTTTTTTTCCTCCTTAAAATGGATCTATTTCAGATGAGAATGTGGAGTTGCATAGTGAATTACCTTTATTTGTGCAAAGTATAAGCTGTCACTGCCCACACCCATTCATCTCTATAACAAAGAGAGTAAATCAAAGGGGGAAGTGGGAGTGCTAAGGAGGGATTCCTAGCTACATCACTATGTGCAGAGTAATATTACAGGCTCAAAGCAGAACAACCAGTATCAGCGACATGTTCCTAAGCCAACTATGTTAGTCTGAAAAGAGAAAAGCAAACATAAGGGAAAGGAATGTCAATATGGGGAGTGGGAGATGGTGGGCTCCAGTGTAACACACTCAATGCATACTGCATAATTGTTTTCCTGTTTGCTAATGGCGATTATCAGGTATTTTATCTTAAATGCGCTTCTTGCCACCTTCGGATGTGGGAGATAGTGCTGACATAGTGAGGCTTGGAGTTTGAGCTGTCCTTTTCGTAGTAAATAGAACTTGATAATGAAAAAACCTCATGGTCCCTCCACTAATAAATCTGGCAAATCCCTATGACGCTATTTTGCTTCCATCCCTGTATGTCAGTGTATGTATGTCACTGCTAAGAAAATCAATAAAATGGAAGACCACAACTCAGAATCTTAAAAATTGGCAGTGGTGACTGGCTGACAGTATTGAGTGGCTAGGCATTCTGTTCTTGCTTTCCTAGGCTTTCATCCTCTCACATTTCTCCCTGTGCTGTATTCTTCTATTGTAGAGTTATTGGCAGATGCAAAAGTATCGTCAATAAATTATCAGCTGTATCAAGATTTTTTCTTGAATGTTCTTCTAACACAGAAAATCAGTTTTTTCCCTGGGCATGAATGAGTTTTAAATAAATCACATATTGAACATATATCAATATATGTTAAGTGTAGTGATCAGACTGGGTTAGATTTTGTACAGTCCTCTGGCAGATACTTCTAGAAACAGTTTGTGTCAAGGCTGTTCATTGACTCCTAAAAATGGCTTTACATTACTACACCTTAAAGGGCAAAGGGGATTATGGATATTGAAGCCTCTTCTTGATAATTTCAATGGATCTGTGCTGTGCTTGTTGGGAGATGCTTTTTACCAGTCTCTGGTAATTTCGCCACTGAAGATCTCTTACCCATGGTGATCCACTGGCAGCTTCTCTTCTCTCCACCAGTGTGCACATTTGTGTCACAGCTTAGCTGTGGCACTCTTCAGTTTTTGATGTTGCATTTTTCTGAGTCAAGATTATCTGTAACAATTGCCATGCAAAAGGGAGCAATATGACCACAGTCAGCTTGACTGTTCTTGCTATGAAGTGTTCAGGCCTTCAGTGCAAGATGCCTTTGTCATTATTTTCAAAGAACTTTGCTGTAATTTCATCAGGAGGGGAATGTTTCTCCCCGATTGTTATTCTAACCTTCAAAATATTTTGCAATGAATTTATAATTGGCAGGGTCTGTGCATAGTTTAAAGGTCTGTGAGAAGTTTAAAGTGTTTCAAGTCCATTAGTTTTACATTATAGCGAACAAGTATTAACTGAAAAATCATTGGAGAGGAAATTTTAGTATCTTTTGGTGCTCTGTTAAGTGCTACTGATCAATTGTAAAAGGGACTTTTACTCTCATGCTACTTGGCCTTTCAAAGAATATGGCCATTCTTACGGCCTGCCGTATTAAGAGATACATGGTTTTGGATACATAAACAAGTATAGCTGATTTCATCCATGGCTGTATTTGGAAATCGGTGGAAAAGAAGAAAAAATGGAGTAAACCCACCATCCTTCTGTTTTGCTGAATAAAGTTGCTTGAACTGAATCAGCCTGCAAATAATTTCTTCATCTTACTACATTGTTACGGCTGGTCATCTGTTTGCATTCTCTTACTGACTTAATTACAAAAACTTCAAAACTCTTTTGTCAAAATCTTTGTTAAGGGAACACTTCAATAGTGACAGAATTTCTATATAAATGTAAAAGCGAATGCTTCTTAATGAAATTCTGCCTATGTGAGTCATACATTAAAAGTAATGCCAAAGGGGGAAGAGTAGGGAATTGCCCAGCTAAACTTCTTTTAACCTGTGCCTCTTTGTAATAAAATAATGGTAGTCAGGGTTTCCAAAGAGATGAGGGTTTGAAAAGTGAGCATGCCAGCTAATAGCTGTGGTAACAGGCTGACCGCCGTGGAACAATACCGATGGAGTGGCCTCTCGGTGTGCCTCGGAGCTCAATAGTGAATGCGCAGCATTGTTCAGCTGTGAAAAGTCTCGGGGCACTTGGGATGTCAGGACAGACCAAGGGAAACTGATTTTCAGCTTGTAGCCTCCTTGTCAGAGGGCTGGGAGAAGCCTGGGGGCAGTTGGCCATTCCTCATGGCTCCTCTGCTCCACCAGCTTCATGCTTGTATGTGGCGAGTCCCCTGCAGGGATCTACCGCTCAGCACTGTGCCTGTGGGAGGGGATGAAAGAGAGGAGAAGGATTTTTTCCCCTCATGATGGGTTTCATGTTTGAATGTCAGGTGGAAGCTTACCCTGAGGGAAGTTAGAAGGTGACATTAGAATTTAAGGAAAAGTGAACATACAGAAGTTACTTCATTGAGGATTTATGGTCTAAATTTGATCACAGGTTTTGGAAAAAGATAAATGTTTAACTGTGTGGGGTTTGGGGTGTTTTTTAAATAAAAAGACATTCTAGGTAAGTCATGAGAATGGTTCTTAAGTGAATTACCTTTTAGGTTCCCTTTTATGTAGGGTACTGAATTGAGAAAGCTTTGATGTTCTCTCGATAAACAGGAATAACAAAAAGAATCGTTTTTTAGCATGGCTTGTTGGGAAAATCCTGCAGTTCCATCACAGAGTTAATGCATCCCCCCTCTCCTCAGCCCTCACCCTCACTTGTTTTAGACCACAAAATCGGCCTTTGTGGCCAAGTTTTTCCAAATCCGGGCCGTGTGTTTTGCATTTGAGAATTTGATTTGTATTCTACCTCTTCCTTTTAAAAAGGAAGGATTTGCTACTTCTTTTTCATAGAAAACAAGCAAGAGGAAAACCAAAACAAGGAAAGTGATGGGATTGAATGTCCCTATCTGGAAGTAAGATAAAGTGCGGAGGAAAATCTGAGAAAAAAAACTGCTTTAGCTGTACTAACTGGATTTAAATAGGAGTCTTAAGTTTCTGTTTTCACTGTCTCTGATCTAAACACTGAGAAGATTCATCTGAGGTGTTTACTGAGTACCAACGGGCTTAAATGTTGTTTATTGTAGTTAACAAAAACTGCCCAATATAGAAGTGCTTGAAGGCTGCAAAAGAGAAGTAAAACGGTACTGACTATAAAAGCCAGAAAAGCAGAAGGATGGTAGCAGATGGTTGTTGTCTGATGTCTTCTCATGAATGTTTTAAATTTCAGCTACCTTCCTGTGAACCACAAAGTGGTTCATTTTTAAGAGATTTCATGCCCCTCTCTTGTTTGCATTTGTCGGGGATTTTTTCTTCCAGATTGACAAAAAAAAAATTGCATAATAAATTCAATGGTCAGAAGAAACCTGAAGGCCTCTTTTTTTTACTAACTTTCTTTGTTTGGGGTTACATGTGTATAAAATTCAATTTATATACCCCTGAATAGGAATGTCAGAGAATTTTAATACTTTGAAGTTTATAGGAATATTTTTCTGAAGCTGTTAGTAAAGAAGGCACAGGGACTCTGCAATATATATATAGCTTTAATAAAATGACTGTCTGGTTCAAATTAAGCTTTTTATTGCTCTGATAAGAAAGCACAGAGAATGGCTTATGACTCAGGAAGTCAGTTGCTATGAATTATGCACCAAATGTTTTCTGTAACCAAGTCTAGGTCTCTAATCTGTTTGCTTCTTGCCCTGTGGCTTCTGAAGTGTGATTGTTGTCACTGTTAATCTTGAATTCTGATATGTCAATAAGTGTTGCAGGCATTAACACCACCTACATATGGGTTCAGAGGCTGCGCTGCTCTGTACACTGACATTGCAGAGATACCAATCTCAATTCACACTTTGCTTCTTGAATACAAAAACTCTAAGGAAAGTATTGCTTGTTGGGATAGGAATTTTGCTCTCAATGGTTTGTCTTCATGAAATAATGGTAAAGAAGTAGTAGGAAGTGTTGTAGACACTGCAGAAGGGCCTTAAAGCAACTCTGAAAGCATTATGAAGGCTTCTTCATCACAAACAGGGATCTGTTGGAGTGATTTTGATAGACATGCCTGAAAAGCTGACAAGGCAGGGAAGGGAATGACAAGGAAGGGAAGTTTCATTTTCATACAGCACTGTAAATTCAGAATTGCAGTATTGCAACAGGCAAGGACATTGAGAGGAAAGGTGTAAAATGTGATGCCCATAATTTAGAAGTACAGATGTTCTCCATATGCTCCAAGGGGCAATTTGGAAAGACCAAATCAAGGTAAATGGAAGTCCTGATGTGATAGGTCATCAGTAGAAAATAAAAAATAAAGAATTGGGGTGGCTGCATTTTAAAGGATCTATTGTTTGTGGCAGCAACAAGACACCTTTGATTTTTCTGCTGTGACTTGTCATTTTGCTGCCATTTGGCAGTCTTAGTCTTCTTGACCTTATTTATGTAAAATTCCACGCTTAGCTGTAGAAGCAATACAGCGAGAAGACATTGTGTATGTTAAACTCCTTTGAACCTGAACATCTGCTCAGTTTCTTTTTATTTATTTTCATTTAAAGGTTTGTGAGACGTCAAAACACCGATTATTGTATTTTGTAAAAATCCACCGCAGTCATTTATTAAATCCGGAGTCCTTTAACTGTCATTGCATATATTCCTATTGAACAGGGATTTTGAAAGAGCTGTTAGCTTAATGTTGTAATGCCACATTAAAAACAAGACCTAATATTTCCTTTTAGGAGGGTGAGCAGAAGAAAACAACTGACTTGAAATGCGAGAGCCAGTCTGTGGTGCAGCCAGGCCACCAATATGTCTTGGTTCCAGCCTGTGTAGAATTTAAGGGTTATTCTTCCCAAGATGTACCTGGGGAGAAGAATCCTTAAATTGTACAAGAATAATGCTTTCTGCAGCTTATATTTTTATTCAAGAGAGGAAACACAGAAGAAAGTTTTCATTTTATTGTAAATGTGAACATCTGTTAGGAGGTGCCTGCTTGTTACTATTTCAGTTCCGTTTCAAAGTTCTGGTTGCCAAACTTCCTGAGGTGCAGAGGAGGTTCCAGTAAGTGGCTTTAGTTTGAAACCAAATGGGAGAGATCATTTAGCTATATTTAAAGAAAAACATCAATTATTTAAAGATTCTGAAACTCACTTCTATTTGGCATCTAACATTGTCTGCTATATCAGAGAACTGGCTGTTATAAAATGTGTTCTGCTTCATGCAGGATTTTTAGTGGAAAGATTTGTAAATCAACAGAGAATTTGGTGGCAGAAGCAAACAAACTGTTAAAACGAGTGTAAAAGAACTAATCTATTTCTGCTAGATACTGTAGTTACAAGTTATCTTGAAATTGAAAAAGGTGAGTTGTAAAAGATTGTCTTCTTTAGGGTCACACAATTAAGTTTTTCTTTGGAACTAGCAAGAATGATTCATAGATGCTACGTTTCCTTCTGAAACTGTGTCTTACTCTCTAAAGTTTATTTTACCTGCTTTAAAGTGGGAGACAGTTAACAATTTTTCCTTTTAAAAACCTCCCAATGTTCTTGGTAAAGCAACAAATGTTGTGTGCTGTATTGGCTGCCTAGCCAAGACCTCCTATGTGCTTGTGCTGCAGTGGGCTCTGAAAAGTTGTGAGCTTTGGTAGCAACTTTAGGTTGCTTCGATGAAATTGAAAACAGTAGTGTGTTACGTGTTGGCCTGACAGAACATTTGCTCAGAGCAGTAAATTAGTCCAGGAAGAAGTAGAAACCAAACCTGGTGTGCAAGCACTGCTACAGTGATACGGTATAGCATGGGAAGTCACCAGTCAGGTGCTACCAGCAAGGCCTGATCCTGTGTGGTGCTGTGTGGAAGGAAGGCTACATGTGGATTTTCATTCTGGCACAACAGTTTGAGTGTAAAAGTACTAAAACATTCAAGCAGCATCGTGTTGAACACGCTGTTAATACTTCTTCACTAAATGCCGGTACTAGCAGAGAAGAAAAGGACGTAAAAGCTTTGGTTGCTTGTCATCTAGGGTATTACTCCTCCTTGTCATCTAGGGTGTTATTCCTCCCTATGGATTCACATCTACAAATCTTCACTGAATTTTCATTTGCTCTGATCTAGAAAAGAATTGAACTGTGCCTCTTTAAAATTCTTTTTAAAGAGGAGAGAAACAAGCCTTCAGAATTGACAAGGAGACGGAAAACAATTCTTCTGAAAGGCCTATAAATGGAGTAGAGGATTGGATCCATATTCTCTGTTTGTGTTGCAGTACATCAGCAGCATGTGATGGCTTGTTCTTTTTGTTAGGTGTCTCTGCAGCACTGTGTACAGATTAAATAGCTACTGCATTGCAGAGAGTTATTAATACATTACATTGCACTTCCAGGGAAGATGTCAGTGTGTCCTTTAGCCTGAATGTACCTTGTGGTTGAGTTAGGGGTGATTTAAAAATTTGCTGAGAATAACTTACTTTTTCAGTAAATCTTTAGCCAGCTGGGAACTATAGAATAACATCATTCTTAACCTCTATAAAACTTCACTTATTGTTCAAGTTTAGAAAAATCAAAGCCTTGTTCCAAAATAAAAACAGGCCACCCTTCTCAAATCTTAATCCTGATACACTAAAAACATGGTCTTATGCTACTGTACGTACAATGAAGGAATCAGGAGATGGGGCAGAGAAAGATAGGCAACTCCTAAAATATAATGCAGATAAACAAAATGCATGAAATACCAGAAAATTAGAAGTGAGACCAACGGATTATTTTTCTGGCATATCTGTGTACTATTTGTGATGCACATCAGTAAAACAGGAGGCTTTGTGGTTTCCAGTCTTCTGCCCTGACAGCTCTCAGTGCTGTGCATGTTTAAAGTGATGGAGGTTGAGGGGTTGATCCTGGGGAAATTATTTATATGTGGGGGAAACTTCTGCTGACTTGTACATGGAGATGGAAGGGAGGGCTAAGGTCAGGTGTGGGTGTGCAGAGATGAAAGAGCAAGACAGAGCAAAGTAAGGATCACAGCTCTGTTTCCCCTCGTCCCTCCACCCACGGGAATGCTTGTGAGAGCTCCCTGTGCCAGTTCAGACCAGTGGTTGAAGCTCACACTGCAGGGCTGCAGGCCTTGTTTTTTTCCCAGCCCACTGAAATGGATGTGGGACACCTTCTGTCACTGAGGCATCAGAGTTCAGGAGCTTTGTCACCACTAAATGATGAAGCTGATGGTATTACTTGTATGTCCTAGGACTTCACAGGGCTGACCAAGCAGTGCCCTGTGTCTAGTTAGTGCTTTACAGCTCTGTCCAGGAATTAGTTCAGACCTGACTTGGAGGTGATGTAAGCTTTGTAGGCAAGGTGGGCACAAGGTGTGAGGAAGCAGAAGTCCAGAGGAGTGAATCAGCTCCTGACAGAAATACGTGTCCATGTGGAATATAGCAAACATATGGTATGTTTGCCATATTCAAGTGATTTGAGTACCTGGGTGCTGCACTGTAGATGTACTGAAAAGTTTGGCATCAATGTTGGCCATTCTGTGCCTTTGAGTGTGTTCAGGACTTAGAGATATGTGGTAGCTCACTCAAGTATTTTGCACAGATCTTGCAAAAAGATCTTTTAATGTTAATACGTAAGTATTAAAAAAATCCTGAGGAGCTGCGGGAGAATCCAGAGAATACACGAGAGAGCCTATCTCAATGATCTGTGATGTCAGCATGGCAGGCTGTAAACACCTGATCTTTCAGCCTGGGTAAAAGGGACTTTCACCCCAAGAGCCCTGATGTTCAGATCAAAGTGTTTCACAGCTTTGCCAATGGTCTCAAGGCTGTATTTGCTTCCTTTTCTACCTTCAGTTTCCTGCTGTAAGGTGTTGTTCAAGGACTGTGCTCTTTAGGAATACTCTGAATGAAGCTCAGGTTGTGTCGTGTACAAGGACAGAGGTAGTGAATTTCAAGTATAGTTTTAAAGATAGAATGCCTCTTTGTGGGCTACGTTTGAGCATGCAGCTGTGAGAGCATGCCTGGAAAGTGGTGCCAGCAGCTGGGAACTCTTCTGACTTCTTTTGCCTCCCAGCTCCAAGATGGAAATGCCACCACCCCCTCCGCAGGCAAAGGAGATGTCAGCTTTCTCACGGGTTAGCACCAGCCTATATGCTTTTTTATTATTCTCTGTTTTTCATCTTTTCTTTTCTCCTGCTTCTCCTCTCACTGTCTCCTCTCACTTCTTTTTTTTTTTTTTTTCCTTGTCTTCATTGTGATTTAGCACAGAACATTTGATGGTTTGGTTTTCACATTTTCTTCTGAAATTCATTTCTCTTGCTCTTAGAAAAATCCCAAACCACTGAGGCTTTGCAAGCACTCTGCAAAAGCCTGTTCCTGTTTATGTTAGGGCAGAATAAGTTCCAGAATGCTTCTATTTCCCAGGATCATCCTATTATACTGCAAGTTCATGGAAGTTTCTAACATAAACACAGAAATTTCACAATACCAGCAAGTGATTTATTTGCTTTACATGCTTATCAATATTGTCTACAAATCAAGCAAACAAATGCTGTGGAAGTGGGGGCTCCATTTGATGTTTGCTCAGTGTTGTGCCTGGAAAAATGGAAGTTAGTGGGTGTTGCTCAGTGAAGTGTGCATTTTAAAGTTACCCACAGTGATGCCCATTGTCCTGTCCTTGAATTGCATGATGTCATATGTCATTTAAAGCTTGTAGTGATGCCGAAGACTGTCGGTGCGCTGGGAAAAAGGCGATGAGAAAGTTGTGAATCAGGTTTCTGTAAAGCCTTTGTGTTGAGGGTTTTGATAGATAAAAGCTGACTCATGCAATATTTCTGGCGAAGGAGCTGTACAGACTAGTAAGAGCTTCTCATTTTACCTGAGTGCCCAATGAGCTAATTCGGGAACAGCTGAAGTCAGAGCCCGTGCCTCTTCTCTGCCTCACAGGTAGGTCGTGGGCTCTTCAGAGAGGACTGAAAAATAGAGAGGACTTGTTCAGCCCGGGTGCGAGGAGCCAGAGACATTCCTCAGTGGTGAGATACTGTCGCAGAGGATTTTCCCTTGCAATAATGTTCTCGGGTATTAGCGTGCTTGGTTGTGACAGAGGCTATTCTGCTTTAAATACTGCAGGGAGTGGGGGTGGGGGGGGACAGTAATTGGACTGATAGAAGCACATTAGTTGGTGACTCTTTTCCCTTGTTGTGAGATTTCTAATAAATGGGATTTCTGTTCCTCAAAGTTCAGTTAAAATACTTGGCAGAATATGGTTTGTGACAGTCCAGACCAGACATCTAATCCTGCAAATATCGTAGCTCTCTAGTGTGATATTTTTCACGGAGGGTGTTAGTTTTAGAACTGATATGTATTCATATACAAAGTTTAGTGATTAAAAAGCTGCTGACCTTCACTTGGACAGGATTCAGGGCAGAAGATATGAGGAGTGTATTTAAGATCATTTGGGATCGCTAGTGGATGGATTTAAAACTTTCTCAGTCAGAAAGCTGAAGAGTGTTTTTGTTTCTCAATTCCAGTGTTCCATTTTGAATTTGATACTGAATGTAGAAATTGTTCTAAACTAGTCTGCTTAATTGTATCCACAGTATGAATGCTTTATTTGAAATATGAAGATATTTCAGGTAAAAACAAAACAAAACAAACCAACAGGAAAGATACTTTTTGTAGTCTCATCACTTTTTTGTAGCTAAACTCCAGAGGATATGAAGACTGTAATTTCTGGTAATGTTAACTTTGTAGATAACACCTGAGGTGCTCTTTTTCTTGCCAGAAGAAAGGCAACAACAATGCTAACAATGAATATAAATTGACTTTTGAGTTTTTACTTGTGCAGTATGTCGTAAAATTTCACATGCAGTAAACAACTTGGAGGAATAAACATCTATATTTAGATAGGACTTGGGGATCTTTAAGTCAGTTTTATTTAAAGACAAAGCACTTTATCTCTCATTGTATGCTAATGTTCTAGCATAGCCAAAGCTGCAGAGATAATGGAAAACCATTTATCATTACTGTGAATATAATTGCAGGAAGGAGGTTTTTGTTAAAGAAAAGCAAGTGATAGAAGAAAGTAATGCATTTTTGGTGAGAACTTGTTTATGACTGCACAGTGAAAACCCAAGACATGCTAAGATGGTTGTTTTGCATGTGCTTTCAGTATTGTAACTAATATTAGAGGTGCCTGTTGGGATAAACAGTAGTAATCCTTGCCTTGCATGTCTGTGGAGTAGGGATGTGTCATTGTTCATGCTGGGGAGTGCTCTGGGGTCGTGCCATGCCGGTGTGTGTGTGTGACACAGGAGCAGGGAGCTTTGCAGGGGCTGGGAAGGGGGAGAGAGTAACTGAATTAATGCGAAGGCACAAACAAGAAATGACCTTGTTTGGGGAGCGTGTTTCCTTGTGAGTAGGGACAAGTAGTAATTATCCTCCTTTCCATGCTGAACTAACAAGTAATTACTGTTATTCCTTAATTAAAGTATGCAAATTGAAGACTTCTTCTTTTTCTCTCCCCAGACTGAGTTAAATACCGTTAATTCACAACTGACAAAAGTTCTCAATATTATTTTGGTTCATCCTTGAAAAGGTTCA
Organism: Aegithalos caudatus; assembly: GCA_013389925.1. Classification (NCBI taxonomy): domain Eukaryota; kingdom Metazoa; phylum Chordata; class Aves; order Passeriformes; family Aegithalidae; genus Aegithalos; species Aegithalos caudatus. Next base: position 483,196 of record WEIU01000629.1, on the reverse strand, counting down.
GTAACCAAAAGAAAGCCTAACAAAAAAAGCAGTGAACCAAGCCAGACATGGGTCAGGGTATAGAAGACTTGCTCACAGTGTGTGCCTCTGCAGGCTCTGGGAGTACCTACAATTTCACACAGTGTTTGCAGCCTGAGTTTTGATGAATGCACCTACCTGCTGGTGCTGCTGCTGAAACTGGGAGGATGGGGTGGAGTTGTAAATCAGTCCCACAGGGTATGGGACAAATCTGTTGCTTTTTATAGTAAGTTTATATGAAAGACAGAAATTTGCAAGAGGTTACAGGGTTTGCAAAGGCACTGGGTCAGTTACGATTCATAGAGAGTAATTCTGGTGGAGGCTGTTTACTCTGTCTTCACTCTCATTAGTTCATTTGGGAATTTCTCACCAGCTGTTTGGTACAGAGGTTAGGTAGCTGGTACAAGAGAGAAGTTACCTTGTGGTACAACTGCAGAGTAGAGCTACTCCTCAGACTTCTGAAAAGCCAGAGACCCTGACAAAAGAAAAGAGGATGGGCATGTGGCTATGGCAGTGAACTCCATTTAAGTGCTCTCTGTCCTGATGCACTTGTGCAGAAATAATCTAAAAACTGTTCCTAATTTTAATGGCAAGGATAATTGTAGAGGTTATTTTCCTACCCAGGTGTTCTTAAGATGGTCAAGTCCAGCTGTTAGCCCAGTGCTTATGCCACGTCCACCACTAAACCATGTCACCAAGTGCCACGTCTACACATCCTTTAAATACCTCCAGGGATGGTGACTCCACCATTTCCCTGTGTAGCCTGTTCCAGTGCTTGACAGCCCATTTGGTTAAGAAATATTTCCTTTCTAAGTCTAATACAATCTAAACCTCCCCTGGTGTGACTTGAGGCTGTTTCCTCTTGTCCTATCATTTATTATTTGGGAGAAGAGGCCAACCCCCACTTGGCTACAACCTCCTTTCAGGGAGTTCTAGAAAGCAATAAGGTCTCCCCTCAACCTCCTTTTGTCCAAACTAAATACCCTCAGCTCCTTCAGATACTCCTCACAGAACTTGTGCGCCAGACCCTTCCCCAGCTCTGTTGCCCTTCTCTGGACACACTCTTATCACTTCAATATCTTTATATTGGTGAGAGCTCCAAAACTGGACACAGGATTTGATGTGTGGCTCACCAGTGACAAGTACAATGCTCAGATGGGTTTCTGAAGACAAACCTGTGAAGTCTTGGACAATTTGCAGATCCTGTGTTATTGGGAAAGGCAATAGATTTTTCACAGCTACCTGTACTTGAGGCAGGAACTGAGAGCTGGGCAGAACCAGGGCATGTCCCCAAGCCCTGATTTCCATGATCAGGGTGCTTGGTATAGAACTTACAGCTGAGGAAAAGGAGCTACTTCCTGGTTCCATGCCACGCTGAAATCCCCAGTCCACTGTGCCCTGCCTTTCTTCCAGATGTGCCAGCTGCCTAGGTGTCTACCTGCTGCTCTGCAGGAACACTGGTCAGAGTGCACCCTGCGAAACTTAATTTACTGGTTGGAAACATAATGGACAAAATTGTAACATTCTCCACAGAGAAGCCAATTGACAATTTACATCTGGCTAGGAAAGCAGTAAAAATGAACTAGAAAGTAACTTTTGAGATTAATAGTCAAGATGAGGCTTTGAGGACAAAACAGACCAAGTAAATACCTGGCAGCAAATACCTAGTTTGGTGTAATTTATGTAGAGGCATACAGCAATAGCAATTTGTATAAAAAATAGAGGAGCTTTAGTCAACCATATTGCATGCAATTGCATGCCATGCCTTGCAGGTGCCTGGGGTTTACCATAGTCACTGGAAATACAGGTGTTAAAGAGCAAGCCCATTTTAACTATTACTAATTTTACTAATCCTCAGCTTTTTAGATAAGCAATGACACTGTCATTATACAAGAGAATGAATGGGTTTGCTTTGATTTCCTAAGACATGTTAAGTTCTTCTGATGCTTCTGGCTTCAAGTATGTCTTATGTAAAACTAGTTTTAACATTTTTTCTGACTCCAATGTCATTGATGTGTACTATGTTTTGTTTCTATTTTTTATATTAATGGAAGTTTTTGTGTAGCAAATACTACGTATTAATGCCTTTGGGTTATTACCTGAGAGGTAATGTCAATGAAACAGGAAGAAAAGAATGTGGTGTCATGGAATTTCATAAGAATCCTTTACTTCCCTCCCAAATGTAGCTGATATGGTGTTTGCTTTTCATGTAATTTTAGTAAAATACCTTGGAGTAAGTTCGCGGAAGTGTTACCCCTGTTATCTTGTTTATCCTGTGAATTTTTCAAGGGGACATTTTTCATTCAGCAGTGTTGTGCTTTCTAACTTGAATGTGAATAATGATCCAAAGCTGATAACAAAAATACATTCTTTCTTATCAAAAATGTATACTTTCTTATCAGAAGTAATAGCAAGGCACACATCACTTTCTGTACCCACATAGAAACAAGAGAATTTAATTGCATTATTTCTGTTTTAATTTTTTTTCCTGATTTTTTCCCATTTTATTGCTTTTTATTTTATTTTGGAATTGGTACTTGATGTGGTGTATTCAAAAAGGCTAAGAAAATATGCTTCTATGCTTCAAAACTAGAAGAACCTGCCACAAATAAAGGCTATAGATTTTCAGGCTACAAGATAAAAGCAGAGGTACAGATCTGCTGAATTAGGTTTTTTATCTACTGGCCAATTTCTAACCCTTGTAACGAGCAAATTACTCTCAGTGTTAATTCTATGCATCACCTCGAGGGCAATACTTCTCCTTAACAGAAAGCTCATCCCATCATGACTGAAATGGCACTAGTAATTACATATGAATGAAATCTTATGCATTCAAGATAGGCCAAATAAATCAAAACATTCTTCTCTGGTATTTTATTTCTGTTTGCTTTGGATGTATTTTGAAAAATGGAAGAGTTGCTTTCAGCTTTTGATGAAATCCTCCCCCTGCTCTGACAGCTGCAGGAGCTGTGTATCTGGGAGGTTTCTGCTCATAATTGCATAGCAAGTCTAACTCAGTCCAAGAAGGGCCACCTTAAAGGCTGGGTGGGTTTGATTTGCAGCTTTATGGTTTCTTTACTGAAACTGTTGTCAAGAGCTGTAATTACTGGTATGAATTTTTGAAGAGTTGTCACTGGACTAAAATAAGGACTAAGCTACCGCTTTGTGGGTAGCTTCAGTATTGCTTTTCTTCCTAAATTGTTACAAGTTTCCCTTTTTCACAGGACAGGCATTATGAAATTCCCTGAGTTTGTGGCAAGAATTTTTTTGGGGGGAGGACACTTCTTACTGAAACAAAGCTTTGAAGTATTGAATTTACCTGCAGCTACTTTTGCAGATTCTCATGCTGCATCACACATGACGTGGCCAGATACAAATCTACATTGCATCGTGGACAGTGTCCTGCAGGGCATTTTGGCAAGGAAAAGAAAGCAGAATTGAAATGCCAACAGGAAGACAGACATCTTATTTTGTTGTTGCACTGATCTGAAAAACAGCTTTGGGTCAGTTCAGCAGGGGGTAATATTCTGGCTTAAGCTGAACAGTTTTAGAATTACTTATTTTCCCAGTAGAAAACTCAGTTATTTGGCAGCACTCTTTCCTGTGGGGACTCTTTCTTCAGAAACTACACTATTTTCTTTGGGAAATCATTCTGCTTTTAGTATTTTTGTACAAGCCACAGATCTGGTAATTGATAACTGCTTTTAGTTTTTTTAAGACTGTTGGCTTTACGGGATTCAAAATGAAAGTAATTTTCTGGTATCACTGTGTGTTTCTTGAGGTTTCAGAACCTCCCAAGCCTGGGTCAGGGCTCATCTGGGAGATAGCAGGGACTGCTCCCAGTAAAGTTGTGGGGGTCTTTTATAACCTTAGGGAAAACGTTTTGAGTTCTGTTTTTCTATGCTGCCAGGCCTGAGCAGTGAATGTGCTAGCAACAAGCCCACCATATGGCAGAAGAAGGAAGTTCCAGAGATGGAAGTGTAAGCAGGAGAAACGAGGTGTTGCAACCCTCATTGGGGGATCCCCACAACCTAAAAAGGATTAGAGTTACAGTGACCCCCTAACAATGTTGTTCTGGTTGTTTTTGCTTTAAATGGAGTTTTGGCAGCTTTCTCTGCAAAAAACTTTGGAAGTATCTTCCAACAACTTTTGCATTACATGGAGCAGCAACAATAAATCCACTTCTTCTGTTTGTTTGTTTTAGATGACTTCCACTTACCTCTTGATGATATACCAGCTGTGACAGAGGCCCTTGACTCCAAGAAGAAGGAGGAAGATTTGCACAAGGAGAGCAGATCTTTCCGCTACTGTGAAAAAAACACCATGGACCTGTCAGACAGTGATCGTCCTGTCAGCTTTAGTTCCACTTCCTCCTCTGCATCCTCCAGGGACAGCCACTGCTCCTTTGGAAGCAGAATGACCTTGGTTTCAAACAGCCACTTGGGTTTGTTTAACCAGGATAAAGAAACAGGTGCCATCAAGCTAGAGCTGGTCCCAGCTAGGCGATTTTCCAGCAGCAAGACACACAAAAACTCTGCTGTGGAGCAAGAGGATCCTGAGGACAGCCTTGAGAAAAGGTCAAGCATGCCAAGGAAAGTAGAACCAAAAGGAGCAAGCAAAAACTGTGCGATGTCCCTGGTCACAGAGCCCACCAGTCCGAAGCTCCTATATGTAGACAGAGTTGTCCAAGAGATTCTGGAGACAGAGAGGATGTATGTGCAAGATCTAAAAAGCATTGTCAAGGTAGGGGACTTGGTTAAGACAATGTTAACTGTTCTATAATGACATTTTTTACGTTGTTGGATTTCACAGTGGGACAGATGGACCTGACAATGGAACTGGCATTTGCTGGTCTTTATAAATTAGCGTAACATCGTTGTTTAAGTGTGTTTCTAGTTTTTATTTGATTCAATAAATCTAAGATGTTACTATATGTTCACAAAGAAATAACAGAAAAAGCTGTCCTACAGCTTGCAGCAGTAGTGAACAGTGATGTTTTGCAGTAAAATATCTTGTATTTTTATATNAAAAAAAAAAAAAAAAAAAAAAAAAATAGAGATTGCACTGTGTTCCAGAATGTGTAGCAAGAAGCAAGACAGCTTTAACTGCCTCTTTATATGCTTTATCTGAAGGGTCTTACTGATTTTTCCTGGCTCTCCCCTAGTCCTGCAAGTTCTTTCCTCCCTTTCCCTCTGTCCCTTTCATACAACTCACAGCTGCAGTCTGTTCTCTTGGCCTGTAGCATTGAATATGGCATGTGTATCTGCTGGAAAATGCTGTTGTTTGGCTGTAATATGAAGGAATTATGTTTTCTTTAATACTTAATCTGAACGGGTGTAGCCTTTATTAGCAGCAGTAGAGTTTTTGTCCAATCCCAACCCTGTACTGTTGTACCTTTCACTCCTTTTTCTAGTACAGGGGAAAATATGGGATGAGTCTTTCTGTGAATTGTTCTTTTCACTCTGTACTTGTGTCTGTGCCATCAGCATCATTCTGCTTTGCATTTTTGAAGACGAGTCCATTTTGAAATGAGTGCATTTTGAAATGGAGTCCCTTGGCTGTTTGTAGCCTACATGTTTAACACACAAAGAAGTGCTTAGTGTGTGTTTGTAGAACTTAGAGCTCCATGTCTAAGTGTATGTGGTCATCTGAGATAGGAAATATCAGCCAGCTGGAGACACTCTCCCCACCTGTAGCTTTAATCTGCATAGTCCCACAATACCATGGGAAAAATGTGAAGGCTTTGATAACTCAAATGCATGTTGTGATTAAAACACCAGTATCCCACCCTGCAAAGTTCTGAGAAAGGTTGCTGCTTCTGCAAGATTTCATTGGTTTCCATAGCTGGTGCTGTTTCACTGCATTCAGCTGTTGCCCAAGTTTCATTTTGGAGCGTTGAAGGCTGTCAGATGTTGCAGAACCAAGTCAGCTTCTGTGCATGGTAACCACTCACTAGGCCTGACTCCCATAGTTTTGGAAACCTTAGCCCTCACATGTCCTCCTATGCTGTAAATTGTACAACTTGAGAAACTGAAAACTAAAATTAATATCTTGTAACAGATTTTCCAATTACAAGCAGGATTGCCAATAAATGCTTTCTAGAAAATACTTCAAGCATCACTACTGTAGATGTAGAGTAAATAAGACAAATGCGTTTTTAGTTATGGAAGAACTGAAGGAATTGTGACCCTGCCCAAGCCTGTTTCCTGCAGCAACTAATAATGAATCTAGAAAGCTTTGTGTGAAACTAGACAGCTTATTTGAGACATGGAGTGGTTGGCAGTGGAGCTTTTCTTAGGTAGGTGCTGAGGATGCAAGGGCTTCAAAGGAGCTGCTTCCCAGATGGTGAAGACAGTGGGGAACCAGCTGCCTCAGCCTGTGCAGAATGTTCTCTTGCTTTCAGGGGAGGGAGGTGTGACTGGGAGCAGCCTTCTTCAGAAGAGCCTATTGCAAAAGTTTCTCAGGATTCCTTTCTCCACAAGTGACCCTAGCAATGCTGCAGTAATCCACCCAAGCAAGGATGGTGGTTGTGAAAAGATTGGGAAGACTCCACAGAGATCTGTAGGACTGCTGTACCCTTATAGGATTTGATTATCTGGGCCCCTGTGAATTGATGCCATTTAGTTTGGCAGGCAGATAACTGGTGCTGAACCAAACTTAGATGAAGGGAAGAAGCTTGATTTATCTTATTTTCCAGATAAATACGGGTCAGATTTGGCAGCTGGTTAGGAAATGGGATGAGAATGGGAAAATGGGAGCTGGAGAGAGGTCAAAGGGCAACTGCTGCCCGAGAAGTGTGTGGGAGCTGAACATGAAGGTGGGAGCTGGTGGAGTAAAGCATAAGCAAGAGAACCAGTGGTAAGTGGAGAGAGAGAAAATAATTACAAGGAAAACAATGTGAGGAAATGAGGGAAAACCCAGGAAGTGGAAAGTTTAAGTACAAGATTGGATGGAACTGGAGCTCTTGAGCAAATTTGCAGCTGATGGTCAATACAGAACCACTGGTGGGGTCATCTGGTCTAATCTCCCTGCTCAAGCAGGGTTGCCCTAGAGCATACAGCACAGGATTGTGTCTTGAATATGGTTCTTGAATACTTCTAGTGAGGGATTCTACACAATCTCTCTGGGCAATCTGTTCCAATGCTCAGTCACCCTTCCTCATGTTAAGGTAGAATTTCTTGTGCATCAGTTTCTGCCTCTTGCCTCTCACCCTAGTGCTTGGCACCACAAAGAGCCTCTTGACACCTTTCCTTCAAGTGCTTCATTGATAATATTTCCCTCTGTTACCTCTTCTCAAGGCTGAACAGGCACAACTCTCAGCATTTTCTCCTAAGAGAGGTGGCCCACTGAATATGATTATATTCATTGCCCTCCACTGGACTCATTCCAGGAGCTCCATGTCTCTGGTGCTGAGGAGCCCAGGACTGGACACAGCTCTCCAGATGTGGCCTCACCAGGGCTAAGTTGAGGGGCAGGATCACCTCCCTTGAGCAGCTGCCAGTGCTCTTCCTAATGCACCCCAGAATGTCATTGGCCTTCTTGGCTACACACTGCTGGCTCATGGACAGCTTGTTGTCCACCAGGACCCCTGGAAGCTTATGTACACAGTCTAAAAGTAAAAGGACAACTGTTTTTTTGTTTCAGGGTGGGTTTTTTGTGGCAGAGGGAGAGAGAAAGAAAAGGGGGGGAAATCAATAGGTGCTTTTTAATCACCCTCTACCCCCATCTGAGAACTATCAGTAGAGACATAGTCTAATGCTTTTTGTCCTCTAGTAGAGAGGATTTGATGATGCTACATTCTCTGTAGGCAGTAGAAACATACTTTAAAAGGATATGTTCTCACTGCTGTTTCCAGGACTTAGAAACCAGGATGGAACCCAGTGTTAAGCCCTCTGGTATATATAGCCCCTGGCCTCCAACTAGATTTTGTGCCTGTGATCACCACCCTCAAGTCCTGTTGGTTCAGCCAGTTCTCAGTGAAACTTACTGTCTGCTTATCCAACTCATACTCCTTCAGCTTGTGCATGAGGATCTTAAGGGAGTCAAAAGCCTTCCTGAGGTCAAGGTAGACAATATCCACTGCTTTCCATTCATCTACCAAGCCAGTCATTTCATAGTTAAAAGGTTGTCAGACTGGTCAACTTTCCCTTGGTGCATACCTGATGACTGTTCCTGATTACTTTCTTGTCCTTAGTGTGCCAGGAACTGGTTTCCAGGACTAGCTGAGCACAGATGACCTATTAACATGGATGATTGTGAAATTGCATGTAGGATCCTGATACTAGTCATAAAATCAAAAGTCAGCTTGTTAAGAGTTAGTCTAGTATTTTGGGCAGTGTCCTTTCCGACCTATGTTGTCCTTAGAACATGTTGTCATGCCTGAAGTAAAATACTGTGGAGGAATGGGGCAAAATAGAATTTTGTCCTTTTTTTATGCTTGTGTTGACCTAATGCTGTTAGGGCATAGGTAGGTAAATAAATAAATAAAGTAAAAAGTCATAACTTCTGTTGCCTTTTGAGTGTCTGGGTGATCTTAACAATGCCAAATTGTTAGACAGAAGTAGAAATAGACTTACTGCGATGTGGTTAATGTGATTTTTAAATGATCCTGGAGACCTGCTGAGGTTTTTCAATTTTCTTTCCAACTACTGACAAGAAGCATTTGACAGGCTTAGGATGAGTGAGGAGGCTGTACAGGTGATATTTGGCACTTTTGCTCCAGGATAAGCATTAAAAACCAACTGCTTTTCTAGCCAGTACAACCATTTTGCCTGTGACCTGGAAGGACAGTTGGGTTAGGATTGTTTTGAGGCTGCTGGGATTCTTGCACAGGCAAGCATTGCAACAAGGATAGAGTGAACTTTTCCACCATTCAGTATGTTTTATCAGATGATCTGTTAAGGATAATTACAATTTTGAATGAGTGCAGCTTGAAGCTTGTTTTGGGCAAGTTTGTGATGAGAAATTGGATACCTCTGCTTCCTGCTTGTGTCATGCTGACAGGTGTACTGGCCAGGGCAAAACTCACTGACCTTTCCCTCTTCAAGATCTAGCCTGGCTTTTTCAGGTAGTAATGCAGTTAGAATAGACCTAAACTTGTTAGAGTCACTTACTAAAATGATTTTTTCCCCTGAATAAAATGATGTCTCTGAAGTTATAAAAAAATCTATTTTGCCCTTGCAGTTCAGAGGAGTCAGAAGCCCCCATTCATAATGTATATAAATGCTTGTAACTGTAGAAAGACATTGACATTTCTGTTTTACCTTTGCAAAATGAAAAAATAATGCAAATGCACTGTTACAATAGTTGCATCTGCACCCCTATTAGTATAAGGGGAGGTTATAATAATAATTAATATAAGTAAAATGTTACTATATCTACAGAATGACTAGAGGGAGCTAAAGTGTGCATTGTCTATGTGTTTCATATGTATTTGATGTAAACAGAGGCTGAGCTTCAGAAATCTTGAACTCCCATCTGAAATCTGGGAGACTTAATTTATGTGAATGAATTCCTCTACCCTTTAATTCCAAAAGAGACCATTTTTTTTTTAAAAAAGCATCTCCACTGAACTCGTTGAAGTCTTTGTCCTATTTCCTCTCCAGATCTCTTGTCCCTGGCCTTCTCCTTTTATACTAAGTCTCCTCATTTGAAAGTGTCCCATTCCCTTCTGCTCAGTCTCCTGCCCATGATCTTGTTGCCTGTCTGTGCTAAGTCTTCCCTCAGTAAATCCCATCTGCATCCCATCAGTAAGTATATTGTCTCATTTCCTTACAAGTTCTTTTGCTTTATAATATTAATCTTTCTTATGTTCTTCATCTCTGCTGATTCCAGAGCTCTCTCCATAGCTCTCCCAGCAGGTCTGACAAAATTTCCATCACCATTCCTTATTTTTCTGCCGTCTTTAAGTACGCAGGACTTAAGAGGGGTGTCCACCAAGCTTTCCTTGGTTCCCATTTTGTCCTTCCCATCTTTCTGTAGTACTCCTTTATGTCTCCTCTGCCCTGAAATTACACAGCATGCTTTTCTATATTGTGTATGGTTTGCAGAGAGTCACTGAGACAGAGGAACAATCTTTTCCATGCTCTTGCCTCAGAGGATCAGATCTGAGCCAGATGTCGCTGGCAGCACCTGAGAATAGCAGTTGTGGGTTAAGGCCTTCTGAAGCCTGAGCTGAACCTTGCAAAGGGGCCCTGCTAGAAGTTCCCGTTTAGGATGTGTTAATTTGGAGGGTTTGTCTTCCCCTCACCCCAGTATGGTCAAAATAGGGGAATTTACATTAAGGCAGCAAAAGGCATACTCTCAGAAACAAAGTCTCCATTAGGCTTGAATCTGTTGCTGTGTCTCCCTGGGACAGGAGGATGTGGTTCATGTCCCTGCTAGTCAGCCTGGGGGTGCTTGTCTTCCCGGGGAAAGGTCACCAAAATTTTTCAACATGAGCAAAAAAGGGCATTCTTTCTCAAAAAGCCTCAGGGGAATGGCTTTGCAAAAATTTCCTAGAACAACTCATCAGGGAGGCAGATTTCAGGCATGGAAAGCTTCATCTGAGGTGAACACGGCTGTTGAAGCTACATACCCCTTGTGGGGTGGGGGCAAGCCTTGCAAAGGGAAATGCTGGATGTTTGAGGTAGATACGTGTTGGGGCACCAGTGATTAAGGAAAACCCTTCTGAGAGGAAGTCAGTGTCGGGATGTTATTGTTCCCTGTTTCCTGTCTCCTGGTGCTGCAGCTAGGGGACGTCTCCTGTGTTTTAAGCAGTTAATTTAAAAGACTGCTCTGAAGACTGCAGTGTGCACATTGTCACTTGTGATGTGTTAGTAAAAGCATAGCTGCTTGTGCTCTGGGTCTGCTGGATAGTGTAGCTCTGGAAGGTAATTCTTTGTAGATTCCAAATCTGGGAATTCCAATATAGCTAAGGCATCCCATTATGTTTGTTTCCACATTATAGTTAATTTCTGCATGTGACCTCTTTTTCTATGCCTGCTAACCTGCATACCTAAGAAAGATACCTTTGGATTGCTGTCATAAGTTACATGTGAAAATTTGGATTAACAATTTAAATTACGTGAGAAACAAATATTATGTTTTGTATAAACATAGTGTGATTATGCAACAGTGATAAGTTTAACTGTGATTAGTATTTGTTAAATTTTTGAGCTGAACTTTCTCACTGCTTTTCTTTTATCCATGAAGAAAGAGCAGTGTTAAATTCTGATTGATCTCCTTGGGGAAAGCTTGGCTTAAAAGCAAGGGAAGATTTTTCCAGTAATACTGAGATACCAGAGCTGAAACTGAGGCATCTCAGTATATGTCCAAGAGGTCTTCTTGAAGTTTGTGAAGTTTAAATAGAGTTACAGCCATAAAAATCAGAGCAGAAAAATGTTCCACTTAATTAACTTGTAATTAATTTGTAAGTAGCTTTATTAAAGAACATTAGTGTTGTGTTTTGTTTCTGGAGCTGCTCATTATGAATCAGGACCAGTGCAGACTGCTGAGAAGGGAGGTAGTTAGGAACATCACAGGGTAAGTTACTAAATAGGTGACAATAGCAATTCTGGCTACCCTTAAAGAAATATCTGAGGTTAATCAGACTGCTTTCTTCTGATGGGATAGCCCAGTTTTCCCTGCAGACTTCTTCCTTCCTGTATATGAGCTGTATTAAACATCCTTAAGCAACCTAAAGTAGTAGAAGTATACACAAACTGGTTTTTGTGTTTGTGTCTTAGTTTTTGATGCGGTTGTTTCTGGAACTCTGAGATCTTGAACAAAAGTGTTTTGCCAGCTAAATATGCTGTGAATTCCTCGTCATATGTGTCTGTTAATGATACCTAACAAAAGCAGAAGCAAAACCCAAACCCCATTTTGCTAGGCATGATGGGAATGGTTCTGGGTTTTGGGAAAAGAGGTTTTACAGCTGTGCAGTAGGGATATAATGTGTTGTGGAAAACCAGAAGTAACCTAATAAACAACTTGTGTGGTGTAAGCATCTACTTATGCTGAACAGGGAGCTGTTTATAAACTGACTTCACAGGAAATACGCAAATCCAGGCTTAAATATACTGATGCATGGTTTTTCTTACATGCATCATCACTACCTCAGTCTTATGTCTGCTGGCAATATTCATAAATTTTTTTCATTCAGCTTATTCCCAAGTATTTGAAAGACACTGAATAAAATATCATTGCTGCCTTCTGTTTCCTTCACCTGTAGTTTGCAGTTCTTATATTACAGCTACATTGTAGAAACTTGCTGGGACAGAGACTGTCAGGTGATTGTAGAGCTTCAGTGGTTGACTGGGACTGCAAAGGTTAAGACAGCCCAAATGTATAGCTGTAGCTTTGGATTTGTTTTAAGGTCAGCTCTGTGTTTGGACAGCACAGAAGGGTGAGTTACACTGCAGTAATAAATGAGCCGTCTATAAAGGTACAGTGAACCTTTCTTAAGCTGTGGGTGGGAGAGAAGCAGCAGGGAGGGCTGCTGCTCTTCCAGGGAGCCACAGAATTGCTGAAAAGCCTGGCTGCTGTTGCTCTTGTCCTTCCTTTTCTGGCAGCAGGGCGTAAATCATTCAACCGTGCTGTCTGCAACCTCCTACCCACTTGCTGAATGTGAATGAATATAGATAAAAGAATGAAAGTTAATCTTCTGTTCCAGAAACCTTTATTCTTTTGGGAGCGGGGAGGCAAGGGGAAGATGTAATTTAAATATGGAGTGTGCCATTTAGGAGTGCTGGTGGTGGGCAGGGGACGCCAGGGTTGAAACGTCGTTCCTGTGCACTGAGGCTAGAGCGGGAGGCTGTTTCCCTGCCTAGGGGGATAGAACCCTTCTGGGATTCAGGAAGTAACAAAAGGAGATCTGTTCACCTCTGCCCTCCACCTTGTTGTTGCTTACTGGCCGTGGATAAGGAGCTCCACAGAACACAGAGCAGCAGCAGCTCTATAAAAGTTGACCGAGTAGGCAGGAAAACTCTGAAAAAGAGGTCTGAGAGCTGAGAGGCAGGGAGAGGAAGTATAGCTTATCTGCAAAATTTTCAGTAAACATTACAATGGTTTAATGAGATTATATATATTTTTGCAGAACGATTGGGATTTTCTGTAAAGAAATTTCAAAATGTGGAGGTGATATCTTAAAGGCAAAGACATTTCTGCATTTCCAGCCAGCCCATAGTTTCTGGAATTTTCTTTGTGTTCTCATTTCTGTTTTGGTCCATGGAAATATTTGACTACTTTTAAAGTTGTTGTATCAGTATTACTAAATATTACTTGTCAGTGAACAATGTTCTAGTAATCCATGACCTTTAAGCCTGAATGCTTAACAAACCACATAGTAGTCTCTCTCTTTTCTGCTCTTACCACTCCTGCAAATTAAGGTGTGGAGATAGCTGCTATTTTTCCTGGTTTCATGAGAAGTCCATTTTGCAAATAAAACACTTTAACAAAGTTTTTCCTTGCAAACCACCCACTATAAAGTTCCATTTCATTGCTCTTTCTGTATTAATTAGAAAAGCCATCCAGAAGTCTCTGGTAATCATGTGGTTAATAAGGTTAAGATAAATGTGTGTTTAGGATGTGTGCAGATTTTCTCCATTTTGCTGGGTTTGCATTTTCATTCATTTTGAAAACAGACTCTTTCAGTTTCCTTTCTTGTGTTTTAAAATAAATATTTCTCTTATAGAATGTTTAATTTAACTTGTAAGCATATTGAAATCTCTTAAAAAAAAAGTTAACATTCATTTGCCTAACAAATTGGGAAAAGTTTATTTAACAGGGCAAGGATCTACACCACAGGTTCAGGTTCTTTTCCTGAGTGATTCATATATTGGAAGGCCAAATATGCCTTAACAATTCTCAAAGTTTTGTTTGATTATGTTTTGATAAGCTTATAATCAGACCAACTAAAGTGTGTTGTGAGAATTAATTTATAGATGTCCTGATGAACTTTAATATTTTTTTTATGTTTGTAATTACTAAACACTTCCAGCTGGTACTTTTTTGAGTAAGATTGAGATTACTGAATGATGATGATGATTGACACCAATGATGTAGACTTAGGAATGTTTACAGCACTTCATCTGCCTAGCAACCTCAAACGATTTGACATCCTAATTACTGTTAATTATTTTCATTCTGCTGTTTTCATTACTGTAGCTTATTTCTTTGGTGTTTCCTTTTAACTTTAGAAAGGCAGTAGATGAGGGTGTCACATAACTCCTTGACTGACTTGTCAGTAAACTACTGAGAGCATTTGTAGTCCCATGATCTCCACCTGTGCTCTGAACTTGCTTCTTACCCCACCCCTGAGCAGCAATTTTGGGTGCCAGCTTCTGGGAAAAAAATCTTGTGGCTGTGATTTGGCAGTGGATGCTGGCTGATAACTGAAAATAGATGTGGGGCATGATTTTAATCAGTCTTAATTCAGCAAGTCAGTGTGCTAAAGTGTCTAAGTGGGGTTTCACGTGCGTTTCTGTTCCCAGTGATTTACCCGTAATCATCTTTATAGATGATGGACCATTTACCAGACTTGTCTGTGTACAATCCATCAATCAGGTTCAATTTGAGTGCTTTTAATGCATCTCTTCAAATTACAGTTTGATTTAATTGACAGCCTGCCTTCCAAGTTGTCTTTTTAAGATGGGAGATTTTAGCATAGAATTCCTGCAGTTGAACAAAGGAATATTATTAAACTCTGACTGTGTTTCATTAGAGCAAAAATTCACTATGACAAAGAAGGCAAAAATCCATGAGAGCAGTCCATCCAGGCAGGCTGACAGTTCAATGCTGGATCATCTGGTGTCAGGTTTTGCCCCCCCAGAGAGCTTTACAGGCACAGCATTCATGCTGAAATACCTTATGGGATACAAGAAAAAAGTGTACAGTGGGCAAAAAGAAAGGACATAGGAACCTCAACTTGTGGAGTAGGCATTGTAGGACATGTAGGACGTGCCTCCTCCCACCCCAGTCCTAGAAGGCAGATGTGTGACAGTGCTGGGAATTGATACAGGCATCCTCTGATGCTGGGGCAGGGGCAAGAGGATGTGCAAAGCTTGCTATAAAGGGTCAGGCTCTAAAGCAGTGAGGGGGAGCCCACAGCTGCAGGAAGCTGTTCTTCTATCTCCCAGCCGTGCATGCTGGTGAGGCAGTTGTCTTTGCCCAGGGCCCCTATGATTGGGTTTAGTGCAATAGAGTGTTGAGGGACCTCTCACTGACAGAGTTTTCCAGGGCAAATTCTTTAGTTCATTTCCTGAGATTAGCTGTGCTCTGACAGCTTGAAGTCCTGTGACAAGATCTCCTGACTGTTAAATTGTTGACATTGATGTGCCCTAGAAATTTCCAACTTTGTATACGACTGTGCCTGTGCTCATGTCTACATGGGCACAACTGTTCAAAGGCAGCCTAAAGCAAAGAAAGCGTGTCTTTTCAAGGTGCAAGGCATAGTGTTAGGATTCAGGAATTCCTCACTGCTAATTTTGGCTGGCACTTAACTCCCCATGTGGCTTTCCAGGCATGTAGATGAAGCGAAGGGGACCTACTAGGGGTCACTACCTCCAGGTCTTAGTAGCTGCAAATGGGACAGTGTTTTAACATCTATAATATAGGTGAGGAAGTTGATTATTGAAAATCTGTCCCTCACAAATAGCTACATAGAAAACAATATTTTCCTTTTTTTTTTTAATCCACTTTTCTAAGTAAAATTTAAATTAATGCTGTTAACTTATTAGCAAACCCCTAACTGTGTGAAGTGCAGGGAGATCTCTGTCATGATCACCTTACTCTCCAATGTTAAAGAGTGGAAATAAAACTTACATGTGCTTCTCTATTTTTAGTTTTTGCTCATGCCATGTTCTCACGAGCGCTCCCACCATCAATCTTTGCCCTTTCTGCATGCAGTCAGTCAGCAGAGTATCGTCTTACTGCGTCACGCTTTATTGCCGCTACCCGCGGGCTGCGTGTGAGCCAGCTGCACGTGTAGATTTGCACTTCTGAGGAAGCTGGCTGGGAGCACAGGTGAGCTCAGTATGGATCCTCCACCATCCGCCGGGGCCTAGGGAGAGGACTGGTGCTGGCAAGGTGGCCTCCTGCCAGCTCAGAGACTCTGCTCTTCTGCAGGGATATCGGAGAGGAAAGAA
Source organism: Aegithalos caudatus (assembly GCA_013389925.1). Taxonomy (NCBI): domain Eukaryota; kingdom Metazoa; phylum Chordata; class Aves; order Passeriformes; family Aegithalidae; genus Aegithalos; species Aegithalos caudatus. Next base: position 467,054 of record WEIU01000629.1, on the reverse strand, counting down.
ATCAATCACAGACTGCATCTGGTGTCAGATTGTGTAAAGCAGACGGGTTGCTTTGGCTGCTCCCGTTTGGAGGGTGGCTGGCTGTCAGTGCTGGGAGGTCTTAACCATGTCCTTTTTCCCTGATGGCAGAGTTAGTGCTCTCCAAACATGTCCTTTGATGTGTCCTATGAAGCCCACCTGCAAGGCCTTACACACCCAGAATTTCCCGTAAAGACAGAGCTTTGCTGCTGCTGGCAAGTGGCAGTCTAACACATAAGGTACCAAGGGATATAAAGCAAATGGAGAAGGTGTGGAAGAAGCACACGGAGCGCAGGAGCTTTCTGCTCACGCTGCTGAGGGGAGCAGAGGAGGCTGTGTCTCCAAGTCTGCGTTGTCCTCAGAAAAACCCTGGCTCAGGCTGTTGGTCAGTGGCAGAACTGTGCTGTGCCTTAGTGGGCATAGCCCCAGGTAGGGGCTGGTCTTTCAGACCTGTCCATACTTTGGTTTTTGTGAGGTTTTTCCAGCTTCAGAAGTCTGTATAAAAAGCCCCACCAAATACCAGTAAAAGCACAAAGTAGAAAGACATGCTCACAGAAATTTTCTTTTTCTATTTAGGTTTCTGCGTCTGCATTTAGTGGAACAGTAGGGTGGACAGTGCAAGCATTTTTAGGTTTCAATCCCTTGGACTCATATAGCCAAAGGTACCAGAGCAAGATAGCAAAGTATGTTTAGTTTACAAATGCACATTGCCTTTGCAGAGCACAGCAGTAATTTAAATAATTGAAAAGAGCTGCAATGAACTGCCCTGACCAGGATTCATCATCCTTAGCCACCTGTTGTGTGGATGGCATGCTATTCTTTGAACCATAAGACATTAAGTGTATGCTGCTATACATGCTGGATAAATTAATAAATGAAATAAATAACAGAGAAAAAAAGAATAGGAAAAAATCAGGCAAAAGGTGAATTGGTGCATATTATAGTTACCCATATAATTAGCAGAATAAACACTGGGTAGCATTTTATTGTGTCTATTCTAGTGTACATCTGTTGCCCAACTTTCTTAGTTTATATGTGTGTGGCTAGTTTGGGCAGCATGGCTTTAGCTAGCAGGCTACAAATAGGATCCATTTTGTGGTCTGTTTTCCTGGGTGCCTTTTTCTGCAAGTGGTGTGGAAGTAGTGCTTAGGTGACCAAGGCTGTTGAGCTGTTTCAGTGGTTCCTCTTCTGCACAGCCATCTGATTTTGGCCAAACACATCTTTGTTGGGAAAAAAATATGGCCATGAGTATGGTGTAGTACCTGAGAGTAAAAACTGGTTTACTAGTAGCACAAATCTAGGGAGTATCAGAAAACTGAGGGTCTGAATGCTGCTGTGGCACTGCCTGGATCATGTCCTGCTTGATTTAATATTACCTATCCCTCCTCTGTCTGCAACACTACTAGAAGCCATTGGAGTTTTAAAAATACCTGGTTTTAAATATTTTTAAGTCAGAAACTGATGTTTGTGATGTACATCCTCAGCTCTTGAACTCAGAGTGTGTTGCTGAAATCAGAGATATAGGGCAGCTTTTCTTTCTCCTGCAGCTTATTTAGGCATGAGAAAGCAGTTTCCTAGTGGATAGAATCCTTTTTTCATTCTTTTTTGGTATTGCTGTTTAATCAAATTTTCAGTCTCATGTTCCTGTCTCTTAGCAAAGGTGTACCTGTGCAACTATGCTGCTCTTTTAACAAATTTGCTTATCTTTTGTGGTATTTTTATATGCACACTCCTGCCCTGTAAAGGGATTACTAAGAAGTTTTATGGAATATATGTTTCTTGCAGAGCAGGATAAAAATTGATTCTCGTTTTACAAGGCAGTGTGGCTTTTACACATTTTTTTAGAATTACTATGTTAATATTAGCATTAATATTATCCCTTTCAATGGGTAATTTTAACATAACCACAATAATAGCTGACTTATACTAAGGTTTAAACAACAATAAATGAAGTTTTTGAAGTTAAATCTGTGAATGTGTTCTAAGGAAAACTGGGGTGGCTAGAGGAAAATGTCCCACTAATTTGCATTTAGTTTCTAAAGTTTGGTCATGGAAAACATTAATCAATATGTGAAAATAATTTTGCTAATTTTGTGCTTTTCTTGACAGTTTTTTCTCATTTCTGATTCATATAATTATTTTTTTAGCCTCTAAGGTTAGTATTTTCATAATTTTATTTCTCTAGAGATCTTTTTTTGTGTGTGATTTTGGAAGAGGAAACAGTAGTTAGGATATGCAGCTTCTAGCAGGCATTCCTTCTGATGGATTTGGCATGATGAAAGACAAATGGGGAGAACGTCAAACCCAGCAAGAAAGGCAGGGCAGTTTGGCAAGACTCTCCTAATTTTTGGAGAGTTTCAAGGAGAAGGGAGGAGAAAATTGTGCAATATCATGAGAGCAAACCATGATCCGTAAATCAGGCTGAGGACATGGGCATTTGTGAGAGTTTTTTTTCTCCTATAAAGTAAGCTAAATGTTTATGCCATAACTGCAGGGAAGCAATAAAAGGCAAAGGTTATAAACAAATCATTTGGTGCCGACAGAAGGTTCATAGATGCTGACAAGAAAGAAATAAAGTGAATAAGGCTGGTACTCTGTTCTGATAAATTTCATTGATTTCTGCACCATGTCATTACGTTTGCAGCCTGCCCTGTTATCTTGTAGCTCCAAACTTTTCATTATGGCTCCAGATGATAACAGCTGTTGATACACAGCAGTGACTACCACGGGGGTAAAGTACCATTTGCTAAGAAATAATTAGGAAAATCCCCACGTCTGGGTAGCTTTGATCTTTCTGTGGTGTTGTCCTTGCAGAAGACGTTATATGCCAATACTGCATCTGTTTCCTGGATGAGTTCATGAAGCCTTTATGAGAGCACACGTGCACTATTAAGCAGTATAATCAGACAGATCCCACTGGCTGAGTCAGTGTGAGCAGTGTGCTGCTCTGCAGAGTCTGGTCTGCATGACACCCATGTGTTAAGACTGCCCAATATCCACCTTTTTCACAAAAACTTGGATACCTGGAGCTTTTTGCTGTGTGCCTACTGCAGGTATCTGCTTACACCAATAACAGCAACATAAACATGTCTGTGGTCTCAGGTCAGTAATATTGACAAAGACAAAAAGCTAAACCAGGAAAGCAGTCTCCAAATTGTGTCATGTCCTAGCAGTATGAGGTGAGGTGTAAGGTAGCTCTGAATCCTGAGCATTTTGAACAAATAACCATCTTGCCTAACCCTAGGTAAGAACAAATCCCCCCAGTTGTTTCTGTTTATTTCTGATCTGAGGCTGGTTGAAGACAGGGGCCTGAAGCACAGTCTCAAGGAAATTTTGGCAGAAGGGAGCAGAGACCGTGGGTGTGTGATGTATATGGGCTGATACTGGCATATGTTACAGGAGTGCAGGAAAACTGCCAAAGCACCTGCAGGCTGCTGCTTGGCAGCAACATTAGAAAGGTACCTGATTCCCTCTTTCTTACTAATAATTGGTAAAAGATTGAGAAGAATATGTATATGTGGAGGAAAATCAGGATAAGAGACAAAAGGAGAAGAAACCAGGTCATGCATATAATACTGTCTACAATACTAGAAATAATTGTGGACTGTTTATTATTTTGAAGAAACCCAAGCTCCAGCAATGCTGAGATGAATGAATTGGAAAGGAACTCCTCTTTATTCATTAAATGTGCTGTATGGAGTTACTTATTGTAATATTTCAATTCTTCTGCAGTCCAAGCTTGTCATATCAGCTTAGGGTGCTGCAGCGTCCCTGCAGTGCTAAAAATGTTTCCAGAGGATTGCAATTCCACCAGAGTTTTTTCTATTCTTTGCTTATATATGATGAAGATGTATCTGTGGTCAGAAAATGTTATTTGTTTAATACTGTTACTGGGGTAGACCTGAATATATTATTTACTTCTGCCTTTGACCCAATGTACTGCTTGCTGCAGTCCTGTCTGCCTCACCATCCTGAACGTTTTTACTCTTATGCGGCTTCTGAGTAAAATAAAAAGCTGAAGTTCGGGAGCCTGTGGATGTGATTCCAAAGACTTCTTGCACAAATGTATTTCAAGGTCAGGTGTGGACTCTGAGGCTGCTGCCAGCCAGGAGGGAAGGTAGAGTAAGGCTGAATGCTATCACAGAAGAGATGACATGGCTCTCCATGAACTTGCCTGCCTATTGCCACTCGCTCTTCTTAAAGACACTGATGTTACTGTGGAATAGACTTGATTTCCTCTAGCAAAAAATACTGAGTTCTGGGGGTAATGAGAGCTACTTTTAACTGGAGGTGATGACAGAGTGTGGATTATTGATGGGGGAGAGGCAGGAAATTCTGATGATACCTGAACTTGAATCTTGGCTACACCTCTGACTTCGCTGACACTACTTCAGTTGAACAGAATATGGAGGCATGGAGGCTTAAATGCTGTAATTCTTAACCTTCCTTACGAGGCCATCTAGAAACTAGAAGTCAGACCCTTGGTTGATTCAAGCCCTTTGTCTTCACAGAATTTACACAGAGAATAAATCTTGGCCATTGTATGTGTTCTAGAATACCTTTTTCTATATTGCTCTGGAACACAGTTAGTTATATTTTAGAAGTTTTCAAAGTCTTGTTGGCAGTTTGCAGGGTTCCTTTCTTGCAGCACCCTGGAATGTTGTGTTGCTTTTGGGAAGTTGCCACACCACATTGTCTAGCCACAGGCGAAAGGATTTTATTTATTTTTATTTCACATTGTTTCAGCTGTTTTCACTTTTATTTCCATACTCCAGCAGAATTTCTTTGTGAATGTGGCAGCACATCAGGTTTCTTGTTTCATGAGCTGTAGTTAGTTAAATAGCCTGCTGGATTTGTTTGCCCTTATGTGAGAATCTTAATACTGTAGCAGCAATGGGAAAAAAAAAAGGTGACATTGAGCTCTTATCAAAGTGAGGGAAGAGGTGGGAAAGTTGTTCTCCCAGAACACTGCTGATCTGACCTTTTTCTAGCTGTCATGTTCTTATTCAAATAAAGACCCTGGTTGAGAGACTATCATAAGTGCAAAAATAAGTTATTGCTAGAGTATATATTGCAATGTAGTTTGCAGTGTAAGTCTATATGTGATAAATTGCATGGACATAGATACAGTGAGAGCTGTCCTCTACATACTCTACATTTTTGGTAACCATGATTTTTTAAAAAGTAATTTATTCAGTGGTTGCTTTTCTGAGCCTCTGTTGCTTGTGTGCTTTCTGTTGTTCATTATATAGCTTTTCTGTTACTAAGACTGCATTAAATGACATTCTTCATCTCTTACATATTTTTTTGTCTTTGAGCCAACCAAATGATCTATTAAACTGTCACTGTGAATGAAATTTGGAAACATTTGTTTATCAGTAGCAAGAGAAACATTGGCTGTCCTGTCTAAGAGGTATAACTTAGCTTTCAGTCTTTTGTTGTTTTCTTGGTTTCAGGGAACAGATAAGTACTGTTACCGTTCATAATAGAGTGACTGTTCACAGAGGGGCTGCTGAAGGCTTTATTGTAATAATAAGGTGAAACTGATATTCAGAGACTCATCTTGTACAATAAAACATAGCTCTGTTTACTGATCTAGGAAAGGAGGAAATGTCTGAAGACCTCCCTCTCATTTCTCTTGTAGGATTACCTCGACTGTATCACTGATCAGACCAAGCTCTCCCTGGGAACAGAGGAGCGATCAGCCCTGTTTGGAAACATACGGGATATCTACCATTTCAACAGGTAATTAATTTTTAACTAAATTAAAACATTTCAATAGCCTGTGTTAACGAGAGGGAGCAAACAAGCCAAATTCACTTTTGTCACTTTGAAACAGCCAAGATCTATAAATCGAGAAATTATCTAATTTTAATTCTAAGCAAAGTTGGTTTGCTGACACCAGATTTTTTTAGCTGTTTATTTGATGCATCAAGAATGGTCTCCGTGTACTTTTTTTTGCTTTTTTGATGGGTATTCACATGAATGTAAGCCTAACCTGCTCTGTGCTTTAACTGAGCTTAATGCAAGACCACTGTAAAAGAAATTCTTGTCTTAATGAAGAGATGCTTTATTCCTACTATATCAGCTCCTTTTGCGTACCTATTTACATCACCCAGATCTGGCTTTTGTAGTGTTTTATGCTACTAGCTACTTCCTGAATTAATTTCTCAAAACTGTACTGAAGTACCTTTCCTCCACTGAAGTTTTTTGTTCAGTGTCTTTCCAGCCTTCTTTGAAACTCTGCAGACGGGATTCTAGTGTATGTTGGGAGCCTGAAGTGAAATGTCTTGCTTGTATAACTAGTGCCACATTGTGTGAGATCTCAGTATCTGCAGTTTGAGGAGCATGCTACTGCTACTTTTGTCTGAGTCCTCTGTTACTATAAAAATTATTAACTTAGCATTTAAGGAAAACCTGATTATTCAACCGATGCAGGAAATATATTGACATAAAATTCACACATCTTTTATATACTAATACTCCTGTAAAAGATCTCTAAGCTTTGCTATAGTTCCCAAAACATCTCTCAAACTACTGTGCTCTTTGAAGAACAAGCATATAATTTAATTGAATCAAAAGAGAATTCTGAAGTGCAGCACTTGTGTCAAATGTCATCTTCAATGTTTTTCCATCATCATGGGAAGTTACTTTTAAGGGGCTTCAACTGCTGGGATTGCTGTTTAGTGTCAAAGGAAAGAGTGAGAATGGATCTGTTCAGAATTTATGCACAAAGATGAAATCAAAAGTCTTTTCCTGAAGCTTAAAATAGCTACTGCAGGGTAATGGAAATATGCTTAACTAGAAAGCTGCTTCAGCTACAACAACTGACTTTACTGAATGTCTAACAGCTGGAAAATACATAGCGGGAGCATGCTAAAACAGGCTCATGGACTGTTTAAGAGCCATGAGACAATGATTGTGAGCTTACAGATTCCCAGTGGTCACAGAATGGAAAAATACAGTCCTAGCCATTATATTTTCTGATCCTTCAAAAGCTAGAAAGATTACAGAGTTAATAGCTAAGATGCATTTATGTCAGCTTCATTGCAAATATTGCCTACTAAAAATAGTTTCAAGTATGATCAGTTGTTATACAGAATTACTGAGCTGTGCAAAAAAAAAAAAAAAAATTGCAGCGGTTAAAAAGAAAAAAGAAAAGAAAAGCAGTTTTGGACAATTTTAGAGATAGATATGTTAGAATGGTTAAAACTTACTGGTAAGTTTTCCAAAGCATCTAGTAAATTACTAATGTATTTCAAGCCTTCTGGTATAAAGTTCTGCTTGAAAATTGTGAGTTCTTAAAACTGAACACTCGCTGTATATCCCAATATAGCTTCAAGGATTAAGTTTACTCTGTGTGAAATTTGGCACTCTAAACATATTCTAGAGCCTTTTTGTTTAATCTTAGCTTAGGAAAAAGGTCCACTTGGTCCATTATATTAATAATTTCAGATTTTTTTGTGAGCATGATTTTATAGATTTAGAATTACCTTTTTTTTTCTCAACTTTGAATTTGACCGTTAATCAGTAATCAAAGGTTTCAGTCTTGGGTATTTTTCAGACTTGCAGATCTGAGAAATTTCATTTCAGTAAATGGGAATTTCTCTCAGCTAAACTACCTAGAATTTTCAAGTGCTGTATTGAATGGCAAAAATGGTGGTCATCATGGTAACTGCTAGTCCCACGATTATGATCTCTTTTTGAAAATCTATTTCTTTCTGAGTTTCGTGGTGGTAAGGTCTGGCTTCTTTGGAGGAGAAGCCATCGTAAAACTTCATCAAAACATCAAACTGTCCCCTAAAAGGCATTGTAGTAGGACTTTCATTCATTTGACTTGAAAAGATAATGAACGTTCTGTATGCAAAATTGTCAGTCTTTATGCTTCCCTCTCTCATCCCAAAGGATTTAGCATTAGCTCCTGCTGATGTTTGTACAGATTCCAATTTTCCCAGCCCATAGTAACCCAAGCTATATAGCTCAGTATGTGGCATTAACTGGCCCTAGCTGCTGTGTCATGCTTCAGTCTGAATCTTGTTAGTGACCAGCTGGAAGAGCATGGAGTTCCTCCAGTGCTCACTCGTGCTCCCTGCCTGGCTGCCTGGCACATGCCAGTTGCAGAGCCAAGAACTGTGACCAGCAGAAAACCTCTGGATATTCAGGTGAACAGGACCAACACTTTTCTCTATTGTTCTTTCTGCCTCCTGCCAGGAACTTAAATGTAGCCTATAAAAACAGCCCTACTTTTTCACATCAGCTTGGTATTATAGGGATTTATTTAAGATTTTTAGGATGACTGAGCATGACAGTTTTGCTGTTTTTAGAGTGGCAGACTGCTCTTAGAGTCCTGTTCTTACCATCCAGATGAGACAGAAGAGAGTGCAGTATAGGTAACAAACTCTTTCAAAAACAACCCTAACACCATGGCCTTGTGTTGAAGACACAAACCACTAGTCTATTTATCACATACACATGGACTCAGTTGCATAAATACATAAAATATTTGTGTGCTTCTTCTATATCATGAAGGAGAAATTATGTGGTTTTGTTGGAGTCCAGCAGGAATAAAATGACAGTCTGGTATGTACTTAGAGCCATCAGGAGAATGTCTGACTGCCAGACAGCAGGAATCCTCTGAGCCTGTGTGGCATGTTTGATGTTATTTCCAAAACTCATGTGTGGGACACAGTCAGTCAGTATAACTAATGGCTGTGGTCACCATTACTACAGCTTGCTTCTTTTGCTGATGTAAATGAGCTTCCTGAGTGTGGGGTATCAATCAAGGGTCATATTTTTATTCCCATTTTCATGAAGGGAGAAATTGAGGTGTAGAGGTTAAATTGTCACAGTACAAAGTGACTCAGTGACTGCTGAAGCTAAGGTCTTTGCCTGTCTTTGTTCCTTGTGACTGCATGTTGATTTCTCCCTTTCCTTCCTCCAGTAATTAGAGAAGCAAAGAACAAGTCAGGAAACTCTTCTGGTTTACTAGTTTTTGTACATGCAGAGGGAAATGGTGTCTGCTTACAGGGGAAGAGGGTAGTTCCCTAGATACAGGCATAGGAACTCTAAGGCAAAACCTGTTCATCGAACCAGCTGTGAACTGGGAGACAAGTAGCCCTAAATGGAAAATCATCTGTCTGAGTGTGTGTGTATGTGATGGGGGAGGAGAGGAGGAGGAGCAGGAGAAGAAAATTATTTTAGAGAACAATTCGGCAGAAAACTCTGTTTATTTTCTCATTTTTTTGAATATGTCTTTCAGTAAAACTAAAAACTTTTTGCATCAAAACCTTTAAGGTTTTCTTCTACTTGAACTCTTTCTTTCACTGAATTTGCTTTCAAGAACTGAGTTTAATTCAACAGCAGACAGGCTCCCTTATTGCTTTGTTCCTGTTCAAATTAATTCATTTTCTCTTTGGCTTGTAAAAATTACAAAATCCTCTCGTGTCCCTTACAGAAAACTTTTTCCAAGTTGATCATTTTATCTTCAATAAAGAAACACACTAAAAGTAGACTAATTTTCCTAAGTGAGCTTCATAACATTCATCAAGAATGAGAAATATGTCCTCAGTTCTCACCAGTATTATTCAGAGAAGGTCATCATCTCCCTTGGTCAAGTTAAGCTTGTAGAACATAAAAAGTATAGGACAGTGCACGTGCTTCAGTAGCTTTTAAATTTTCTTAGTTTTTATATCATATTGGTTGATATACAAGCTACACAACTGTTTGCCTGCACCACTATGATTATTGTTAAAGAGCTGTCAGTCACAGAGTCATGGAATAGTTTGGTTTGGAAAGCACCTGTAAAGGTCATCTAGTCTGCCCTCCTTGTGATGAGCAGAGACATCTTCAATTAGACCAGGTTCCTCAGACACCCATCCAACCTGGCCTTGAATGTTTCTAGGGATGGGAAATCTACCTGAAGGAAGGGGCTCAGCTCTGCTTAGCAGAACAGCCAATCCATGGTCATCCTGATGACTTGAATTTTGAAATAGTGAGAATACCATTTCCTTATAGTTCTCCTCTGCCTGAAAACAAAAACAAAACAACAAAACAGCAGTTCTGGGGGCAGAGGGGAAGGGGCATAAAAATGTTCCCTTTGTAGGACTCTCTTCATCATTAAGTGCTGCCATGAATATCATAGCAGTGTCTGGGTCTGAATATACAGGTGTGTTTATTCCAAGGTGTGCCCTAATTGTCTTACCTTGGCCTATTCTTTGTTTTAGTGAACTTCTGCAAGATTTGGAAAACTGTGAAAATGATCCTGTGGCTATAGCAGATTGTTTTGTTTCCAAGGTAAGTCTGCAGCACCAGTTGCAGAGTGCTGTGGTGGAAATAAGATTAATTTATTAGCTTTTGATACCTAATCCTGAGAGCTTGTATAATGGTAACCAGGAAAAGTCAGCAAATCTATGGAAGGGGAAGGAATTTCTCTTAGTAATTGATAGGAATATGCCTCTGATTTGCTTTTTTAAAAAATTAAGACAAAGGTGTAATTTTCTTCAATAAGTGTATCTGAGCTGGTGGAGCTGTTGACTGAGTTAATTTTTAAGGTTTGTTTTCTTGTCAGCTATTACAGGGGTTCTCTTCTTTACTTGCATCTGTTAATGTAGGTGATCAAGTGGTACTCCAGTTATGCCTTGTCAGCTTAAAAACAGCTAGAGAATAAAACTTGGCTGCGTTCTTAGAAAAGGCAATAACATTAACATAAAAAAGGTGGCCATATTATTTTCTGAGAATTTTTCCTGAAACCCACAACTATAACTTTAATTTTCTTTTTAAGTGGAATGGCCCAAAGTCTAGCCTTAAGATTCAAGTCCCATTCTCTCTGAAATGCTTTGAATTTTCTGAACATTGATAGGACATCTGGTTCTGCTGGGCAATACTGCAGCCAAAAATATGGAGTATGGGAAATTGTTAGGTGCAGCAGGAGCACAGGGGAGAAGGAGACCTTCATTGTAGGAAACACAGAGAATCAGTTTAGGGAGAAGAGGAATGGCTATAATGAGTAGGACAACAAGAAATTAAATAATTTGGGGTACAGATGATGCTAGTTCATTGGAAACTTCAAACAGAGAATCTACATATGTCTTAAATCTGTAGAGCCCAAATGTGTTAAAAAATAATGCTATCTCTGTGGTATTTCTGGAGGACAAGGGGTCATGTAGTTGTTTAAAGTTGAATAATATCTTTGTAGGTGTGTTTGCCTTTTTGTATTAANCAAAAAATTAAAAAAAAAAAAAAAAAAAAAAAAAAAAAAAAAAAAAAAAAAAAAACCAAAAACAAAAAAAAAAAAAACACAAACTCCAAAGAAACCAAAAAGCTAAAGCCTGTCATGTTTTATACTTTGCCCTGAACTCAGCATTTCCAGCACCAAGCACTCAATGTAATAAGTCTAACACATGGATTTAGGATTAATTGGACCACCCTCTCATTGTGGTGGACCTGTTGTGACATAAGGGATTTTATACTAAATTAGAGTGATGATACCAGCTAAGTGCAGCTGTTTCACCAGATCTCTTGTGTTGCTGTGAGCAGCTCTGTCTCTGGGGTCAGCTTTGCCTGGCTGTCCACCCAGCAGCCCTGGCTGCACTCCAACAGCACCTTTGTGTGAGTTCTTGGTTCTGCAGCACCATTACCTTCGCTGTCACGGCCGTGGTCAGAAAGAGGGGACTCTCTCGAGGCTTTGTGAGCAGATTTTATTCGGGGGACACAGGGGAAAACTCCTGGTCCCAGGCTCAGAGCTTCCCGAGAGAGAGACCCCCAACCTGAGTCCTTAGGGGGCTTTTATCAGCACAATTCCAAGGGGTGGGTACAAGTTGAAAACCAATAAAACAAGGCAAGGTGGCAAATGCCAACAGAATTACCTAAACAAGAACAAATCAAGCTAAATTGGGGTGGGGTGCTCCGGGTGTCCACCAACCACTGGCCAAGCCTCTAGACCTTCAGGATAATTGATGGACAAAAGGGGGAAAGATACATTACAAAGGATGGGTAGGGAGTAATCTTTATGGAAGGACCAATAAAAAACAGTGTCTGGGCAAAGGCCTGGGTTGTCTTGGAAACTCTTATCAACTTCTGATAAGGACAGGGGCCCCTGCTTACAAAATATCTAACCAGCTAAGCTAAAATTATAGTTTACAATAAATGCTATTATAACACTTATAAAATAAATCCAAACAACGCTACACTCTTGCTTCAGCTGAGTTTGAGAAAGCTGTAATCTCTCTAGTAACTGGTCTTTTTAAGCACTGAGAGACCTTAGTGTTGGCACCACTACTACAAAAATAGGATGCATTCTTGCCCCATTGCAGTGGGGTTATTGGCATGTTGTTACTGCTACAGGTAGCCTAGACTGAATTGAACTGAAGGAGAATGGGATAAGGGCAAGTGCAAAGACTTGCTTCTGGAACAAAACAACCCCATGTGCCTGCTGAGTCTGGCTGACTAGAAAACAGCTTAACAAAACGGATCTGGGGTCCTGATGGGCAAGAAGATGTGAGTAAGTCAGCAGAGTGCCTGTGCATTGAAAGCCATCTGGGAGGCCTTCAGGGTATTTACACATAGAACAGTTTGGAGCTGGTAGATATTTCTGCTGTATTGCTTGCTTGTAGCTGGGACCACTGGGACAACTCCTGCTGGGGTGCAAAACAGAGATTGTGCAACTGATATTAAGAAGTCCAGGAAAAAAATTGTGTTCTCATTCAAATTGGCCAACTGAAAGGACTTGTCTGGTAGACTTTCTGGCTATTAGTTCCAAAACCCATCTGCACATCATTGCTTGTGCCTTTTTGTTCCCTTGTCAAATGCTTTTAGCATTTGTATTATTGGCAGGCAACCTGATGGCTCAGAAATTGCTAGAGATTGCAGTACTAACAGGCATTTTTTAGCTTCATCCAGACAAGTGCAAACACTTAAAAGCAAAATCAAACAATACCAAAATACCCCACAGTTCTGGTTTTGGCCTTGAGGATTTCATTACAGCAACTGCTGACTGTCTTAACAAACTCCAGTTGTCCATTCTTGGTTGCTTGTGTCTTCCCAGCACCGAGAAGTGGAAATAAAACTGCCTTTTTTGGCAGCATGTGCTCCTTCAAGTCTTATGGGACTTTGGCCATTTATTGTTTCATTGCTTTAAGTGTGTTAGATCTTCACTGTGAGTTAAGCATGGGGATATTATCATGCTGAAGTCATAGCTCACAGCCTTAGCTAATGGATGTAGCTGTGCTGCAGCTTCTTGAATGCTTCCAGTGGAACTGTGCTTAGGTTACATGGGCTCTTGACCTAGTGCCATTTTTCCACTCAACTGTGAATATTGTAGGTGTTGTGCATCTTAAAAAAGGTATAACCAAGTTTTCACTATAGTTACTGTGTTTGCTTTTTGCACTCTTAAGAAGCTTAGTAACTGCATAAAGTAAAAGTTGTTTCTTTCTTAGGATTCATGTGAAATCACACAAAGTTGTGATTGTGCATGTATAACATAACATTTATGGTTAAAGTAACTCCGGAGCTGCTTGTATAAAATGTTTTATATTTGTGAAGACATGGGGAGCTTGATTTTTGAAGTTTTGGATCATTGTCTCTGAACTCTGTTATTAGGTTTTGTTCAATAAAATTTCTTGTATAGCATATTATACTTCTCTCACACAATCATACATGACTGTGTTTCCTGTGTATAACTTCCATGCTTCAGTAGTAAAAAGCCTTGTAACTTTTAAGCGAAAGGATTATCAAAACACACTTCAGCGTACTTTGAACAAAACCACATCATTGTGGATTTAAATCTTTATCTTAACATTTTTTGTGCTGAGTACCCAAAGTAAATAGCCCCTAAAATGGCAGCTTTGATTTATTAGCAGACTTCGGCAATGTTTTTAGTCTAAACTAGCCAGTAACATAAAACTCATTAACCAATAAAATAACTGTGCAAAGCTATGACTTTATGGAAATGTAAATATTTAATAGCAACGTACAACATTGTATCAAATCCCTCTTCTTCCAAATATTTTAATACATCAATAACTCATGGGCAGATAGACACAAATGCACACAAGCACACATTTTAAAACCTGCTATTCAATCATGAATTGCAGTCTTTCTCTTTCTGCCTCAAGATGCAGATGGTATGGACGGGTGTTTGTTTTAATAGTGTGGGATGGCAGCTGCATGGAAATAACCTGCCTCTGAGGGTAGTGTTGTACTAGTTCAGTTTACACCAGTTCTGATCCTCTCCCTTTGTCTAGAAGAACTATTAGAACTGTATTAGAACTAGTATGTAAAAGTTCTTGGGGACATTTTGCTGGTAACTAATTGGAGACTGATAAAAAGGTTCCAGTGCAAGCTTAGCTGTGGCTTAATTATTCACACAGAAGACTGTTTATAAGTGGTTTTTTTGCCAGTTCAGTCTTCCATTTTTATAGTAACGATGCCAGTGTTAATTAGAAGTTTGACTTCAGTATTCTGTACATTTACATTTGACTAAGTTGTTTTAAAGAAGAACTGAATTCTGGCACATCAGTCTTCTCACTCAGCACCCCAGAAATTCGGAACATATGTTTTCTGAAAGGCTTAACCAAGGGGAAAGGGAAAATTACTTTAATCTAGCATCTCATTAGTGAAGAGGAGATCCAGGCAATTGGCTTCAGTTTGCACACTGACTCCACCCATTTTCTCAGTCTCCATTTTCTTTTAAAGTGCTTTTTATGGCTATAAAAAGCACAGCGCACTAAGAGTTGAGGGAAGATCTGGAATGCATGTGGAGGAGATATGCAGTGAATTGATTCCAGTGTGGGGGACCAGTATAAGTATAGCTGAGGTCTGCTCATGCTTGGCTTTGCTCTTGAGAGGGACTTGCAATCAATGTGGATGAGCTCTCAGCTTGAATCTCAGGTTTTTGCAGCTTCTACCACAACAACTTTGGGCCTCCAGATTTAAACTGATCTCTGGAGCACTTCCAGTCTCCATGCAGAGATCAGTTTTAATCTGGTCTGAAGATAGTTGATGTGAACAAAACTATTTTCAAGCTGAGTGAGTTTAAGAATGTCCAAAGGAATACTGATGAGCATAGCTGGTGTTTTCCTTATGTTGTGAAAGTATTTGGAAAAATAATAAATGCATTTTAGATGCTGGTTTTTCTTTTGCTCCTGTTCTGAGAAGTACAGTTTTGTCAGGATGAGGAAGAACTTCTCTTGGAAGTGGCTCTCTTGACCACTTTCCCCCCATGTTCACATGAATCCGGTCAGTGCCTGGGCACGGTGTGTGATGTTGATTCACAAGAGATCTGCAAGTTCGAGTGCATATCAACAATCTCATCCTGGAGGCAAAACACATGTACTTGACTTTCTCCTGGCACTGTGCTTGCATTGCTCAGTAAAAGTAAGTGCTCTCTGATGGTTCTGTGCAGTGAAATGAGCTGTGGCTCACTGGAGCGAGTACACACGTAAGGGCAGTACGGAATTTGGTGTTATGTCTGTTCAGAAAGCAGGGATGATAGTGAAACTGTTCTTAAAGTTTAGAGGTATCGAGGGCATAAGAAATTATCTTTATTTTTAATACAAATTTGTTGCCTTTACTAGCTAGACAAAAATTCTTTTAAAATAAAAAAAAAAAACCACCCACATTAAAAATAGTTCTGACCTTGTGTAAAAAAACCCTAAATGAAAACCCAGACCAAAGAGTGAGAGTGTGAAAAGGCTCCTGGGGATTTCAGACATGCTTTTGATTTTGAGGGGAATGCGCACACAGCCTACTCTGTAACCCTGAAGTGTTTGGTCTTGCTTGTTTTATAGATAGTACTTTCATTGGTTAAAATTTCACAACAGATAATCTTTTCCTTTTTGTTTGAAAAGCAGAATAATCATGTGATATGAGCAGAATAGAAACATAAATATAAATTGGCTCAAAATGTTCTTCACTCTGCTTATTAAGTAGTTCTATAAATTGTATTATTCTGTTATCATAGCAATGGGAAGACATTAAAATTTATACCAAAATCCCCTAAATGAAAACTTTGATTTAATATATGCATAAATAAATTACATTTTTTCACCACACTGAATTTCACCTTAGCTCTCTTAAGCACCCTGGCTTATTATGAGTGCTGACTAGTTTGGAAGTGATTGCCAAAGAAAATTACATAGTGTAGTATCTGTGTCTCTCTGAGGTTTGTTAATTCTTCATTTTGAGTAGAGAGGGTTTGGAGCTGTGGCTGGGGTTCCAAGCATGGACAGGGACTGGCTGTGACACAGGCTCACTTCCTCTGCCTGTGGATGTGGGGTGTAAGTAACACTGCCACAAAAACTAGCTGAGATGGCAAAGTTAGTTCAAGTGTGAAAAAACCAAGCTAATTTATTTAACTATATTTGTATCAAGACTACTTTTATTTGGTTTGTTGGTTTCTAAGAGAAGAGCAGTTTAATAAGCTTACAGCCCCCCAGTGAGTAAATGGGGATCACAATCCCCTGGGGAAATATTTATTAGAAGTTTGCTTGAGTTATTTTTTTCAGAACAGCAAATACTGAAATCCAATAAGACATATCAAAATGAATTGCAATGACTTGTACTCCTGCCGGGTAACATCTTACTTTATACAGGGTCCTTATGGATCACTGCTCAGTGGAGAGATGAATGGCACAACCTGCTTTACCCCCAGGAGAAGGGGACAGGACTGGTGCTGTTGGAATTGGCAAAGGGCACTGCCAGAGATGGCTCTTTCTGATGAATGGCTGAATGGAGAACAACCAAACCCCAACAGTGAAAAACAAAAGCCATAGCCTGTGTCAGCCTTCTCCCCAGGGGTGGTGCTTCTCAGAGCACTGTGCCTTCTGTGAATGCAGATGTTTGGTCTTCCCATTCACCAGCAATGACCCCTGGGAGACAGCCCCTCATGGAGCACAGCTATTGTGCTGCAGAATGCCAGAGCCCATTCTGAAGTTGCTTTGAGTGGAAACTGGAGTCTTATTCACTGCTGAAGGATTGTGTTTTATCTGTCTAGGGCTTATGAAAGAAAAAGTGATTGATATGGGGGAGCATTTTGCCACTCTGCAGTGCTTTCGTAGCCTTTAGGACTCCAGGAAGCTGCAGAAATTGTTTGGGATAGAAGTTCATAGGCATATGGGGACTTAGAGCACATGGGAATGTGTTTGGAAATCTGTTCTTGCATAGAATTAAACGATAATTATTAAGAAAAAATCTTGGGCCATGGAAGAAAGAAATGAAACTCAGACTTCAGCTCTGAGAAGCTTATCAGCATTAAGTTTGAGTAATTTCAGTGTGACAGGCAAGTGTGGAAACCCACCCAGATCTAGTTACAACTTGTTGGGGTAATAGCTGTCTTCTTTCACATAATTTACTTCTTAAAAAAATTGCTTTTGTGGCTTCTAATTTCACGCTTAGACTGTGCTCACATGTGAAAGTATTTATAATTGCTTGAAAATGTCACACCGAACATAACCTGCAAAACTTATTTCTCCCAGTAAATACACCAGGTACATGGTGTGATTGTTGGGGCTGTCCTGTGCAGGGCCAGGGGCTGGTTGTGGGTCCCATACAGCATATTCCATGATTCTGTGATATGGGTGTGCTTCAGCACACAAAAATACTAGATATGTGCAGCCAGCTGTTTGAAGGACATATGTGCAGTGATGGTGTTTTCATCAGTTTTTTGGTATTTTGGGGGTTTTTGAGATGCATAGATTTTCATAGGGTTCCTTGGAGGCTTTGTTGCAAAGTCACTTATTTTATCTCTGTATAGGTTTTCTTGTTGTTTTTTTTTTAAAGTAAAGAGAAAATCTCCCCCTCAAATAGATGAAATTAAATCCTGGTTGTGTTAGGACTATCACAGTGAATGTAGAGAACTCATTGATCAGGAACTGAAGGAGGTGTTGTCTTGACATCATCTTTATCTTGTACATGTTAGCTGCTAGTTTGGCAAAATCTCAATATATGCAAACATTTCCTCCCCGTGCAGAGTGAAGATTTCCACATATATACGCAGTACTGCACCAACTACCCAAGGTAGGAATGATGGGTTCCTTTTCTTCCTTTGTCCCTTGGCCTGTTTGTGTAATGCAAGTTACACTCTATGGGAAAAAAAAAAAAAAAAAAAGGTCAGATTGTCCCCTTCCTAAATTCGAGGGAATTATGTAAAAAAAGAAAAAAAAAAATTTTAAAATGCTTATCTAAAGTTCTGTTTAGTCTATTCTTGTGGTTCATTGCTTTACCCTTCTTTAGAAAATTATGGTCTTATTCTGCAATGCTCCTTATATAATTCCCAGTAAGAGAGTCTGGTTGTATGTCAAGGGAGAACATAGCTGAATGCACAGGATAAATTTTAGAAAAACCAAACCAAACAAAAGAAACAGCAGTTATTAGAATGGAAACCTGCTGCCCCTTTTTACAAGCTAAAAGGGAATCCATTCTTTACCTACAGCCTTATGGAAAGAGAGTGTCTTAAAGCTGTGTACTGATGTTTTCAGGTCTGTGGCTGTGCTGACAGAGTGCATGAGGAACAAGGCACTGGCCAAGTTCTTCAGAGAGCGGCAAGAAGCACTGCAGCATTCTCTGCCCCTGGGCTCTTACCTCTTGAAACCTGTCCAACGCATCCTCAAGTATCACCTGCTTTTGCACGTAAGAAATGTATTTAGTTCAGGGCTGCTGCACGTCAGAGTTCCTGCCTCTGGTACAAGGCTTGGTGGTTAGAAAGGTTCTGGTTTTTCTTAAATGCTCTTCCTTTTGTGGGTATTTGATTTCAACATGTGGAGACTTTCTGTCTTTGTCACTTCACACCATATGCATCTATTTGGAGTGGAAAATTTATGGTGATTATTTTAGACACATTGCATCGGTCTTTGCATCCAATTAATTAGCACTTTTTGGAAAACTGGTCTGTAAGTCTGAAGTTGTTTGGAAAATTCTTGTCATGATTAAACATTTTGTACACAAATTTATTGTTCCAATGAAGAACAGTGTTTTTCCACATGTTGCAATGCTGGGGGTGTTTGAAAGAAGGACTAAATACATATAAACACCCTAACTGCTAAGAATTTTGTGGAGAGGAATGATGGAGGAAGTGGGAACTCTTTCCACATTCAGTGAATTGAATTAAGCAAGTTTCGGAAATTCATGCTTTATTGTTAACATTTTCCACATATGTTTTCTATTAGAGAGTCATGTTCTAGTGAAGTGTAAAGACACTGATGCTTATTTTAAACGCCTGGTGCTTTTCTGCTCTCCAACTGTACAATGCCTAGTGTAATTCCATCAGGGTTTTGTAAGTGTGTAGAAATGTTCTGTGTTGTAGGAAAGCCATTAAATGCTGCCTGAAAAATCTCCTGTCAGTGTGCTGCGCTCTCTTTCTGTGCCTCTCTGCTCACCCTGGCTGCTTCAAGTGTACTTGCTGCTAAGCGGGCCCCAAAGGCTTGACTTTGTCATCTTGTGTTAATCAAATCGATGGCAACATGCATCAGTAACAAAGGCAGGAACGTTGCCTTCGAGTGATTGCAATGCACAGATAAAAAACACAGTATTGCATTTGACTGGGAAAGTTCACTTAGGAATAAGGGGACTGGGTTTTTTCCCTTTGTCTTAGGAAATAGAAAACCACCTTGACAAGGACACTGAGGGCTATGATGTGGTGCTGGATGCCATAGATACCATGCAGAGAGTGGCATGGCATATAAATGACATGAAGAGGAAACATGAACATGCTATCAGGCTCCAGGTGAGTTCCCAGAGAGATTTTATGGGTGTCTGTGAACTGATTTTGTCAATATATATGCAATTAACATTTCTGAGTTTATCTTTTCTTTTAATCTTTGTCAGTCATAATTTAGACTCCTGTTGAGCATGCCTGTGGCTATTTGATCTTGGAAACCATGGTCATAACTGCTGCAAGAAAATCTCAGACATCTCTAACCTACAAGCAGCATCCTGTAAAGCATTTATTTTGTTGTAATATGGAACTTAAGATAACTCTTCTTTCTTCCTTTCCCTCAATTGTACAGCACTGCTGTACAACCCTAGGGCATGGCTTTGTTCAGAAATCCTGTGGTTTCCGATTTCTTCCCTTTGTGCTGATTAATTTTGTTTTGAGGCATTTCTTTTGCTGATTCTTGTTTAAGTACTTTCCTCTTGGGTTTTAGAAAACTCATTATCAGTTGCTTTGTGAAAAGCATAAACCTAGAAACATGATACTTGGAAAAACTCTGACTTAGCTTCAGATGAAGATTTTCTTGGGGAGAAGAAACAAAAGCTACACCCTGAGTAATTTTTGGCATCAAGAGCAAGTTCTTTTGTAGAATTTTTGCTCTCATTCTGTTTCCAGGTTCCCAGTGAATCACACTTTTATGCTACATTTTCAATACTTATATCGCTTTAAGAAAATTTGGGGGGATTTTTTAGTTTATAAAAGGGAGTAATAAGCTTATCTCATTTCAGAAATCCATATCATGCAATTATTTGCCAATTTTTTTTTAACATACAATAAATTTATTCATCCTTTTTGTGGTTTTGTTTTTTGTGTTTTGGGTGGGTTTTTTTTAATGATTGTTTATTTTTTGTGTTGCTATTGTTTATGTGTAAGGAAAATTTGACAATGTCTTGCCTGCAGCAGGGTAACCTTTGCCACACATTTCTGGAAATGCATGCTAATGACTTTTAAGAACAGTCTGCTATAAATCTGAGTAATATGCAGCAATAAATAGAGGTTAAATGCTTTTGGGAAAAAAAAAAAAAGTGGTTTTTTAAATACAAAGCTGGCAAATGTATGGGGTTGTGGAAAATGTTTATGTTCATAGTTCCCCTTTTAAAAAGCAAAACCTTTTTCTGCATAGGGATAGGCCTTCTATGGGCTCTCCCACTGCAATGTGGTCTGCATGTACTTACTGCAGCAGCAGTTCCTGCACAAAGTGTCCCTCAACAGTGGTGGAGTTGATCTCTATGCTGTATCCTGACTTATTAGCAAGTTCCTGGAGAGATCTGATACAATGCAACTTTTTTTAAATAATTTTTTTCCTTTTTTTTAACAAGTGTCTGTATAGTCCAAAGTGGGCTGCTTTGGGATTTTATTCCTGTGAATGCTTGCATTGGTGCTTCAAATGGACTGGGATGTTTTTTAGCTGAAAGCTCTATTAAAGTGTAATGTCCTAGACTGGCCAATTGCCTAGGATGAGGCAATCTGTCCCTGCTTTGCAAATGCTGCCAGGTTTAAAGTCTGATGGATGTTTTTAAAGTGTTCCCTAGTTAAAAGTTTACCCTGCTTTTAGAATTTGATGTCTCATGCTTAAGTCCAATGTCATTGCCATTGACAGAAAACACAAGCAATTTAAGGAAACAGAATAGCCAGAGCTAAGTGACACAGTCTTCTGAAGATGTTCTTAGATGTTTCTCCAACCTTTTTTTTTTCTTAATAAATAAGGTGAGACATATCTGTGGTATCTACACAAATCATTAATATACAAGCAAATATTCACATGTTCAGTTGACTGAATCACTTGTGGTCCTTTAGTCTTCTGGGAATCATCTCTTCAATCCAAACACCACACAGAAGTGTCTTCTGTGATGGGCCTATAGGACATGGAACATGGCATTATAATCCATTTGGTGGGAGACCACACAACTTCAGGAGGGATAGCCAGGGTGAGAGGGAAATGTTAAGAGGGATTGTTTGGGGACACACAGGAGAGTATGACAGAGACTAATGACTGAATTACAAAAGATTTTCTGTCTCTGGGAGCAAGGGGAGCAGAGGTTGTGCTCTTTCATTACAGGCTGCCCCAGGGAGTTCGGGGCTCTTTGCTGGATCCATGCAGAGGCAGTAGCCAGGACTCAGGGCATGTTTTAGTGTGGGCTTTGCAGTGATCCTCCAAGCACTTGGCTGCAGTGTTACACATAACCTACCAACATCAGGATTGGTGTCTGGTGACTTTCAGCTGTTGGATGCAAAACATTATATAGGAGAGTGGGAATTGCTCAGCAGATCGTTTGGGTCTTTTCTTTCAACAAGATCTCTGAAATTAATTTTGGTTGTTCTTTGATCTGTTGCAGGAGATACAGAGTTTGCTCACTAACTGGAAAGGGCCAGACCTCACAAGTTATGGGGAGCTGGTGTTAGAAGGAACATTCCGCATTCAGCGAGCCAAAAATGAGCGCACATTGTTCCTCTTTGACAAGATGCTGCTAATTACAAAAAAGAGAGATGAAATGTTTGCATACAAAGCTCACATACTGGTATGTCAGAGAGCAAGTGGTAATGTGCTGTCTGCCTAAAACTAGGTGGTGATGTGCTGGTCTCCCTAGAACTTCTCTGTGATTCACATTGTTTTCTCTCTTCATTGCAGTGTGGAAACCTGATGCTTGTTGAAGTAATACCAAAGGAACCGCTTAGCTTTAGTGTCTTCCACTACAAAAATCCTAAGATGCAACATACTGTGCAGGTATGACACCCTGCTCACTGGGTGACCTGGCCCATGTCCATATGGTGTTTATGACCCTGCATAGTGCAGGAATTCATTTTTCTCATGGTGCCCAATTTTTTTTTATCAGGCAAAGTCACAGCAAGACAAGCGCCTTTGGATTCTTCACTTGAAGAGGTTAATTCTGGAAAATCATCCTGCTACAATTCCTGCCAAGGTAAAAAAAAAAGAGCAAACCCAAAAACTAACCAAGCAAACAAAAAAACAAAATCACGACACCTCCTTGTATGGGTACTAACTTAAAACAGTCTTGTTAGCTGCAAGATGCATGCAATATACACAGAGTTTAGATTTGAGGATGTTAATTAATGTGTTGTTTCCTTATATCTTTAAGAAGTTCCTCAGAGTTAATTGGAAAGTTCCTCTATAATTATCTGCAGGGCTTGGTATGGGAATAGAAGAATTTAACTGCTGGGTTAGCAGCATTTGCCTGCCAAGAAAGCTTGACTCTAGGAGCACATCTTAGCTTGATGCTGCCTGTCTGCAGAGCAGTGGGATGCACCATTTGCAGTACTGTAGATATTTTTAATTTTAATCAGTCTTGGTTAGATATAACAGTGAAGCCATTGGCAGCACACTCTTCACTGCAACAACACACACCTGTCCCTTAGCTGGGACATCTGGCCCTTTTTGGTGGGATAGATAGCAAGCTTTATGCCAGAAAAAATGAGGCACTGATATCATATTAATAGCTATAATATCTTGGAATGAGGAAATCTCCTCCTCTTGTTTATGAAATTCCATCTTAGAACTTCAGGTGATGCCTCCCAGTGTAATTTACAGCGCCTCTCAAAGGGGTTTAACCCTCGTTAGCTCTTGCCAAGACACAGCAAACACTGACTCCTGTGGAAACAGGATTTTTTTCACACTGAGTTTATTAGTCTTGGTTTTTCAGTTTCCCTGACTGTTTTTTTCACTCAGTTTTATGCTGTAATGGCTAAAAAATGTTACCTGTGACTGACCTGCACCATACTGTACTAACGTGCATTTTCAACAGTGTAACAAAAAAGAGACTTTTGGGAGAAAAAAAGCCCTAGCAGCTCCTATTGCTAATTCTCCTCTTTTTGTTGACAGAGTCTCTTGAAAGTATAATATGTATGCTACTATCCATACTTACACTGTAAATACTCATTGCAGTTTATTAGGTTGTTAAAAAAGAATTTACAGCATGATCTCAGCCTTTGTATCTTTTTTTTTTCTTATTTCTTATTTGATTTTTATTTTATCTGTGGGAAAAAAAGTGAAACCAAAAATATTTTCTTCTCAGAGAAATAATTTCACTTGAGAGAGGAAAAGTCTAATGAAATAAATCTTTGAGATTATCTGCACATTTTTAATTTTTTTTTTCCTGTTGAACCAGTAGTTGCTTGTTGTGAGGCTTCTGTCTGCCCAGCTTCTGGAGAATGTATTAGTAGTCCACATGTGACGCCTGGTGGAAAATTACCAAACTGCACTGTACAAGGGCAAGCATTTTAGACAGGATATTTCAGTTTAGATTATTTTCTTACTTAGTAGCTGACATGCTTCCTAAAATATCTGGATTTTCTTTTTCTGTTAAAAGAGGGACAAATTTTAAGCAAACAGGAGGTGCTCTTTATCCTGCATCAACCTTACTTAAAGTAAATTACGATTTTTTTTTTGGCACACACTCTTCCTCGCCTTGCGCTGCCTGTGCAGAGGTGGGCACGCAAGACAAAGGTTCTGGGTAGAGTAAACAACAGGTTTTGTGTGCAGACCTGGAGATAAGCTCTGGTGAGTTTCTGCCACCAAAATTTTCTTCCCCATATGTAACATGTGCAATATACACAGAAAAGCAAAAAATACAAAGCAAAAAATAATAACTGTATTTATTAGTTCGCAATTAAATTTGCTGTTATTTGCATATAAGCTGACTACTGTCTGAAATATGCAATACATACAACTTGCTCTGCTACTAAGCAGTTTTAACTTCTTCATTTGTTACTTTTTCTCTTCCAGGCCAAGCAGGCAATTCTCGAAATGGATGCCATACGTAAGTTGGTTCTTTTTCACTTTTGTTTAAAAAATTAATAATACCATCTTCAAAATTTTGGCTTTAGCTGTTGATGTCATCTGAGATGGAGAATGCCAAGCTTATGTTCCTTGAATTATGACCCTGCTGGAAAAGGCAAAATTAGATGCAGATCTTGTAGAGTTTGTTGGGAAGGCTCTGACAGAAACTAGCAAACATGATGGTGGTGGGTAAATGTTCCTGGGTTAGCCCTCTGGAGGCACAGCTACATGGGTAAATCATTCCCATGGCAGCCTGGTTAACATCTACCCTACAGCAGCACAACTTCCTTGTGTAGCTTCAGGCTCTGATGAGGTGTAACTCTATGAGGCATAAAGGGATGATGGCACTGCCTCCAAAGAGAGCTGCCAAGGTGTGTGAAGTGCCATCCTTGTCACTCTCTTATTCCCTCTGCTTGTTCCACAGATCACCCAGGCTTCCACTATAGCCCTGAGGGAGAAATGAAATCACCATACCAGCCTAAGGAAGGCACTACTCCTCACAGAGTGAGAAGGAAATCAGGTGAGTAAACTCATTTATGCCCTAGATGACAAAAGGAAAATCAAGCAGGGTTGTTTTAGGGGTGGATTATGGTGGGCACATGGAATTGGTTTTCAATCTGTACTCCAGGCAGATTTAACACGGCATATTATCTCTCCAATGCGGATGAAGTATCTTATTAACCATTTGTTGGTTTTGTAATTTTTTTTAATCTGCTGTTTGCGTTTAATTTAAGGAATATACATTTGTAATGCTGGATGTATAAAGAACAGTTGGTGCTCTCTAATAGATTAAAGTGCAGGAAATATGCAGGAAAGCCAGTCGCATTATTTAAATCTGACATTCCCCCTTTTTGCAGTTATTATTGTCTCAGAAGTGGTTCCATTCTGATTATGATAGGCTTATTATTTCAAAACATGATTACTCTCTGTACTTAGTGTAATGTTTGCCGTATGGATAATAGATATTTGAGAGGTGGTTTTCCTGACTTTGGGCTTTTTTTTGCCCTCCTAGCTCAAACATATATTTATAATTACTCTCAACAACACTACTAATGTCTTTGTAGTTGGGTGACTTCATATTGCAGTCCCTGTGTCTCCCACTTTGTCTCCTTAAAGACCTTTCCAGTTCGGTGTGTAGCATTGTATAACTGGGAATGACTTAAACAAGACTCATGAGAGCATTGAAGTAATTATTTAACATACATCAGCATTTGTGTCTGAGAAGCAGTCAAGTTCTAATTATGTTTGAGGTACATTCTCCTTTGTTTCTGAGGTGTTTGTATACCTTTGTGGGACTGGTGTTGCCCTTTCTGTGAAAGGAAGAATACAGAATACAGATCAAAGGGCCTCCTGTGTGATCTTCAGCTACTTACACTTTCTAAGCCCATCTAAGACTTTGGTACCCTATGCATTTTTCAAACAGAAAACCTCTAACACCATAGAGCAATAACTGAGGTGACCAGGTCTTTTGAAAGCAGGAATCTTTGCATGGGATAAAAAATTATGTGTGCCTTGATGAATGGAGGGCAACTGCTATTGCATTAAGAACCAAATATCTTCTTTGGTAACAGCTGTAAATTTGAAAATTCAACAAATCTTTGTGAGGACATTTTGCAATAAAGAAATCAAAATCTGGCTTTACTGCATGGGCTCAGAAGCTTAAATTTTTATATACATGTTATAAAAAGTTGTCCAGGATACCCACAGCTTTCTTTTGAATGCCACAGTGGGTAAACATGTTGTTGTCTTTTTCAGAACCCTCATCTAGAGTCCATAAAGTTTTGAAGTCAAATGGTAAGATATTTTGTGTACTGTTTGCTGACCTGGTGCTTCTGTACTTTGTAGAACAACTGAAGACAGATTCTTTTTTCTTGTAACTGTCCCTAAATACATTAGGGGGAGGAAGAG
>WEIU01000629.1:252988-431056 GCA_013389925.1 Aegithalos caudatus | reverse complement strand
GCCAGGGCCGGCGGCGCGGCGGCGGCCGCCCGGTAAGAGGCGCACGTGGGGAGGCAGCGCCGGCTGATGCAACCGGGGGGTGCGATGGTGTGGGCATGGAGGGAGGAGGGGTGAGGGGGATTTGGGCGATGCGCCCTCCCCGGGTGCGTCGGGTTGGTTTTTGAGGTGGGCTTTGGGGGGGATCTCATAGTAAAATGCCTCGCTTCCCCCAGAACCGCTGGTGGGATTTGCTCCGGGTTTTGGCTTTGGTGGCTTTTGGAGCAGAGCTGCCGTCATGTGGCGGTGGCTCAGGTGAGGAGGTGCGCAGATGTGTGCCTGGAGAAGCGTGTCCCTGGTCGCCCCCCGCCCCTCGCGGTCCCGATTCAGCCTCGGACGGGATAGTTTGCAACAGCTTTGAATTGACCTGGTCATTGGCTTCTGCAAGGGTAGGAGCTATCAAAAATCCACTCCAGGCTCTTCTCCTCTGTTTGTCTTCCTTGCTGTGGGGGACAGACAGACATATTTCAGGGGGTCTCCTCTTTGCCCGGCTGGGTAAGTATCTGCACATGCAAAAAGTAACAGAGGAGAGCTGGCTGCCATTTACCCAGATGTGGTTTTTTTCCAGAAAGCATTCCCAGTGCCTCGCTGTCACTGGCTTTTCCAAGAAGCAATGTGGCAGACAGAGCTGCCTTGTCTCCCTTCTGCCAGTGGTTTTGAAAGGCATCCATGAAAGTGGCTGGTCTGCTGCTCATGGGGTTGCTGTAGCCTGTGTTAAGCCGTGGCAGCCCCAGCTGTAAAGGCCTCTGCATCTGTCACTGCCCTGGCCAAGAGTATGGAAACGAAGGACCCACCTGACCCGAGAGCTGATCAGACAGCTCAGGGTGGTGGTTCCATGCTGTGCTTCCCGTGATGGGGCTGGACAAGCCTTCTCATGAATTAGAACAGCTATAAGGTTTTGGGCGTGTCAGAGCAATGCCCCACATACCTATTAAAAAAAAAAAAAATGGCCTGTTAAGGCTTTCTGTACCTGCCTGCTGAACAGAAGCCTTCACAGTTCACATCCAGCCATAATTTTGGAGATTAAAAACCTATATGCCCAAGCATTTCTGTTATATTTTGACTAACATTGGTTTCTGCCACCTAATGTTTGGAGGGTTTATTTTGTTAAAGATTTGCTTGTCACTGTGTTACAGCAAAGTCACAGAGAATGCAAAGAATTCCTTGGCCTCTCTTAAGAGAGAAAACCCTCGGCTTGAGCCAACGCTTGCCATTATTCAGGTAAAGTATGTCTGTGCACTCACTGGCTGTGAGAGATCCTCTTTGGTACCATTACTTGTCTGAAACTTCAGAAGCACACCATGCAGAAAGTAATTTTAATCCTTTTTTATAAAGAATATTGTCTGCTTTATTATAAAGCAAAGCAATAGGATGAGGTAGTTCCACCAGATGGTAAATCGCCCTTCTTCAGGCCTGAAATGGTCACAGCAAACTTCAGACTGGGAAAGCTTTGCAAAGGAAAGGCACAGTTTTATTCTTTCTTCCTTTTGCTAACGTAGTCTTCCCCATTTTAAGTATGGACCACTTTTTCTCACAGCTTGTCTAAGTTGATTAACTTAATAGTTGAGTTAAAGTAGTGTTCTCAAGCCTTAATTTAGCTTGAAGCTTTTTTTGCAGTCCTGAGCAAAGTGTTTATGTGCCTGAAAATGTGGGCCTCCCTTCACTTCCCACCCCTGAAATAACAATGCCAGGATTAATGAAAGACCATGTTGCTTCCTGTCAGCCGTGTTACCTGTAGGTAGCTACAGCTTATCAATGTCTTCCTGCTCTTCTGAGGGGAGGAAAAACACACTAAAAATCCCAGTCAGCTCAGAAGGATCTGTGTGAAATACGTGCTTTGTGTAAAGTGTCAGCATCCTGTAGAAGTAGCAGCACTTTCTGATGTGAAGTAATCTTGCAGTAATTGAGAACCGTTGTTTTACTAATGCTGCAAAGGGCTTTCCATCTCACTGTTGGTACCATTTTTGATAGGCAGTTGAAATCAGAGATGAGGATTGCTATCCCTGAAAAGCTGAAAAATGTTTATCCTTTGGTTTCTTAAGGTTTGAAAGCCACAAAACTAGGGATGTTTATCATTCAGAGGGGACTGTGAGCCGCGCTGGCAAAAATGTTATTGTCCTGTTTCCTAGGATGGTGGTATTGGTTTGAGTGGGCACACACTAACACTCTGACCCAGATTTTAAGTTTAAAACCCAGCTGTAAGTATTTTTTTAAGTACCGATAGTGAATTTAAATAACGCAGCGACAGGTTTATTTCAGAAGGCCTACTAGGGAGGCCGTCTGAACAGGCTCTCCCATTTCTCACCCTCCCTGATAACTGCATTTTCACAGAGCCCTCTAAGGCTAAAGCTTAAGGACTGCTAGAAAAGCAGTGACCTGATTTTTGTTACTCGTGTTAGTCTCCATCCAGTTGCACCATGATCTGGACTAGGACTGTGATCTACCCAAGTGGTCTAAAGAGGCTTCCTTTAAACCACATCTGTCTCCTGTCCAAGTTGTTCTACATGGCCACATGCATCCACATGCATGTTTTATGCTGGCACAGTGGAAGGGATGTTCCTCTTGTCCCTTTGGTCTGCCTCATGAGGTGGCTGTAGGAACATGTGGCCTAGATCCTTCTGGGTAAAATGCACCCAGGCTCTGTTCTCCAGCTGTCCAGTCCCTCTAGGTCTGGTCTGGTTGTGGAGACTGAGACAGAGCCCGTTTAAACTGTGTATTTGTTGGTGCAAAGAAAACTTGCTTTGGTCTGTGGATGCTCTTGTCTTGCACTGCTCTACCAGTAACGTGGGCAGAGCCTTAAGATATGTGCTTCTCAGAGGAGCAGAGCAGGGGCAGTGAAATTATCTCCTTTGCCAGTCACTCGTGGGTAACGGCGGTCGGCGTGACAGGACACCGCCTCTTCGGCAGGACTGGGAATGAGAGGTTGCAGACTGAACCTGCAGTGGAATGATTTTAGGACTGTCCTTTTCCTCTTGAGCCAACTGAATCTGAATCTATGCCAAAATTTATACATGTGTTGCTTATTGCCCATAATGAACCTTGGTTGGAGCTGTGCAACAGCAAAAAATGATTGGTGGGTGCTTCTTAATTTTTTTTGATGCTGAAAAGTAAAAGCATCAGGATCCTGCTTAACAGTGGAGCTGTTACCCTGCAGAGCTCAGCAAAGCACCACTGTCTCCCCTGAACATCCTGTCCTTTCCTTGTGCTCTGCCAGGCAATGTGCTGAGCTCTGGCCTCACCTGTGCTGCTCAGTGGGTTTTGATAGGAAATGGTTTAAGGCAGGGATTTTCTGCACTTAACGAAGTGTTCACCTGCCACTGCTGCAGCAGCAAGGACATTACAGGGGACAGTGTGGTACCACCAGTTGCTTCATCCCAGTTAAACTTCTTGAGCAGTCAGTGTAGGGGTACAGTCCCACATTTACTGTCACGGAGGAGCAGCTGCTGAGCTGTCCCTAAGCCTGTCTCTTCTTCCTTGGCACAGTGTGAGCTCTGCAGAGTGTCCTCATTGCAGCAGCTTCTGTGCTGCCACTCACCGCCAGCTGCCACATTTGGGGAATGGGATGCTGGTAGTGTACTGCCCAGAATGCTAGCAGTGAAGGGAGGGAGCTGGGGCATAGAGGGCAAGCTCTTGCCCTTCTCCATGAAGCCTGTGCTTTTAAATGCTCTTTTTATCACTATCAGCAGTCTTGAACTATTTGGAATTAACAGGGATGGCCTTTTGCTTCTTTCTTAGAATTGTTTCTTGTTGGTTTGAATACCTTTAGACACTGACATTGTCACTATGTTTCTTGCATAGAAGTGTGCATGTGTACTCATTTTTAAATGTATTATTTTAAAACTCAGTTACTGTTTTGTTCCCCAAGGCACATAATGACCAGTTGATTCAAGAAGCAAACAAGAATTTTGCCAAAGAGGTAAGCTTTAGCTGATACATGTGTTAATAATAAAGAGCTACTTGCCTTTGGTAATTTTAAGTCTCTTCTTTTAACAGATTGGTCTACGTGTTATTCATATCCGTCTTCCTGAAGGCAGCACCAAGGATGAGGTAACTAAAGTACCTGAAAGAGTCTTCCTTTTCCATTTCGGTCATAAACTTTTATTTATTACTGACATTCATTATTATTTTGACTGACCTTTAGTAACTCAAATTAGGTTTAGGATTGCCTTGGTTTAAATAGCAAATATTATCCCCTTTAACCCCATACCAGCTCAGGTATCCCACAGTTGCTCTTGTGACTGTACCTGATTATTGGCCAGGTCATTCAGGGAAATTAAAGATTGTATGATTATATGGGGAAGGGAAGGGAGAAGGAGAGGGAGGTGTTGAATTTGTCTATTGATTTTTTAGTATTTCAATTATGTATTAAAAAACAAACATCCACCCCAAATAACTAGAGGCCTGAATTCTTTACCTTGTTGAAGGCACAGCACTTAATATCAATTATGTTTCAAATATAGAAAACCATGTGAAAGTTAAACCAGTGAAGGAATGTATAGTAGAAGATGACACTGTTCCCAGCTGGTCTCCTTGTGCTTGGCAAGTCTGATAATCCTGCAGGCTTGTGAGCACCGTGTATTGTTTTGTTTTTCAGTACACTTTGTTCTTAAAATGTTACTGCCTTGCAGTGCAATCTCAAGAACTGCTTCCAGATACTTTGAAAGCAACTTACTGTGAAGTTTTGTAGATTATGGATACCATATTTACCCATTTAAGAAGACTGGGCTTTTGAAATGAAACACAAATACACTTTGTTGTTGGTAAATGCGTTTTATCTGTTGAGTAACACAGCTGGAAATAGGTAAAATACAGTGACTCTGCAGCAGAAGTTGCAGTTAGTTTGAAGTAGTATCTTAGAAGTGGTGGAACTGTGTATTTAAAGAGAAAATCGGGGTATTTCTGTTATTTAAAGGAAGTTTCTTCCAATAACATTCATCATGGTTTGCTTACATCCTTGCTTACACACTATGTCAGATTCTTTTCATCTACTAAAATCCAAATCTCAGTTGTGTTCCCTGGTGTGGGAAGGTGGGGGGGTTTCAATACCATGCACATTTGGGTTTTGCCATAACTTTCTGTGTACAATAAAGGCAAGTTAATGCTACACTACTTTACCCTGCATGATTATAAGTAATTTAAATGCTGTGATGATGGAAAGCTGAATTAAAGTAAGATACGATTAAAATGGAAAACTGAATTACATTCCCAGGAGGGAGAAATACAGCTTGAAGTTTTAATTGCTCTGTAGCCCTCCAGCATTTTGGAGCATATCAGGGTTTTCTAAAGAAAAATGCAGATGTTTTCATGTCCATGTACTGGTATATACACTCATCCTTTCTAGTGCAATGTATACCAGTCCTGTTGCTATCAAGTGCCATAGGACCTAAAGATCTGCCTGGTTTTTGCCTCAGGAGTCAGGAAACTAAAGAGACATTTTTGTACCAGTGACATGCTTGTGTAATCTGTGTTTAGCACAAAAGTAGAACATTCTCTTGGTTCAGAGTTGCAGCTAATCTAACTCCTGCCTAATTCCCCTAGCTTAATGTTGATTGCATATCAAGTGTTTGGGTAATAGAGTTCACAATTACAATGAATAGTTTACAAGAAAAGCATTTTAAGAAGGCATGGTATTCGTTAAGGAAAAAAAACTACTTAAAATACTTTTCTGTGGGATGTTAATCCAATTCTGTTATAAAGCTTTGTGATGCTTGCATACTGGTTTTATCTATAAAGATGGGAAGACATGCTTGCATGACATTTCTCACCTGAAAACCCCTTGGAATGTTTTGTTTCATTGTATTCTTTCTGGTCACGGCAGAATGCATGGGATCAGCATTACACTTTAGAGAGGAAGGAATCAAGGGTAGGTAGTACAGTCTCAGATGTCAGATCTGACCAATTATAAACCACTTGAACTTGCATCTGGTTCTGTACTTGAAATTCACAAAGTTCTCTGCAGTGCTTTTTTGACATAACAGTTATTCACAAGGAAATTGACAGCTCTTAGGATCAAGGATTTTGAGAAGGAAAATTGGTAACCATGTATGACAAGTAACTGACAGAATGAGAGGACACAGCCTTAAGCTGCACCAAGGGAAATTTAGGTTGGATATTATGAAAAAGTTCTGTATGAAAAGAGTGATAAAGTGCTGGAATTGTCTGCCCAGGGAGGTGGTGGAGTCACCATCCCTGGCTGTGTTGAAAAAAAGACTGGATGTGGCACTCGGTGCCATGGTTTAGTTGAGGTATTAGGGCATGGGTTGGACTCAATGATCTTGAAGGTCTCTTCCAACCTAGTGATTCTGTGTGTGTGATATGCTGGTTTAATAAAATGAGCTTTTTCTTGTATAATTGTTCTTTCAAGTGTTACAACTTTTTGTCCTGTATTGGGACATGATCTGGTCCTTTTTGGTTTTGCAGTATGTATTAACTGAGGCGTCCTTTTTCTAAAAGCATCTTCTGAAGCCATTAGGGTGACAGGCTTTTGGTGAGGTTTGGTGTGGTGAAACATAAGCTGCTTTTGGCAGCATAATGTCATATAATATGTGTTTACTTTGCAAGATGTTTAGAATAGAGTCAGGGTGGCTTAATTTGGTAAGCCACTGATAATAAACTGAGTAGAGCAGGTTATTGCTTTTTCATTTAGAATTTGTAGTAATAAGCAAGGGAAGCCAAGGTGGTCATAAAGTAATTGAAAAAAAATTACAGGTTTTTACCTCTTTCTAATCAGATTCTCCTTTTATCCATTGTTCTGATCTTTAATGCTTTTTATTAACTTCCTAGATTGTCAGTGAAATCTTGAGACTTAATGAGGATCCGAACGTGCAGGGCCTTGCTCTTGACCTCCCAGAAAGCTTATGTAGCAGTAAGGTATTAAATGCTGTGAAACCAGAGAAGGATGTGGATGGGTAAGTGGAGCACTGAGAAATAATATTAGCAGCACAAGCCTGATGGCTCTGTAAAATCAGTTTTCCCCTGTGCTTTTCATTAATGGATTCCTCAATCAATGTGTCTAGCTGTGCTGTTAAGCAGTGATAAAAAAATGCCTCTGAATCAATTAGAAGTCTTTTGCTGAAGTAGTTTTGGTCATTATGTTTTTATTTTTTACATAATATATATTCAGGGCATAGTCCTTTCAAACAAATAGAAAATGAAATCTTGATTTACTGGTGATACTTAAGGTATTTCAGTACTTCAGTATTAAAAGTGGTAGTCACAAAGTACTGAACTTTCACAAAAAGGATTGATGGAAAAATTGCAGAGGTTTTAACTACTTTACAGCACTCTCTGGTGGTGAGAGAGTAAGCTATAATAGTTTGGACCCATTAGCACAGATTTCTAATCGGTGTGGAGTTGTACTCTTCTCTCAGAACAGACCACTGGTGTAATTTAGGTTTGTGAGTTCCCATTTTGCTGCTCTTGCAGCCTTCCTGCTCTTAGCTGCAGGCTATTACCATTTTTTTTTTAATCCCACTCTCTTTTTTTTTTTTTTTTTCCAGTCAGGGAAAAAATCTAAAAATCCTTCAAGTTAGTTACCTTTCCATTAGGTGGAGTACTGGAGATTGTCAGAGAAGGGAAAATTTGGAGCATCCTTTTGTGTGAGAGAGGATGGAGTGCAGTGTGGAAACACCTGGGTTGCCCCCTCCTAAGGCAGCTTGGTTCTGGCAGCACTGGTCTGGTCTCACTGCAGCCACTGAAGTGTTTGGGCCCAATGTGCTGAGGGTAGCCCATGGTGACAAGTAAAGAGCTGCCTGTGTATGGTGGGGTCGTGTTACTCATTCTAACTCAGATCCCTTTCCTGGCCTCTCGAGGCTCAGTGTTTGTCTAACTGGGGTGTGGGATGATACAAATTAGCTGCAGTACATGACTATCAAAGGATTTGCTTTTGAGAGATGTTTGCTCTTGGGATTAGCTCTTAGCCATGTTACAAGCATTGCTGGGGATTTATGTTACACAAACTCTTTTTTTTTTTTGTCAAATTGCCATACTTTTTCCACTGCAGATTATCCAGTGTAAACCTAGGACGCTTGGTACATGGTGATGTCTATGACTGTCTAGTTCCTCCTACAGTGTGTGCTGTGATGGAGCTTCTTGGAGACATAGGTGAGTCCTTCTATCATAGTCATTACATTAATTTTAGTGTATTTTACTCAGTTTTAGTCCTGACTGGGAGCCAAATATAATCTGACCTTGTTGTGTTTTCTATTTTGTGTTGCATTCCCACCTGACATGTATTTGTCTCCTGCTAGTGAGGAGGACTCCTCCTGCTCAGTGGCATCTGAATTCTGTATTTGTAGAAATGGGTCTCAAGCCTACAGATTTTGGGCATTACGCAGGGGTTAGCTGCCATCAGCAGATTTAATTTCAGTGAAGACACACAAGACATGTGAGTCTTCCAAATAGAAAATACAGGCATCACTTGGAGATTTCACTTGACTGTTTTGTAAGTGCGAGCAGTTGGAGCAACCCAGGTTTGCCTGTAAATTGCTGCTGAGCAAATCTTTTGGTTTGGATTGTGTTGTGTCAGTGCTGACACTGAAATGGCAGATTTAAACAAGCAGGTTTACTGTGTGTGAAGACACTGTTGGTTTAAGGCAGTGTTTCCGAAGTTGTCTCTCTTACAGTGATTCATAATTGTTGAAGCAAGGATTTCTGTAGCAGAACTGTAAACAGGAGGTTAAATGTACTTAGTAACGGACATAAATGAAAGGATTTGTGCAGAATACCAGAAAGCCAGGACAGTATTTGCTTACTAGAGTTTAGAGAGTCACCAGGAAACTCTTTAGGCATCACTGCACGGGCTCCAGAAGCGCTGCTCGTGCTGGTGCAGCTGCTGCGGCTGTGCCGGCACACGGCGCTGTCCTGGCCTGTGCAGCCCCTTCCGCAGTGCTGCAGCCGTGGGTGGCCTGGGGGAGCTCCGTGCAGCTGCTGCTGCTCGTGCCCTGCCCTGGGGTGGCTGAATGACTTCCCTTGTGTCGCACAGGTGGGAAGAAGGTGCTGCTGGTGGGAGTGCGCGAGGCAGAGGGTGCTGCCCTGCAGAGCGTGCTGCAGCGCGAGGGAGCCGCCGTCCTCAGCTGCCACTGGAGAGCCCCACAGCTGCAGAGTGAGGTGAGCGCTCTGCTGCCTGCCAGGGCTCATCCTGCATCCCCACTATCTGCTCATCCCTGTCAGCTGTCCACCTGGTAATCCTGCCCTTCACTGCCATTCCCAAGAGGGAGACTCCTCACTGCAGTCAAAGGTGGCACTGGGGTAACCAGTGTGGGTTAGAATATTACCAGAATATTACATGTAACAGCAGCTGCTTTAACTTCATTGTTTTACACCGAGGGTTGTGAGAGAAGGAATCCAACAAACAAATGTTTTAGCTCTCCCTTTTGCTTTCTCTCTGTGCAAGAGAAATGCCCTCTTTTTTTCTCATCCTGTGATACTGTTGTCTACATGAAATTGCTTCCACTGGATTGGTGTCCTAAAGGTTTGCAAGTGTTGCTGCTCTTGGTACAAAGAAATTTCCAATCTTTATCTTTGAAGAGAATTGTAGAAGCATTCAAAAAAACTCAGGAGCCTTAAATTGAAGGATTTGGATGATCTCCCTGGCTGCTTTTTTGCAGAGCTTTTATACACAACTTAGAAGTTGGTATGACTTTGTGTGAAACGTAACACTTAGTTCCTTAGTCCCAAATTTCACAGAATACTCAGAATACACAGAATACAGGGTCCAGAGTCTGGCTGTAGGAA
Organism: Aegithalos caudatus; assembly: GCA_013389925.1. Lineage (NCBI taxonomy): Eukaryota > Metazoa > Chordata > Aves > Passeriformes > Aegithalidae > Aegithalos > Aegithalos caudatus. Next base: position 421,285 of record WEIU01000629.1, on the reverse strand, counting down.
CACAGGGTACTGCAGGGCCCGGCTGCCAGTCGGGCTGAGGTGCTGGGGACAGCTCTCGTGTGGGACAGCCCGTGTGCCACAGGGTGGCAGCCGAGGCAAAACGATGTCCAGGCTCCGGGCTGCAGAGGCACAGACAGGAGGAGGAAACAAATTCGAGCAGCTGTGATAGAAAGTTCTCTGGCAAATCCGTGTTTTCACAGCTGTGGATGTTTTTGTCAGGCTTGTCTCAGCTCTGGGCTTTTAAGTGACTGACAGCACTTAGGAAACATATGGCTCTCTGGGAGATGGAGTGCTGTGAACTTGATCCTTGCCATGTCTCATTCCTTAGTTATTTCTCATTGCTTGGGGTTGTGCTAGAGGACTGCTCTGGGCTGGATAGGGTGGGTGACAGGGTGGCCAGAGGTGTTTCCACTGGTTCACAGCAGAAAATCTGGATTGGGCCCAGGGCTGCTTGTGCAGTGCCGTCAATAGCTGGAGAGAATTCTGTTTCCTTCCATCCGGATGCTTTCCCATAATCATGCTTTGCTTTTTGGCATTCCCCATGGCTTACCTCTTGGAGCAGGCCACTGATGGGAAACAGAATGGGAGGCCTAAGTTTGTGGCTTTATGCACTTCAGTCTTCCCAGGTTCATTTTAACTTTTGGCAGTAAAAGGGTTTGCTTCGCTGTGGGACTGCACAGCAGAGCCCAGGGGAAACCTACCTTCCTCTTCCTCACCTGTGAGCCTGGAGCAGCATGTCACCAGTAATCCCAGAGCTGTGCTGATACTGTCTGGCTGTCCCTCTGATAGTTAACTCTAGCTCTTTGATAAAATCTAATGCATGCAGAGAAAACTATCCTGTCTCATATTCCCAAAAGCTGGAGAGTCAGAAACTGAGCACAAGTTTCTAACCAAACAATGAAGTACTGTGGCAATCTGTATTTGAGCTATAATGTTGTTAGATAACATGATTATAGAATTTATATTCTTCTGCTTGTTTAAAATGCTGATTATGAAAAACAGCTTTAATGTTCACCAGGTTTCTTCTCTTGATTTTTTTGTTATTTGAACTTCAACTAATAAAATGTGTTAGTTGATTAAGTTTTTCAAAGACTTGAAAGAATCTATGCATGTTTTGTGTTTCCTGCACAATACACTAACTTTTCCTTTCTCTGAATGGGATACCTCTACAGTGACAGTTTGTGTGCTGTTGTTTGTAAGTTTAACCTGTGGTAACATAATAACTTCACATAGGAAGTGAGGGATAAACTTAAGAGGAGTATGATTTTTTTCACTGGGGTGCATTTGTTTTTCAATACATAATAGGAAAAGAGAATTTTATCTTAAGGGTAGGGGAACGTTATTTGTTGTAATCCATCGGCCAGGCCTGTTTGCACTGAAGCACTAATCCTGACCTTAACAATGTAATGCCTTTCTTAAGTGGTTACTACATTACCTTAGACTAGCTCTGCTGATTTGTTCTTCTTTTTAAAAAGGACAGCATAACAACAAGTGTTTCCTTTAAAAATTCTTTTAATTTAAATGAGTTATACAACACTAAGTTTATAAATTTTTTGGATAAGGTTTTGTATTGCTATGGACTTGTTGTTGCTTCTTTTACTCATGCACTTTTGGAAAAATATTTTGAAAATGATCAAGAGGAAGTATGTTTTAGTCCACCTAAGGAAAAGTTTAATAATACTGGGGTAGCTCTCCTACAAATGGCATAATGCCATCTACCATCTGACAGTGTGCTCCTTTAAAGCAAGTCTGTTCTGTCTTATGGCAGAAAAAAGGAATAAAATAAATAATGGTGTATTTTCATTTCATTGCTTTGATCTGAAATAATGGACACAGTTTCAGTGTGCTTTTCCCTCCCCACTTCATGTTTTGTTAAGTTGAGCAGATTATTAATATTTCTTTTTGTTCCATTTTGAATTTGCTTGACTTCAGTTCTCATGGTACAGCTGGGCCATGGCCTTCAGAACTACTGAGCTTCCTGAGTTTTCTAATAATCCACAAATGCAAGAAAGCATTTTAGACGGTTCTTGCACATCTGTACAAAGTGGTCATTGAGAGACATTGTTCTTTTTGCATTAATAAGTTCAATGTAAATGTAAAAATGTAAAAAGTTGCAAGGTGAGAGATAAAGACAAGCATCTTAGAGGAAATATTTAAGATGTTATCATTCTGTTAAGCTTTGTGTAGATAGATCTTCAAAGGACATTCACGGTATTGTGCCTGAAGAATGACCTAGTGACATACTTTTAGTGACATCTCCATTGTAATTTTAAACTGGGACTCCCCAAAAGTCAATTCAGTATTACATGTGAAGAATGGGAATGAAGAATGCTATGTTTAATCCTTTATTATGTCAGAATTATGTTTTCTAGTTTGAAAGGAGGTTGTCAAGTAGATTTGTATTGAAAAAAATGAATTATTTTCTTGCCAAAACATGGATAATACTTAGTACCTGTAAGAATATAGAATTTTGTTTCGGTCATCTAAATTCGGTCATTATTTCAGCACATCATCCTTAATGTAGTTCGTGTGTGAATGACATCATACCTGTTTTAGAGAGCTGCTGTCTTACAATTTTATTGTAAAAGAAGTGAGAATTGGTTTGTCTAGGTATAATTAAGATAGAAAAGTTGTTTGCAAAGGCAAGGTTAAGAAGTATAAGGTTAAGAAGTATAAGAGTTGGAGTTCATAGGTTGGAGTTTTTAGGTTAAAAAATAACTTCTTTTGGCCACCGTGTGCTTTTCCTTGGAGCCAACACTTGAGCGTCAAACTCTTAGACATCTCTTAGCTATTTGCTGTCTTGCTTTGACTCTTGTTATGGGCAGAAAAATACATTTGTATTGTGAGCATGAAAGAACAGGAGACCAGGCACATGGATCCTGTAAGAGGAGAGAAGAAGGAAGCTGCATGCGCATTTCTAACGATGATGATGTAGACAAAGTATTTCCACTTCAACATCTTACACACATCATCTCCATTCCTTGTAATTTTGAAATGTATCCCTGTCTGTAAGCTAGAGGGGCAGTTGCTAAAGCGTGGATCACAGTGGCAGCTTGAGCCCACAGCAGAGGTATGGCCTTGATTTTCACATGCACCGTGTAGGACAAGTGCATTCAGGGTGATGTGGTAGGGAAAGCTGGAGGAAACCCTGTAATTAGAGCATGCCTTGATGGAAAAAGTACCTAAAACTTGTCACTGACTTAAGGAATTTTCAAGATTTCAGAAAGTAATTAGAATTGCTGTGGTTAAAGTGGAACCTGATTTGTAAACTGATGTGCAAAGAGACTTTTTTCATAAAGAGAGTTGTGAAAAAGCTTTTAATCAGATACCTATTCCTCATCACATCTCTTCGGTTTTATATGACGTATCTTCATACCCAGGACTCTGAGGGCTTTTACGTTTCAGTTTTTAATTTTAATTTTTATTTTATTTGGTCATACATTTAAAAATAGCTTTTGTAGCAGTCCATTTTAACTATGGGAAAATGAAAATTTTATGCAGACTTCACAGCAAAATGGAGTTTCAGTGATCTGTAATATACAGCTACTTTGTGCCATTATCATTTAATACTTGGCTGGAAAGTCTGTATTGTTGTTTTAACATTTGGTGTTCTGTCTTGGGAATGGGTGGTGCTTCTTAATCTGCTTCAACTTAAATCTTGGTGGAGGGGATCATATTTTGTTATGAGGTAAGGTTGCAGATTATTTATTGGCACAGCTCTTCCCAACTGAAAAAATATTTACCGGTGAGAAGGCAGGATACTACTGGGCTATTGGCTTACTTTGTCTGCAGCCTGTTGCCTAGTGCATTAAGGAGGGTTTGGCCTGATGCTTGTCATTCCTTCTTCTAGCCAGCCTGATGGAATGGAGCCTTGCTGTCCAGGAAGCATGAGGCAGGCAGCCACATGTTCTCCCTCATGGCTATCTCCTTGACCTTCTGGCTAGGGCTGCCTGCAGCATCTGGTTCCTGTCAGATGTGTCCTCTGTGTCCTCTGTCCAGAGACTGTGGTGCATTTGCAGAGGGAGGCTAAATGTGATTATTTCATAGGACTTTTCCATCTCTCACGTCTGTGATCGGTTTCTAATGCAGGAGTTGACCCTGTGAACACACATCCCAAGGCTTGCTTCTAGCTTTAGTGATTAAACAGGCAGTCAAAAGGGAGAAAAATCTAAAAGCAAAGGAGGCATAGGCACAACTTCTTGCAAGTAAAACTAAAATTCCCAGATGTACATCACATAAATCTCTTCCAAGGATACCCATAATTCTATAAGCAAGTATTTTGCTTTCAGTGGATTTGCTCTCCCAGTTTCTGGACATAATTTTTGAAAATACTCACAGGGGAAGAAAATTCTCTGAAATGTTTGTGGTACATATGTTTTATTGACTTTGCAGGAACTTTTTCAATAGTTGCACATAAAATACTGTTTTCTTTGTGAAATAAGGGAAAGAAAATCACACTAGGGAAGGCTCTGAGAAATCACTGTGTCTTTAACCTGTGGTACAACTTTTGCTGCCATGTGATGCAACTTTTTTCATGAAGGAGGTGGGGCAGGGCAATGAGATGAAAGGTCCAGCTGGTTTTCTGCTAAAATTTATGGGTATGTGTGATGTTAGCAATCTGAACCAGTGTTAATGTTGGCTACAAAAATAATTGTGTTCAGCTGTTAAAAACATTTTTCAACATTAGGGTCGGTAGTCATAGAGATGAGTATTTGGTTCCATCAGTTGTTTTCTGACATTACAGTTACATTGAATCAACTCTGTCATAAGTATGTTGGGTGAACATTCATCAGAATTATTACTTGTTGCATACAGCTCTCAACTTGTTCATCAATTCATGATGCTAAGCGGTGTGCAAAGCTCTTAGTCCTTGTCCCAGAGGCTTTGCATGGAAAGGCATCTTGACTTACAGTAGATGATTTATAACTGCTGGAATATGAATTATTTTTTCCTTGCAAAAAAAAGGCTGTGCTCATGTAACTGAGAAAAATCACTTTTTTTCTCTGTGTTGATGTTGACCATTACAGCAGAGATTTCCTTCTTTTGCAGGGCAAAGTGTGCCTTCAGCATGATATTCTTGGTACATGAGGCATTATAGCATATTTTTACCTGGATTTCCTTGCAGATTTCTCAGTATCATTTGACCTGATGCTGGTCAAGCATTATGACTTATGAGGCCTTTTAGGAGTGGCATGTAACGTGATATTTGCACCAGACTCAAGAGTGTGACCGGTTTGAATAAAGCTGAATGACTGTGCACAGGCAGTCACAGGAGTGTTGCTGGACACTTGACTGAAGCCTGAATCAGCTCATTGCATTAGTCATTTGTCAAGCAAGGAAATCTTCTCCCACACTTCTGGCTTTGTTTCCACATGAGGATCTCTTCAGGAGGGTTAGGCCATCCTTGTGTCCTCTGAGGGGAAGATGGAATTTTTTTCGTTTTCTGCCTTTTCCGCAGCAGTTATGTCCTTCTCCCCTCTTGGATGCTCAGCTGTGCCAAAAACCTGCTATCCTGACAAGATTTGTAGCTGTTCTTTCTTGGCAAGAGTGTTGGGCAGGGTTGTGTCAGAGCACTTTTGGCCAAAAAAGAAGCTGGAACGCTTGTCAGTCACAAATCAATTTGTAGAGTGGCTCACTGAGTTTGTGACACTTTTGGAATTAATCTGCATTTATCCAAAATATTACCAAAACTGCTGTATTTCTGATTTAATTTTTACAATCAGGCTTGAAGCAATGCTGTATCTGTTTTACTTTTTTAGTGTATTGTAATATGTCTGCCTCTGGTGCCATCCCTTATCTCATGGTGATTCTAGTAACTGGTAAAGGGCCCTGTTTCAGAGGAAGTGGGGAAGAGAGGCACTTATGTCTTTGATTATAAGAATCTTTGTAGTAACCATTTTTGCTTCAACATGTGTCAGGTTGAGCTCTAAATCAGGGGCAGTGATTAGCAGACATGAACTGAGAAGGAAGAAAATACTTAATTGGTATTAAAAAGCACTGATCTTCGCAGAAGGGGTCGTCCTGCATTCCTGTCAGCTGGCCTTGTATTCTACCGTCAGACAATCTGACTGCGCTCTTTATAAGTGCTATTTACTGTCTTTGAACCCTTCTTTTTCTTAAGTTGCTTCAAGTTATTTTTGACTTTAGGACAATGGTAAAACTTTTTATTTGGAAGGCTATAATCTCCATTAAATATTGATACTTACTTTGACCTCACTTGCCTGATCTCACAATTTGTTTACCTAACTTAATTTTAAATGCTGTTCTTAAGTTTTGTGGCAGGCAAGAATCAAACTATCAGTTTGGATCTTCCTTTTTGTTTTTGTCATCTGTAAAAGCTTTGCTTAAAAGACTATTGCTGTATAAGTCTGAATATATATCCAAGTATGTATTTCTAAGATTAAATGCTCATTTTGTTCCTGGGGGGGTTTTGGGCTTTCCCCAGCTCAGTCACGCAGACGCGGTGGTGTTCAGCAGTACGAAACCTGATGATGTTCCTGTGAGCTGGGTAAAGCCTGGGGCCACCATTATCAATTGTGCTCATGGTCTTCTGTCAGGTAAGAGGTGATAAAAGGTAGCAGTTCTTGCAAGGAATATACGGTGAGCCTCCTTGAGATGTGTGTGGCATCTTGGTGACAAGGCAGTGTGGTGAAATGCTGCATCTCTGTGGGAGGGCATTTGAAGTTGTGTGTGTACAGGGTGTGTGTACACCTTCCTCTGATGTATAAACAGGGAAAAGATGTTAGGTGAAAGAAGAAAGGTTGGAACAGATTCTTCATACCAGGATGATTAGATAAGTGATGACCCAGTGTATTCAGAGATTTCAGAGGGAAGACTTTTGGGTCATCAGATGAGGTATTACATAGTGCTGTTTTGTACAGTGCCTTATCCTGTGACTTCTGTGGGCTCACCTGGAATATGGGAAAAGGAGAAGAAGGGAGGAAATATCAACTGCATAGTGCTGTGAAACTGTCTGCAGAAAGTGGTGCAGGAGGGAGTATAGAAATCATGTGTAATTAAGACGAGGCAGAATGTCTCCTGCAGTAAATACAAAAAAAAGGTTTGGATTCATCTCCTTCCTTTTCCCCTAACTTGTTGTGGAGGGTGTATGTGTTCAATAATTTCTCAGTTGAAAAAATGTTACAGAATTTTCTTGGGAATAAAGTTAAGAAATCTTCGCAGAAGTTACTCTACTGCTAGAATAACATGTAGTAATGATAATAACGTGTAATTTTATATCTCCTGTAAAATTTCTTAAAATTCTGTGAAGTTCTCTAGATATTTTCTAGATTTTTGATGTGTCTATGAATTTGACTGCTCACCATCCCAAAGAGATTATGCTGCAAATGGATAGGCAAATGAGGAAATACACGGATAGCATGACTGGTTAATCTGGGGTTTTTCTAAATCTTATCACAATGGATTTACATCTATTGATACAAAACTCTGGAAATGGACATAAAGCTGAGAAAACCTAATTGCATGGGTTTTAAACTAGGGATATTCCCTAAGGGCAAATTAAGCAGACACTCCATGCAGACCTAATGCAAGATCAGGCTCATAATAAAGCAGCTGCTGTTCCCATGCAAAGCATGGCCTTAGCAATAGATTTCTTTCCATGTCTTTCATTGTATCCTCTTGACTTGAACAGACACTGCAGGTGTTGAGATCTGATTTTATTATTCACTTGATGATCTGAAGGCATTTGGACATTCATTGCCTACCTCCCGAGGCAGATCTCTGTTCCTACTGAGGATCTCAAGGGTTCCAAGCCTTATCCCTTCCTGGTGCTGCACAAGTTGTCCAAAAATAATACATGTTTTCTTTTCCCTGGACTAGTGACTACGAGACTACTTGCATCTCCAGTGCCCATTTATTTCCCCTAAGGATTTTTGGATATAACTGTTAAGTATCTGTAGGGCAGGGCTTGGCACACAGGTCTCTTCAGCAGGTGCCCAGCCTACCAGTATGACACAGCCTTACATGGAGGAGGAATGGGGGAGAAAAGGAAAGGAATAGAGAAGAGAGGGAGTGGTGGTACAGCAGTCATACCTATAAATAAATTAATTAAAAGGAATCTCCCCTCCTCATTTTAATCTTGCAGGTAGAAACCTCTTATGTAACAGACTTGGACTGGTTCTGACAGGGTGGGATAAGCCATCCATACAGCCCGAACGGGCACCAGGAGTGACTGGACTCTCCCAGCACTGTGTGCTGCCTGGTGCAAGTCGCACTCTCAGACACACCTAATCCTCTCCATTGAGAAGTGACTCTGAGCCTTCACAGACCTAAAAGTTACACAGTATAACTGCATGCTGTAACTGCATGCTATCTTAAGTATCTTCACGCATTAGTTGCTCTAAAGAACTATAGATAATACTAGTGTTTCCCTTCTCTGAAAGAGTGTTGTTAGAAAAATTGCATTACATACCACAGTAACATTCATTCCTAACTCAGGAAATGTAAGATTTGGCATGAGCATATACATTTCTTTGCATTTTTCAAGTTGTAGCAATGTGCTCTGTTAAGTACTGATTTTTTTTTTTTTTTTTTTGGAAAGGCAGCATGAGATTTTTATCAAGATAATTTAAATAGAACTTATCTACTAAATGTCTGTCTGGCTTTATGATTATGCTTTTGAGGTTGTCAGAACCTTGGAGAAACTTTGAAATTACAGCATAAATGCATTTTACCAGCTGTTGGTCTCAAGGCTTACTAAAGTGGTACATGAAACACAGGTTTCTGACAGGAAGAATGCACTTAGTTTAGTTGCAAGATGTTTGTGGAAAGCCCATTGTGGAGTAGTTGTGACCTTGGAGAAACAACTGAATCTTGTAACTGACTCTTGACTTCCATGGAATGTGGCTGAGGTGCTTGGAAATTTTTCTGGATTTTTTTCTTGCTTTAGAAATGTCCAACTTAACATCTGTGGGGTCGCAGAAGCTAAATGAAGCCTGAAAGCAATAATGGTCATGAAGGAACTTTTGTTCTTGCTAGATGGTGGCTAGATTTCCAACTTGTGTGGGTGTACATGTCATCTAACGCACGTTTTAAAAGCACTCAGAATTTGCAAGGATGTAGCTGCATTGGGGAAATGTAATGTTGTACATCAGGAGAGTTGAGATAAAAATGCTCACTCCAAAGTGACAATTCTTATTCAATTTTTTTTAATCAAAGATTTTTAAATTATCACAATTTTAAAACATTCTTCAATTTTCTAGCAGTGCGACATCTGCTTCTGTTGCACTGACAATCTTGGAATCAGGTGAGTGCTGGTAGTGTCTTGCAGAAATATACTGTATGTAAATGAATGGAAATGAAAATAACTTCCTGAACAAAATTTAAGGATGCCAGAATTATTTGGGATTTGATGTCCAACTCCTTTGGGGTCATTTGAAAGGTGAAGCCCACATGGTTTAAGTATGTTAGTGGGAAATTCAACCATTTCCCCACCTCTTCTCTATTCTAAGATACCTGAGCAGACAGGTAGCACCTGATAGCAGCTCTCACTCACCTGCATAATAGGGTATGAGTCAGAGGAGGGAGCACAATGTCTGGAGTTTATCTGATCTGACCATAGTCTGAAGCAGAGAGTGCTATTCCAGCTTCCATCTGGAAAATATATTCAAAGAGAGCTGTTGCAATCCTGTGATTGTCTTGCTAACTCCATGTGTGCATGACTTTCACCTCTAGTTTCACCTTCACCCCTGTAAAAGCCTGGTTAGTCATTTGTGGGGTGACTGCGTAGCATAGGAAGTCTGAGAGAAAGAGTTTATTGAAGGGAATTGTCTAATTCTAATATGTATTTACACACATGCTAGCCCTGCCCTGATAAAAATATTCATATTAAGCCAAATAACATAAAAAGTCAAAATGTTTCTGTAAAGCACAGCTGTCTGAAAAGGGATTTTAAACTTTATTCTTCCTACTTCATTTGTCTATTTGGCAGCTCTCCCAGCCTGGTCTCAAAGCAACAAGAGTCAGCTTATGACTGTAATAGACTATTCCAGTAAAACTCCTCTGTCTAAATCTAAAGCTGAGCATCTCCAGAAGAAATTGTTGGGGGTTGGTTTGTTTGTTTGTTTGAATTGCAAATATTAATGCAAGTAGAAGGACTTTTCAGATACTTAATTAGAGTTTAATATGAGGACTGTTGTCTTCCTTTGGTTAGCTTTGTCAGTGATGTGTAGATGCCTCCTGGCAGGAAAGTTTGAGGAAGGGTCAGGAAACACATAGAATGAGGCTGAGGGTGTCTGCAGAGAGGGGCTCTTGCTCTCTCAGTGAAGGGTGTGGGAGCGTGGGTTGTAGCTGCCACCCTGTCTCCAGTCTGAATGTTTTGTGCCCTGCTGCTCTGGGACCCTTGTTGGGAGGGGTGATTGTGCAAGGAAACGTGAGTCTTTTATGACCAGTACAGAAGGGGTGAACAGAGCAAGAGCTTGACCAGGTCAGGGTTTGCACTTCAGTTCCCCTGTGGCAGAAAGGTTAAAGCTGTCAGCATGCAGTTGTTATTTTTTATTACAATTATGTCTACGCCCTTCAGAATGTGGCTACGGCCTTGATATGCCCACAGAGACTAGGATGTGAATTTTGCAGAAATTGTGTCTAGATAAAAGTCAATGAGCAGCAACAAAAAAACATGCCAGAAGAAGGATTACAGCAAAATGACAAAATATGTTTAGTTGGGGTAGCTAATGTATGATTATCATTTGATATATTGCCAATAGAAACAATTATAACTGTCTCTGAAGTTGGAGACACTCTGAATCCTGTAGCCTCTCCAGAATACCTACTTTTAATATAATGCTGGTGAACAGAACAGTTGCTATTAAAAAAAAAAATTGCATATACTATTTCCAAGTTACAATAATCCTGCATGGTAGTTTTTATCATTTCATTGTTCTTGCCCACTATGTGTGTCAAAGAGAAGACAGTCTTTATACCATGCTGATTTAAGTGTTCTGTTTAAGAACGTATGTTGCTTTTCAAAAACAGCTGTGTGATTTTTTNTTTTTTTTTTTTTTTTGTGCGGGTTTTGTAATATGTTTCAGAGCATACAGTTACTGTCTGATTTTCATGGTATATTCATCCTTCTGGGTGATTTAATTTGAAGTATTAAAGAAGCCACCTATAATTTTGTCAGTAATATTGTTAAATTTCAAGTCAACATTCAGAAACTTTTTTTGGATATAACTTTCAAATACACATGCTCCCACTCATGAAAGATTTGTGATTTATTAGTGAAATACTTTATATTTTTCAGTTGCTGACAACTGTGGTCAGCAGAACAACCCTGCTGCTGGAACGACTGTTGGTTCTCTTGCAGTAGCAATGAGAATGCAGGTTAGTGTACCTTTCAGTGTTGTAGATTTGTTGCTCTTTCTGTAAGTTGCAGAAATTAATTCTACAGTTTATATTTTAAATGTTGTTTTGCTCTTTTGAACATCTTACCTGACTTCCATTTTAATAGCAACTCTTAATCAGATAGAGTGATACCTATTACATTTAATTAGAGAAAGGTAAATTAAAAATCAGACATCTCACAATTCTGGTTAATACAGTAAAGCTTGGCAGAAGAACTTATCAGGCTAATGTCACTCACTCTGGAAAGACTGTGAAGATTAATTGTATCTGTCCGGATTTTTGCATTATGTTGGATAGAGAGTCCAAAAGTTTGTTACTTAATTTTGGAAGCAGTGTGAGTCGGTCAGTAAATGAGCAATCAGTATCTTCCATTATTTTTAAGGTGAGAGAGAGAAGAATAGTAATTCTCCCATCTTATCAGAATAAAATGTCTAACTGCCTAATTAGAGTCTCTGCCACTTATGTTTTAATGGAATTGTTTCTTTTTGAAATGTGGTCAAACAATAGAAAAGTGGCTCTTACTTTGTCCTAAAACCATGAAATGGAAAGTTTTGGGGGTTTTTGTTAGCGTTTGCCATAGAAGTTATTGCAACATACTCTAGAGATTGTTTGAAATTAGTGTTCAGTATTTATGATGCAGCTGTTGTGTGCTGTTTTCTTTTTTAAAACCAGAACATGGTAAAAAACATGGAGCGATGGATCCAGTCCCAGCAGTACAGGAAATGGGACCTCCAGTGCTTGAAACTGCAGCCCCTCTCCCCAGTGCCCAGGTAATAAGTGCTTTTAATGAAAACAAAATGAAAAATATTTTAAAAAAGAGTAAACAAGTGTGACAACTTAAAAATATTCTGTGCCTAATTAATTTTCAATCTTATGTGGACTATATGTTGTGCCGTTCTCTTGTGTGCTTTATCGTGACCGTGTGCTTCTGTTTGCTATCGATTTTTATTTTGATGATAAGCATTTAATGCTTAATTAATAAATTAAATGTTTAATTTATTAATTAAGCATTAATTAAATCAAGCTTTATTTAATGAAGACCTAAAGCTGGAAGGTTTCATCGATGAAGGGAGGAGAAGCCTTGTGCAACACCAGCAGAAATACAAAAGTCAAGAAGTTCCTAGTGTCTAAACCCTGACGAAGAAAGGTGTTTTGTTAAGGCTCAGTGATTTCAATGGCATTTGAGTTTGTATTTATTTTCTTCCCTCAGCAGAAGTACTTTCTTCTGCATTAGACTTTTAAATTCCTGTGTGGGTGTGAAAAGCAGGAAGCATATTTATTCTCATAGCCAGAATCTTTTCAATCAGTTCCTGTCATTCACTTCCCAAGGCCCCTGCCTGGGCCTCAGGGATTTCAGGTCTGCCTTGGCACGATTGCTGACATCTCTGACATTTAAAGCAGCCTGAGCTCTTTAAAGTGCTTTGCTATGTATTGGTTGTGTTGGGTGACAGAGAGAGGAGCCAATGGCTTGAAAGTGAGGAAAGTGTCAAAATTTTTTTGTGCTTATTGATACGCCTGCTTCTGCAGATGCTGAAGGAAACCTCACACCAGAGGGAAGTCAGAGAGAGTGGGAACTGCATAGTCTGGAGGATAGGGTGATCTTATCAATGTGTCTAAATACAAGGTAAAATAATACAAAGGGGAACAAGGCAGGCTCTTTTCAGTGGAGCCCAGTGACAGAACCATAGGCAGTGATCACAGACTGAAACCAGGATGCTCCATTTGAACATCAGGAAATACTCCTTCTCTGTGAGGGTGATGAAACATTGACACAGATTGCGCAGAGGGTGGTGGTTGTAGAGTGTCCATTGTAAGAGATACTCAGAATCCATCTGGATGTAGACATCTAACTTGCTCTAAATGCCCCTGCATGAGCAGGAGGGCTGGACCAGGTGACTTCCAGAAGTCCCTTCCAACCTCAGACACTCTGTGATTCTGTAATTCTGAACCCTACTGGTGTCTTTTTGGAAAGCTGTGACAAAATACTGTATTTTCTAAGCATTTTGATTTACTTTTCACTGTCTCTTACAACAGTTTAATGCGAATGGACACAAATGTAATTTAAGCCAGAGATGCCAAAAGAATGAGTTTTCTCTTGTAACCAGGGGCACAAGGGAGCAGAAATGCTTGAGTTTTTTCTGGGCTAGCATTTAACATTTCTAGAATTGAAGCCCAAAATAACTATCCTTAATAATACAATTATGCTTAATAATACAATTAAAAGTTAAGGTATGCAATGTCATAAGTGTGATGGTAAAAAAAACTTTCAAAGAAAGTATTCCCAACCCTCTCTATGACATTAGCACATAAATAATTACATAATTAATAAATAATGGTGTATGCACACCATAATATAATATATGTAGTATAATACATATTATATAATTAGTAATAGGACTTGCATTTATCTGCTAAATCTATAGCTTTGTCTTTTTTCTTTTAAATGTAACAAAACTTCAGATGGAAAGTATCCTGTAATAAAATGTAAGCTTACAGTAATACACCATGTTGTGTGGAAACAGATGGAGTTTTCATTGAAATTGAGGCAAAGCTGCTTAAGCACTCAAACTAAGAACATCTGCTTTTTGATTTCTGTGAGTTCTGGGTTGAAGTATTTCCAAATATATTGAAAATGGAATGGAAAATTTTTTTACAGTATGCATTAAAAAAAGAAAGTCAGGTGAGTAGATGTAGAGCCTTTCTCCATCTTTTAATTTTTTCTGCATTTTGTAAATTATCCCTTAGCATTGTCAGTGATGGAGTTCTTGCTTAACAGTTTTCAATCATGCAGAAGAACCACTTTTGCACATCTCCAGCAATATTGAATAACATAACATATTGAATAATTCTCTTATTTCCAATACAGAGAATATATTGTGATACTAAAAGAGTCAGCTACAAATATAGACTTCTGAAGCCCAGGTATAACTAAATTTTTAATTTCCTGTGTTTTAGGAAAATATATTTATTAGGAGGAAAAAATACAAATTAACAATATTAGACTACATCTTTCTCCTCTTGCTAAATGAATCAATTGTTTTAATAGGAGAGTAGTCACTCTAAAAATTTTCCTTTCTTAGATATTTAAGGAACCACACTACCACCAACTTAGCAAGAATTTTCTGGGACTTGGGTTGTTTATGTATAGTAAGTTTTGAGTGAAAACTTCAGATGATCTTTGCCATGTGATGTTTGTAAGCCACACCATCTTAGGTCCTCATTAAACTTTTATGGCTAGTTGTGTTTGTAGTCACACATAAGAAGCCAAAGGTGCATCCTTCTATGAAAGAGGATGTCTTTCATAGAAAACAGGTTCTAGGTTAGTGCTGTGATTGAGCAACTCCCTGTCATGTAGTACTGGATTATGTCATTATTTGGATGGATGGTTTCTGGGTTTCACTTAGCTGCTGCAGGGTGCAAGAGCGGGATACTTAATAACTATAAATGAATATTGGAGCCAGCTTAGGATTTTCTCAAAGAATTGCAAGCAATTAAGTTGGCAGAGGGTGATCATTTCCTGGTGGATGCAGAATGGCCAAAGTCTGCACACAGAGTTGAGATCTGGTAGTTTTATGTTCACTGGTGGATATTTAAGATCTTGCAGGATGTTTGAAAGTTCAGCTTGAGCATGAACTTTCATGCCATTGCCAGATTCTGTCTTAAAAATACTGTGATCAACAGAAACTACAGGAAGAAATTTAGCCTGGTTAGGATGAAAGTAATTTTTAAAGTAATTTTTGTGATAATGTGAGCAATTCAAAGCCCAAGGAGACAACTCTTCACATCCTGTGTGCCAGCCCCTGGGCTTCCATGCTGCAGGAGCTTACAGCTGCTACACGCTTATGTGGACATAATGTGCAACTGGTCAAGCTCACAAATGAAAAATCCATGATGGAGTGAGTATTAAATCCAAAGACCTCAGGTTGACCAGGTCAGGAGTTGAAGATACAACAGAGTGTCCCCTACAGCCACATCCCCTGAGGGAATTTGTGCTTGCCTCAGTTGCTGCTCACCCTTGCTGGAGGTAGTTCATAAGCTCACTGGATGTCTCGGCTGAGCCCTGTGCTTTAGACTCCTGCTCTGTGGCCATTCTTGGTTTAGCTGTGCTTTAGAAGTGCTTGAGTTGGTCTTCAAATGCCTGGTTTCCTTTGGTGCCCTTGTGGGGGAGTAGTGATGTTGGAACTGCCCTCGGATGAAAGGCGCTGCATGCACAAGCTTCGGGTTTAGCGGATGTGTTTGTGTGACTGTTGGTCAAGGAATGCATGCACTTTTTTAGTAAATTGTATGTGCTGAAATACGCTGTGTGGGAGGAGAACAAAAGGGAAAAATAAACCCAGAAACATCCATTCCAGTGGGACATGCTTGAGCATGCAGCAGACACGTTTCTAGCTTGATATGAAAGCATTACGTAATGCTTGGAATCTGATTAAACAAGAGCTCTCTGTGAAATTGTAACAATTAACAAACACTGTATGTGATTTTCAGTGTTATATTAGGTGTTAGTTAGTATTTAGGTTTGGTTAATAAAATGTGAGAGAGACTTGAAAAACTCATTACAATAACTCCATTGTTGGATTATTTGCTGTTGTTTTGTGCTCTGTCATCGACCACCTAAGCTGAGAGAAATCTCCTGGCCCTTATTTATTTTCTTTTCCAGTGATATTGAGATTTCCCGAGCACAGAGTCCAAAAGCTGTTGATGTACTTGCCAAGGAGATAGGATTGCTTACAGATGAAATTGAGATCTATGGCCAAACCAAAGCCAAAGTACGTTTGTCCCTGCTGGAAAGGTTAAAGGATCAACCAGATGGAAAATATGTTCTAGTTGCTGGGTAAGAATGCTATGTAATGTCATTAATGTCTGCTGTTCCCACTCTTATTAATATAAACATGCAACTTACATCTTTTTTATACTCTGCACAAGTAAGAATCTTGAATGTTTTCATCTGTATGTTGCTCTCTTCTGAAAGTGAGCAGGTTTTGGAGTGTTTTGAAGTAACACAGCTTTTCTTCCAAACTCTTATTACTGAAGTAAAGTATATTTGATAAAAGGTATTTTGTTCTATGATTCTCTGAAATGTTGGTGAGTGGAGTTTTTCTTACTGTTTTATCAGAATTTTAAATGTTTAACTTGGATATTTAAAGCTACTTGTATAGTGGCTGTTTATAAACAAACATTAACAGAAGCTACATGCTAATCTGTTGATATTAACAATAAATACTTTTTTATTGAAGAACAGATTACAAAGTTTAAAAAGACATATTTTTTTTTCTCTGAAATGTAGACATGTCTCCAAGCAGGCTTATCCTGCTTGCTTTTCCCACGATTACAGCAAATGCAATGCTCAGCAGGAATTATGTACTTCTCTTCTGAAGAGCTTCAGGTTTTTCTTGCATTCAGTGACACAACCTTTTCATTCACCTGGTTTACTAAGTGGAAACTTCTACTTGTGAACAAACGTGAGAAGGTTTTCACTAATAATTTAAATATTAATAATAATATTTAAATTGCAGTATGTTCTTTATATTCTGAGTTACTCTATTGGTCGCTTCCTTTTAAATAAAACCACTGAGGTTTAAAATGCAGCTTTTGCTGATCCAGAAGGAGAACACTGTTGTTAACTGCCTCGATCTAGTGATTCCTCACCTTGGCTTGTGTTTCGCAAACTGTTTGCTTTACTGCCTTCCTGTGGGAACAGCCTGGATTTCTGGCACAGTCTGTCTGATGTGGAGCTGTTGTAGACTCAGAGACTCGATGTCACAAAAGTGAGGCAGGCAAGATAGGAAGCTTTCCTCAAAGCTATGTGATAGTTCAGCATTAAAGATTCTTGGAGGCTGCTGGAGCAGTTAAGAGAAGGAAATAATAGCTGGTTGAGTTCGCTTTCCTTTGTCAGAGTTTTATTTTGGTTTGTTTGTTTTTTTTTTGTGGCATTGGAGAAATGAAAACAGGTTCAGCATTTGACTGAGTTTGAAGAAAGTTTCTGCCATGTATTTTCATGCTCATGTCAACAGCATCAGTTGATCATCATGCTGCAGACCAGTCCAGACATCCCTAGCAACAAACCTCTCACAGAAGAAGAGGTTATTTGAAGATACCTGGAGGTGTAAAGACAGCAAGTTGCAAAATCCCCATTTGGGTGGATTTTAGTTGTGTCAAATTGCATGCACAAGTGCTTATGTTTCTTCACACTGTTTTGTCTCCCATTCTCCTTCAAAGAAGGTATCTCAAGCAGTTGTCACAAAAAGAAGTGCATTTACATGTGGAAGAAATGCAGAAGTTTTGACCAGCAAGATGAAAAGTTGGCAAAAAGTAGAAAATTGTATCCTCTTTTTACATTTACATAAAAATGTACCAATACAGAATGGCGTTTCAGAAACAAATGGTTGGGTTTGGTACCTACCCAACTGATGATGCAATGTGTTGCTATTTGTAATATCTCTGAAGTCATTGCATCTTGTGGGGTTAGTGGTTAAAGCCACATCTGCTGCAGGAGGAGTGCCTGGGCAAGGTGGCTCCAACAGTGGGAACATTCTCTTCTGAGAGAGTTCAAAGCTTGACTTTGAAATATAGTACATATAAAATATACATATAATGTGTGTTTATATGCTCTCAGCTGCTCTCCTTTGCTGAAATGGCTGTAGCAGATGGCAATGATTTAAAAAAAAAACGGGAACTCTGTCTGATGGAGAAATGTTCAATGCAATGTAAATCAAGTATCACTGAAGTGTGGAAATTGGGGAGTGAAATAGCATCCTCATTTGCCTTCATTCTCTCCCTTGCCAAGGCAAGGTCAACCAGAACCTGCCATTTGGACTATTATGTTTTTTCACAATAACCAAAGATATTTAAATATTCTTTTGGAATGGTGCAGTATAGGTCTTCTCAATAAATTTTCAGTACTTCAGAGGAAACATTTAAGATATATGCTTATCCTTACAGTTCTGTGGAAATATTTGTAATGTATGTTGGGAAATTCTTGTGTGTGAGAAGAGTCTAAAGTGTGTGTGTGTATTCAAGAAGCTACAAAACCTCCAACCTCCATCCATGATGCAGCCAGAAACATTTGTGCCTTTAGTTACATATTCAGATTTAAATGTTTCATCATGTCTAGGAATTTATAAATATTTGCTGTGAATACATGTCTGGTTTATTCCTGATATGCTAAAGACCAAACTTCGTGTTCTGAACAGCATAATGCAACTGAAATATACCTTTTTATGTCTGAGGATAGTTGTATTTACGGCTTTTTAAAAAGTTGCTAACGTCAAAGTCTTTTTTGTTCTTTCTAAATGCAAACAAATATGACTGTCTCATCCAATATAAACTTTGTATGCTGAAATGTTGGAATTTGATTAACAGATCATAACGTGAAAATAGGATGAAGAATTTATTTCTTCATAAATTCCATTTACTTCTGTATGGAGACCATTCTTTTCTCTCTTTTGTTCATTCTTGCTTTTTTATTTTCTTTGTGTTTGGTTTCTATAGGGCTCATGTTAAGACACTGTGGGGGGCAGAGCCACAAGTTATCGTTTAGTAATTGGTTCTTGGGCATCAACTGCCTGTAAACAGGAATTTAGGGTGCTAAATAATACGTCGCAGGATCTGTTAACTCAAACTGCCTCCACTCCATCTCTCAGCTGAGAGCACGCAAGTGAATGCAGCTTGTGCTTGACCTAGGAGCTAAGTTTAGGGTCCAGGGTAACCTAATCATGCATTCAAGAATGTAGATGGCATATTCACAGACACAACATGAAATTACAGCTGCAGTCTATTAGAATCTGTGTTCATGCGTGTGTGTGTTTCAGCATCTTGTTTCTAAATGCTGCAGTGCTGTGGCTTTTAGTGGATAATTCTGGAAATTGTTCACTTCAAAAATACAAGATGAGGAAGAATAAAAAGTGGGAAAATTACGCAATGCAATGCTGCTTTTAAGAAGTGTGTTTCTTTTTAAATTCTGGAAAATTTAAAATCAGTACTTTTCTCCTAACATTAATAGATTGTTCTGTGATGAACTACCTTTGTAGTAAAGGTAAAAATGGAGGAAAACAAAAATGGATCGTGTTTCTTTTTACTGTGTCTCTTGGACTGCAAGGTGCTTAAAAGCTAAGAGAAAAAGTAAACAAAAATCTTAGAGAAAAGATACAGGGAAGCATAAGAGAGGAAAATACCCCTGTGTTGATGCCCTGAATTGTCTGATAGTCCAAAGTAAAGTCATAGTTGAGCCAGTTGTTATGTATTGGTCATGTCATTACACAGCTCCTGATTGGGATTGTCTTGTATGAGTCTGTAGTGGATTATGAGAGTTTGTAGTGGAGGATTTGTCAGTCTGTCCCTGTCTTTGTTCAGTCACTTTAGCTTCATAGTGATCTCTGTGCTTTTGTACTTGGAAGCTCCAGCCCTAACCCAAGGATGCCACTGCAGCTTTGTCATAGCCTCCTCTCAAGGTGACAGCAGTTGCAACACTTCTGTGCTCAGAAATACATTTCTGACAATTGTCATCTAGGATGGGAGATGTACCTAGGTGGAAACTCAGTTGCCCATGGCCTCCAAAGCCTGGCTTTACAGGTTTCCATGTGGATTACAGGAATTAGGAACTCATTAAAATCTTTGAATTTATTGTGGGTATCTGCTGATACCTATGAGTCTAACATCGGAAATCTGAAAGGGAATTGTCACATATCCAGTGAAGTTCTTGCTGGAGTCCCAGTCGCTGGTGTAGCTGTGAGGAGGTTAGAACTGGTGCAGTCTATGTCTCCCTGTTTGTTTATTTTCTCTTTGGGAGACTTCATGTAGCTTTCCCACAGAAACAGCTCTGCTGTAAGCTAATGTGATGTATAACAAACAAACAAAAAGTCTGCATATTCTTATCTTTGTTTTGATTTACATAAAGAGAGAAGGCTTTCCAATGTTATGAAAAACTTACTTTGCCAAGGAGCTGATGACTGCTTGGTAGGTGGTGAAGTTTAAGCGGAAAATTATTGTGGGGTTTCTGTGTTTTGATTGAAAACATACTAAAGAAGTTTGAAGAATAATGCAAATGGCTGTTAAAGTCTCTTGAAGTTCATTAAAATTCATTGCATTTTAAAGGAGGTTTTCCCTCAATTTGCATAAGGTTAAAAAACAGCATTGCACAATTGAGCTAAAGTTAGCCATTGGCAATTGTAATTTTATGTCCATGTGAGCAAGTGACCTAAGCTGCAAGAGTGTAAGCTCAGTGGTGTAGCCAGCAAAAGCAGCTCAATGTCCCCAAAACAGCTTAAGTGGATTATTTTATTTATAAAACCCAATCAGAGCAGGTACAAAGGAGAAGATATTTAAAATAAGCTTTTGAATGAAAATTATTGGAATAGAATTTTCTTTTAATTTCAGGCACTTTTTTTCTTCTTCTTTTAACTAATGTTTAAAGCTGAGATTTTGGTAACTGTTGAAACTAAGAAATAACTGTTTAGCTCTTGAGGTTTCCTGCTAGTTTAATCAATTGAGCAGTGATGTGTTTCTCTCTTTACTTTCTGGAAAAAGATCTATGTCATACAAAATCCCCAGTGCTTTCTGGTTCATGTTACATAGTCATTTTAGAATAGGCCAGTCGAGATACCAGAGCATTTTAGTAAAATGACACCTGATAGTGTGGTTTTTTTTTTCTGTGACAAGTAGATATTATTCTTTATGCTACCAACATGCATTCTGGTTATGCATTTGTCAATTGCAATTTCCTTTCCTATGTTGGATAGCAGGCTGCACCTTTGATTTTGCTGGTTTCATAAGAGTTGTAAGGAGTCTCTGTGTTGCTGTGCATGCCAGATCAGCCACCTGTTTTGAGGTGAACCAAGTAAATAACAAGTGATGGTGTCTCTGAATTCTCTTGAGTATGAACTTCTTATGTCTGATGCTCAAGAATGGAGGTAGCCACCAACAGGATGCCCTGCAAATGCAAATTTTTCTGTTAGTAGTGCAGTCATTGTATGCACTGAGTTTTGGGTCTCTGGAAAGTTCTTTACTGGTAACTTCCAGTAAACGATTATAGGTGTCTCTTTCATAGTAGAATACTTTCCTTTTGGGTGTTTTGTTACTGCTTTTTCTTTTTGTTTTGTTGTTACTATTTTTAAATAATTGATAGCTTCAAGAGCTGTTGCCTTGTTAAGTCTTCGAACACAGTAATGCCTCAGGATTACTCATATATTCCTTAAATCTGGTTTTAATCCACAGGATCAAGTAAATGAGATTAGGAAATAGACAAAAGTGAATGAGACAGTAGGAGAACAAGGAGTAAGGAGAAACCATGCTAAGAATTATTTGAATGAGTTTGGGGAAACCAGTGTTAAAACAGTAGTCAGAAGGTGAAACTCATAGTAAAAGTGAGTTAACCTGGCTGTGGTGCTCTGAAAGAAACACATTTGTACAAAAGTTAGCATCCTGGGACAAAAAAATGATGAGAAAAAGAGTGGTGGGAAACAGTAAAACCCTGAGGGCTCCCTGTCCAGACAACGTAGTGATTAAAAGTATCCTTTCTTCTAGGAACTGTAAACTTGAAAGTAAAAGAAATGAAGTAGCATTCTGTGCTCTTGCAGTAGATCAGAAGGAAATAAGAAGGCCTAGTAAGGATAAAAAAACTAAGGCACTATTAACTGCTTTTGATAGTAGATAAAAGATGTGCTCTAAATCTCACACCTTTTTTTTTTTGGCTCTACATAGATAACTTTCCTAGAATTCTGTGAATTCCTTTTTAAGTCAGAGAAATGCCATTCTAGATAATTAAATAGTCTGAATAGTAATTTATTGATGATGTTTCAGAATCTGATGGTTGGTGAACACAGTATTATAAAATGTGGGAGAAAAGTGCCCAAGTAAGTGGCCCATGGTCACATAAGAGTAGATCGAAGAGAAGAATTCAGGGAGTCTCTTACAGATGTGCTTAACCCCATTGATTTCACGGAAACTTTAGTTAAAATATTACTTTTCTGAATTGTATTTTTTTCCCTAGAACAATATAAATATGTTAATTTGACTTGCTTTCAGACTGCCCAGATTTTTCCAGATGTATCTATCCAGGGCATCTTTTTAAAAGTAAAAGCCAAGGATCTGATGATTCTGTAAAAGATAGATTTGTGAAAAGTTAATGTTTTTCATCTATTTTCTTTTGAGGGACGAAGAAGTGCATTTGCTAATCTGTGAACTGACTGAACTAAGCTGTTTCTTACCATGACATTAATGTTTTTGTGTCATTTGAATTGTGATCTGAGGATAGCAATATCTTGTAAAAATTACTAGTTGGGGAAGGAAGTGTTTCTAATTAGAGCTAGATGTTTCAGCTCAAGTTTTGAAGAGGTCACAGGATAAGGGTTCCCCTTTGACTAGGATCCATGTGCATGCTTGTATTTCCTTAAGAATGAACATCAGTTCTTAACATTGGCTTCACGAAAGTACTTCTCTGCAGGTAGAAAAGACACCAAGGATATGAAAGATTACACTTTGCCAAAAGGGAAGATTTGTGTGAGAGTGGTGTGAGTGGAAAAAAGACTGGGGCTTTCTTCTTTTGCCAATCAGAAAAGGAAATGCTGTGCCTCAAAAGAATCATTGAAGTACATTTTGGAGCCATGAGATGTTCATACCTCAAGAAGGTATGNAAAAAAAAAAAAGTAAAGAAAAACCCTAGCACCCCTCCCACACTTTTAATGTGGATCAGAAACAAATGTGCTGATGTTGAAAGTAGGAAGATGATCATTTAGACTGAGGTGTCCTTCATTCCCTGAAGGCTGATGAAGTTTTCTACTTGCAAAATCAGCTGTCATTGTCCCTTTATTAAAGGGGCAAGAATAGAGTCTCCTCTAGGGACAATAGAATAGAGTGGAGGTTACAGTCTCTGATTTGAGTTTGGAGGTATTTTTAAAATTCTGTCACGTTTCAGTCTTGGTCTATATATGGGAGTCATAGCATGAGGCTTTTGAGCTTTTGTATGGACTGTGATTGTCATTGTCCCCATTGCCCTTAAATCTCTGAAACAAGTGTACAATAAATCATGTTTGATTGAATATAGTGAATTTTGTGTCCTGTTCTATGTAAAAAGGAGCTGATAGGTCATTGTTGAGGGTTATGGTGACATGGATGCTGAAGAGGCATAGTTGAGTTCTACAAACAAGTGTTGGTTATTTAACTTAAAACATTCTATTATTTCATTCAAAGTTTGAGCAATGGGAATAAAAGATCTCATGCATTACTGCAGAAAAATACTAATACATGCTTAGAGTATGGTGATGGATGGTTTGTTAATGAAACTGGTGAGACTTTTGTGCTGTAATAAAAATGTCTAAATTCAATATATTCTTTTTAGAACTTTTGCCAAAATAATCTTCTCTTTTTCTGCTATCATAGTAAATTGCTTAAATAGAAGACACATGTATATTAGCATTCCAGCTTGAGCTGGGGGCTAACATTGTGGCAGTATTTTTGTGAAGATAAAGTAATCTTATTGAAATTTGCTGTACAAATATTCTTCGTTGAAATCAAAAGCTCTAAGTTCTGATATCCTTAGCCAGGCTGACATCAGCAAAGAATTTGATTAATCTTTTTTCTTGTTTTGCTAGAATAACCCCTACACCCCTAGGAGAGGGGAAAAGCACAGTCACAATCGGTCTCGTTCAGGCGCTTACTGCACACCTTAACATTAATTCCTTTGCTTGTCTGAGACAGCCTTCTCAAGGACCTACTTTTGGAGTAAAAGGTACATAATATTTGCAGAACCTATGACCTTTTTCAGATTAAGAGGAAATACTGCTTTTTTTCCCTTTTTAAATTTAATTCTTCTTTTTTAATTTCTTAATTGCTTCACTTGGTGGATTGTCCCAGTAGTAGCATATTGGATTTTAAGTACATATGTAACTAACAGCTTAAGGTTTCTTGCACACGACTTCCTGTGCAAGGTTCATAACTATGTTCCTGCACTTAACATGTATTGATAATGCAGATAAAGCCTAAACATAATGAAAATCAGAGAGAGGTAATTAACCATGAGGAATTTTGTGTAAGTTTGGCCCTTCCAGCCACCCCTCTACTTGGACACTCTTTAAATATGTTTCTAAATATTACTGTCTAATTATTCCTTGAGAAAGGGTCCACGTTGGATATTTCCAAGCAGTACAGGAAATTTATGAGTTGTGGTTCGCCTGTGTCAGCAGCACAAGTTTGGCTAGGTCTGAACCTCTTCTCTCTGTTTTCCTGAGCTGTCCCCTCTAATCGTGGGCTGCTGCCTTTTTGCTTAGAAACCCTGTAACAGCCTGAGGGCCAGGTAAGACCCAGCCAGATTTCAAGCCCATTTTCACTGCTGATGGGAAGTAATACAATCTTTTTTTTTTGCCATTTCTCAGCTGAAATTGGTGCCTAACTGGGCAAGCACTCCCCATCTGCTCTGCTTTGCTTTGCTGAAGTTTAAGTTAACAAGTTTGGCTTCAGCTGGAAGGCTCCTGGTGCTTGGTGCTTCTCAGCTAAGACTGGTGCGTGTGAGTGCTATAATCCCTCCACTCAACCTGTGCATAGGCAACAGCAAATTTCTTTGCCTGTATCATGAGAGGTAGAGGGTAAGGAGTGCTCAGGCAAGGATGTGAGGGTTTCATTCAGAAGCAGTGCTTGCTTGTGACTGCTTTGTCTTTTCACCCAGCAGCTGCATGTGCATGACTGTGTCCTACATCTGGGCAGGAGCAGAGGGGTAGCCCTTACATAGCCAGAGCCTGTACCACCCATCACATGTAGGCTTTCATTTCAGAGCAAGAATTCCCATTTTACTACCTGCTGAAAAAAAAAGCCAGAAAGATTAAGGAAATCATGTTTATTTGGGTGCATCACTGATCTTCTAATAGAAATCAAAATGCCAAAAATGTATCATCATTGCTGTATGTTTCACTTCATCTGTGTAAAGATGGTTGTTTTTTTCCAAAACTGATGTGACCATGGGCTTCCCTGTGCAGGTGGAGCAGCCGGAGGTGGATACGCTCAAGTGATCCCCATGGAGGAGGTGAGACAACCTGAACTCGAAGTCTGTGATATGGCTTCATGGCCATGATGGTATTCACTTGAAGGTTGGACTTGGTCATCTTGGAGGTTTTCTCCAATCTTAATGATTCTATGATATTCACAGTTCTTGTTTGGAAATGTGTGGCAGTTTCATGCCAAGAGAGTCTTAATTTAGAGCTCAGCAAAACCTCTCTATGGCCAGAACTGGTGAGGAACCACCTTGACAGTGCACAGCTCATCCAAGCAGAATTCTAATGTCAGCCCTGAAGTGCCATTAAAACTGACCTTCCAATCCCTTCTGTTATACACATTAAAAAATACAGTACCTGTGTAATACAAGTCTTCACTTAAGATGATCGTTTCAGAGTTTTCACAGAACTTTGTTTGTCAAACTTTGTATCAGCAAAGGTCATGCCTGTGAGGTTAGTGGCTGTTCTCCTGCAGCTAACAGGCAGCTGGCATATGGCCCCAAAGCCAGGATGCATGCTGTGCTCTGGGGCAGATTCAGCAGTAAGCCATGCCTCTGGTCCAGGTAAGTTAGTAGTTAGTAATGCTAAACTGATTCAGTATTAATGATGTGGAACTGCAGCTCTTTGCTTCTTGTTCTTGAACCATTTAGCAAAGAATGAAGATGTTCTTGGCTTTGTTTGGCTACACTTAGTTTTACCATGTACTCAGATGAAAACAATGGCCCAGTGTATTTTCACCTGGAAAGCTTTAGCCTACCCTGACAGCTGACTGATCAGAGCTGCAGTCTCAAGGAGATAGCAATGGTTTGTGCTGCTAACTTACCTTAGTGAATTTAATTAAATATTTTCATATAAAAAGATCTTGTTTCCCCCTTCTAGTTCAATCTTCATTTGACTGGAGATATTCATGCTATAACTGCTGCAAATAATTTGCTGGCTGCTGCTATTGATGCTAGGATCTTGCATGAGAATACTCAGTCTGATAAGGTAAGAATTACTTTCTCCTATCCAGATGACATTTTTTATTTTCAGTTTTTCAATAAACTGCATTTCAGATAAAAATTATAAACGTTGTTTATCATTTTTTAATTTCACCATGTGAACAGTAACTGTTGCTGAAGCCAGTTTTTGTTCTGCTGGGAAATTTTCCATATAAAATGGATTTTTCTGGCAAATAGCTTTCATAAGGTAGTCTTTAAGATATGGATCTCATGCCCAGAACATTGTCAGCTATTTCTGACTGTACTAAATAGTGTAAAACAGCGTGTTTTCCCTACCTATGATCCTATTTTTTCAGTAATTTGAAGACTCACTTTAAAGTTACAAATTTATTTCTGATGTGTGGTTGGGTATGATGTACCTTAAGAAGAAGGTGTTATGGCGAAAATAAACTAGATCCTTGTCCCTCTGCTAAATATATTGTGACATTAAACAAATCTTAACTTGGGGCCTTAAGGGGAGGGGAGAAGATCAAAGAAGGAGCCTCTTCTTTCTGTCTGCAGTATTAAAATTGAGCAGGGTTGTCATACTCCCTTTGCTTGGTGCATTTGTACACAATGTACAAGTGTACATGTAGGCCAGTTTGGAAATTATAGTTGTTAAAATACTTTGGATCTTGGTTAAATTTTTAAAGGGTTCCCAGTTTCAAAATTTATATATATATTTTTGGTCAAACTGAGAAAACCAGTAATTTCTGGCAATTGGATTTCAGTCTGTTAAATCACAGACATGGCTCAGAAGCCTCCCACCTTCTCAGAATTGTTTTTTAAGTCTCTAATCACAACCTATGAGGTTTGGAAATTCTTACTGAAATTAGGTGGAATAAATTAAAAATGCATTAGCTTTTTATAACTTTTAACTTTTTCTTTCAACCTCTTGTGTGGTTTTTCTAGTCTTTGTATAAAAGGCTGGTTCCAGTAGTTAATGGCGTGAGAGGATTTTCTGCTATTCAGCTTGCCCGTCTGAGAGTAAGTTGTTAATTCAGTGTCACCTTAATTATGGTGTCTCTTCATGAAATGTATTCTCTTACACAACTTGTTTAAAATTATTTGAAGTATGGGACTGAGTTTGTATAAACCCTCATGAATATATCATGTCTAGATTTTTTTCTGAAAGCATCATCCTTGGAGTAATAGGATCTGGGTCTGATATTATTTTTATAACTGACATTTTTGGTATTCTTTTCTCCTGAAATAAACCAGTAATGTTTTTAAATGCTGTGTCTTTTCTGATGAAATATTAAAGTTAGAGTTTTTTTAAATACTTTTCCAATTATGGTATAGTCACATTTGACAGCTCACATTCTTTGGTTTTACAATATTTTCTGTTTTTGAAAATTTAATATAGCATATACTTCTGAGGTTTTATTGATGTCAGTTTGACAGTGTTCTTCCTTCAAGGGGTACACTTGTATGCTCAGTGTATTTTTGCATCCCATCTTGCTCCCTGAATGCTTCCAAAAGAGCTTCCTGTGCAATTCATGTATGAATAACAGGTCTGGGTTTGAGAATGCCATTCTGATGAAAACCTAGAGAGGAACACAGTCCTCCAGTGTAGAAAAAGAATATGAAGCACTCAAATCTGACCCTTAAGGACAGTTCCATTTCTTCTGTGGCGAGTTCCATGTTTGTTGTTGGCTTGTGAGTCCTGACTGCTCATGTTTCAGTCATCAGATGGCAACAGACAGCTGCCAGGTGCACACTTGGAATTCAGGGATGGAAAGAAGGATAGAAATAGTGCCATCTTCTGTTTTGGCGTGGGGGAAAAGAGTTCTCGTAACATGTTAAGCTTTTGTGCTGGTCAGTTGAAAGTCAATAAACTGAGGATGATGCCTACTTGACTCTAAGGCAGAGTCAGGCTCAGAGATTGTTCCATCAGAATTTTGGGATATTTTCAGTATATTCTGGTTTACACTGTTATTGATAACAGGTTAGGGAAAGAGGGGGAGTGTTTGCTTTGTTCATGACATACCAACTGTCTCTGTATTTGAAATGGATTTTTCTCTTCACGTGAGTTGCAATTGAATAAATAAAAGTTTGGCTTTATAACATTCAAATACGTGAATCATAATTTCCAATATAATTGAATAATTCTGCTGTGAATTATTCTCAGTGCAATGATTCCTTATATCTAAGAAGATGTCAATCGTAAAGAAATCACTCTTGGATCAGGTTGCATTTTTCTCAAAACAGGGTTACTAAGATTGAAACACCTCACTTACTTGGGTGGGGTTGATAAGCCAGAGCAGCTACACTATTTGAAACAAATAAGCCATTTCATTGCACTTCTTGAACTTGCTTGTGTGTAGAGGCTGGGAATAAACAAGACTGATCCTGAGACTTTAACAGAAGAGGAGATCAGCAGATTTGTGCGCCTTGACATTGACCCATCAACCATAACATGGCAAAGAGGTATGTAGTCAGAGCGCCTCACTTCATCTTGGATTTCATCATAACTTATCTCCTAATTTGCTAAATTTTACCTGGATCAGAATTGTTTCTGCTCTGACAGCAAGAATAACCAATTTGCAAGTGGGAAGCGTGGGTTCATAACAAATGCAGGTGCAGCATGTTGCTCTAAATTTGGTCAAATGTCTGCAGTAACTCAAGAGGCTTTGCTTAAATTCTGAAAGATAGGTTTCTTTGACAGTTTAAATACATCCCCAGTTGCTCTCTCATTAGGTAATACCTAATTCCAGACATGTGAAAGTATCTTTTCTCTGCATTTTGCAAATCTTAGCCATTCTTTTCTTAACTGTGTCTGTTATAGTTCTAGATTATTTGTATTTATTATTCTTGCTTTTGGTCCCTTATCGTCCCAAGCCCAGAGGCCTGGGTAGCTCAAGAGACTTAATAGGCTTAAGGGATTATGTGTTTTTCTGATTTTTGAAATCTCTTGAGTTGTTTGCTTCATTTGGAAAAAGAGATGAAAGATGTGGTACTGTTGCCAAGAAAACTGATATCCACTCTGATACCCTTAGACAACTCCCCCCTGCTTTATCCAGCTCTATTGCTGGGTCAAATTTCAGTGTTTACCTCAATTTCTATACCTATCTTTTCCTTCCTTAGGGAAGTAAACACTGCATAAAGTTTTGAGCTAAACACCACTGGATTTTACTTTCTTTCTTAGTTCTCAAAACACTGAAGTTATCACAGTTAAATGGAATATATGGTGACACTTAGAAAAAAGGGTGAATCTACTGAGAAGGGAGGAGTCTTGGCCATGCTTTACTGTGCCCTTTGTGTGCATGTCATCTCAAACTTGGGATATTTTTCTCAAGATAATTCTGGGGATGTGGCATAAGGTGTTTTTTATTAGTCACACAGTGTGTCTGGAAGAGACCTGTATTAGGATAAAGAAGTAATATAAATGTTTAGTGTAATATGACTCCTCTTTTTTATCAGCATGGGTTTGGGAGGAGGCAACATTGCTCAACAGCTGTTAACCTCAAGGGGGTTATTTAATTAATTTCAAACAATGTTAGTGAAATTTCTATTCCACATAGCTCTATATGATGTACATACCTTAAACATTTTAGAAAAAAACCCTGGGTTTAGGAATGGTTTAGATAACTTGGAGAATGTTTTATTTAGGACTGTTTCTGCAGTCCATATGTCTGTGAAGCTTGTTACATACCAGGGAATTTGTAATGAAAAAGAGCTAAGCTATCAAATCTTCTGAAAATTATTTTAGTCAGGACCTGTTTCCATAGAAGTCACAAATTTTCAGTTCATTGTCAGCTTACACTAACTTGAAAATGTACAATATACATTTGTATATTGAGAAGTGGGAAAGCTTCTCCCTTCTTTGTCTTTCCCTGACAGTCAGATTCTGTTTACATCTCTAGAGGATAAGGAAGTGGATACATTAAACCTAACACTTATTTGAACCTAAACCTTAGTGAAAGGTTTACTTTGGGTAAAGGAAGAGGGAAGATTTGGAGAAGGAAAAAATTGCTTTTATGGCAAAACCAGTTATTTCTTATTTTATTACTACTTAATGCAGCTATTGGAATCTTCTTGGAGAGTGACCACAGTGAGAAAGTAAGTATATCTCAGTGATCAGGAGTTGCAGGAGTAGTTACAACTTCATGGTAAGGGTATTTAGGTTACATGATTTCACAAGGAAGGCCCAGATAAAAAAGCAGCTCACTGGCTGTCCAGGCTGGTGGGAAGGCAAGTTCCTGCCCTCAGGAGTGCCTGCTTAGACAGGAGGGACATTTAGGTCTCCTTAAGCCGTGTTGTGACACTGAGCTTCCGAGGAAGAGAAGGGAGAAGTCTGTGCTGGAGAGATCAGCTTGCCATATGGCTTCATAGTGCCATATGGTACCACAGCTTGGTGCAAGGCTGCAGCTTCCATGTACCAGGCTCTGTTCTGCAATTTCTGCCAGTACCGCAGTATTTTAGAGTATGACAGTGTATACAAAGAAATGAAAATGAGTTGGCCAGGTCTGTGTTGCACCATCCCTTAAATGGAATTCCTGAAGAAATAAGGGGCCTAAAGATGGAACAGAGGGAAGAAGGTATGTGTGGTATTTACAACAGCCCCGAGAGAGATGCCCAAGAAGGGGGGAAGTGACTTAAATCTTGGTTTTCTCCCAGCTCACTCACAACCCTGAACTGGGATTGTGCAACATTAACATTTCAAGTCCCTTTTGTTCTTGGGTAATTATGTCATCTTTTTCTGTACAGACAGAATTTTTTTTTAATCTCCAAAAGCAGCAGGAAAAGTGGAAGGAGCTCACTTACCTTGAGTACTGACAGCTTCTCTGGAGGTTCCTGGACTCTCTGCTTGTAAATGAACAGGACTCAAATCTACCAGAAGATTGAGTTTGTTGCCAAGCTACAAGGCTGAACTCACCAAGAGTACCTTACACCCTTTATTTTAGGGTTGGTGCAACTTAAGCCTTTCTAGGGCTACAGAGAAAGAAAAAGAAGAAGAGTCTACTTTTTTCATTCTGTAGGAATGCATATGAAAGATGCTTGTCTGGAAGAACCAAACTGACAGCATAATCCTTCTTTAAAAGAGGAACTGACCAAGTCTAACCAACATCATGCAGTTTGTCACAAAATCAGTTCTTAACAAGTCAGTGATGAAGCAGATGATTTGAAATAGATCTGGTGCTTTGTATCTACTAAGACTTATTTTTCTCATGTAGTAAAATACTAAATTGTATGTTAGAATACTAAGAATCTGTTAGCTTCAAATGCTGTTCAGATAAACTGTTTTTGAGTTGTTTTGACCTGTCATCAAATAGTATCAACTAGAAGGGCAAGCAAGTCATAGCCAGTGCTGACATGAAGAAGTGTGGCTATCTGGTTAGGCTGTTGGAGCAGTTGAATCTTGAATGTGTAACAACAGATATGTCTGGAAAAACCCATGTTCCTGAGTCCTTGTTAACGTGTTTTGCTTTTGCTATTCCCTCATTTCAGTGGTGGATACAAATGACAGATTCCTGCGCAAAATAACAGTTGGGCAGGCAAATACGGAGAAAGGATTTGTCCGTCAGGTATGTAAAGGCAGTTAATAAATCCCATTCTGGAAGGACTGCGGTAGAGGCTGAGTTTCTGCAGTTCTTTCAGTGTAGTTTGAATTGTGATATTGATGTCTGTTGCTGTTTTTTAGTGGTCTTGCTGTGAAACTGATCATGTTAATGAGTGACTGAATCTGAATTTTCGGAAAAAGGAACCAACGCATATTCTACAATGTGTCAAAAGCACTTTAAAAATTGCACGTGTCAGGGGTTTAACATTGTCCTGTGACAAGGTGCCTTTATGCCCTCATACAGTTAATTTGCATGACTTTTAATTTTTTCTTACATCTCTATAGCAATTTATGTAGAATACATATAATTCAAATCACATTTAAATTTCATCTTAAATTGTTAAAAAAATTAGCTTTTTATTCAGAGTTCTCATTTCCCTGTCATGCATCTGAACTTTGGAATCTGAACTGCAAGAACTTTGAGCATGTGCTTGCTTATACTATGTGGGCTTGAAGGAATAGCTCAACAAATAAGTATGTGCGCACTTTTCAGTGGTGTAAAAAGCTAACCTGCATTACTATATGAGAAGTTGTAGCAGTTTATTAAAGAACCTACTGATGAATTGAAAGCCAGACTTTCCCAACATCACCTCAACAAGTGTTCCTGATGTAATGTAGGTAAATGAATTTCTGAAACAATGCAGCGTGGACAGCAGCGTCAGGAGGAGTAAATTCATTGTGGTGATGTGGAGTTGCTCCTAATTTGATGAAGATCTTGTAATCTAACATTCTGGATCACTAAATTTATGAGGTTCTGACTATTTTGATATGAACAGCTCTTGTGGTAGAAAAAAGGCTTTCACATTTTTGGAAATCCTACCTTTGATTTTTCTTTACCATTTCTTTAACATTTTCTTTAACATATGCCTAAATAAAGAGACCAAAACATAGTGCTGTATTCTTTGCAGAGGATAAAGCAAAGCCAAATTGTAGAGAAGAACTTCAAAGAGAAATCATAAAATCCTAGAGCTGTTTGGGTTGGAAAGGATCGTAAAGATCATCTAGTTCCAACCCCTCTGCCCTAAGCAGGGATGCCTTCCACTAGAAATGCTCACTTATTTTGGTTTTGAATGCACAAAATAGAAATTTTTGTGTCTGCAGCTCACAGGAAATTCAATATTAGCTAATAGTCATTTCTGATAATGGGCTGGGGCTACAAAATATTATATTTGGTATGAATTCCTTCAACACTTGAGACCTTTTCATATGTTTAGATTTTTTCAGCGACTCAATATGATTATTAGTTTTAAGTTGGGTTCTGCCATCCTTATTGTGTAGTGTTTTGCCACTGTAATTGTACTGCTGAGTTAAATGTGGCTTATTTTATTATCAAGTAGTACTTGACAATATCACTGTCAAATGTTGCTTCTGTACTTTTTAGGATAAAATTAATGCTTTTAGTATTGAGATGTTGGACTGATGCATGTCCATTCACATTTTAACATGGAATTAATGACTCAAGAAATAGAGTTAGCAGTTAGGAAAACTCATTTCAGAGCCTAGCCAGAGATCCAGAGAAAACAGGACTTCATAGTTAACAGATGCATTTTATAAATATTTGGAGTGATGTTCTAGCACTCTTAAAATCAATGACACCTGTGTAAAATGGCAGAGCACAGCAGGCACAAAAGTCTGCATTTTAATGAACAGGGATGCTGTGGTTTCTGAAGAGTATTACATGACTGATGCCCTTGATCCTGCAATTGAATCCATGTGGGTGGATCCTTTCATCAATAGAAAACTGACTTTGCAGCTAAGACTTCTGTCAGCACTTCATAGGTGTATAAAGGTTATTAGAGTTAAAATAGCACCTGCTACTATAATCTTTTGTGCCTGTTTCTTCAATTAAATTTTATGTCGCTCTTTGAGCATCTACCTGGGATTGTTGCTCCTGTCCTTTTGGGTTTATATAGAAACAATGATAAAAACTTTTTTGTGGGTCTCCCAATAAACATTCTGATAAATTAGAAGTATTTCACCATATGGGTTGGACATAGATTTCTCAGGCTTATTTCTTGTCTTACATGTTCTGCTGCAATGACTTACTGAGGACATTCTCAAATTCAGAAAAGATTGTGGTATCCATGTCATCACAATGCTAACAAAGTTCATTGTGTATAGAACTGCTTCCAAAGAATACAGCAAATCTGTTTTGTAATTTCACCATTTCACTTGAATCTCTATGCTGAAAATCTTGGTTACAGAATTATTTTTCTTTTCTGTGGTATGTAGGACTCTCTGCCTATGTCCACAGCAGAAGAGTGCTCAGGTGTCTTCAGAAGTTTTGACTAAACAAGTGGGTACATAGAGGTCAGCCTGAATAGGGCTGCTCTGGGCTGTCAAAAACTAAAAGCAGGAACATGGGTTAAAAAAGGGCAGAAGCTCTTCAAGTACTAGACAAATGCACAAGAGTGGTAGGCTGTATGTTCTGTGTAAATGCTTCTTAAAAACAGACAAAGCTCTCAATTTGAACAGATTCCTCTGGTATTAGTATGAGATAAATCTGCCAGAGGTCTGATAGAAACAGTCCTGGGCTTTTTTCTTACATAGATAGCAGTAGGATATCAGTTACTAAACTTTATGTAGACTTTAATTGCTAGAGATGGAGAGATTACTAAAGAAATTGCAGTTCTTGATCTCTGCCAACATTGCATTCCTATCACATAATACATTAGTGGCTTTTCTTTTCTTCTCTGTATATGTTTGACAGCATGTGGCCTGAGCTTTACTAATAGTGAATTAATAAAAATACTACTAATCTATACTCTTAAAGAAAGGTAAAAACTATTGTTTACATTGTGCTGAAATGCTGCACAGTATGGACGTGTTTCTCCAAGAGCAGTAGAACTGATGCCACATATAGTTCTTTGTGCTTTTTGAATTACATATTTGTTCATTTAATTTTTTTAAAAAGGGAGAAGAGATATATTTGATGTTTTCATAGGTCAAGCACAAGCAAGACAACAGCAAAGATTCTAAATTTTGAGCTTAAGTAGAAAAAGAATGATCAAATGTAACAAGAATGTTTTTGAAACCAGAATAAAAAGCTGTTGGAGATCATCACAGAAAAAAAATAATTTAAAAACCCTCCACAATGCAGTGTTCCTTTGCTCAGGCCAGTAAAGCTCAAAAGACATCTGGTGATTTTCTGTTTCTGCCACAGAAAAAATATTCTTGATCCTTCAGGGAGCTTCTCTAAGGATAATGTGAGCTAAGGGGCTAAGCAGTCTGACACAATGGTCCTCAAATAAATCTAATGTAGTAGTGAATATTAATGAGGAAATATAAGGTGTTTGAAGTTCACATAATCGTAAAATATCCTGAGTTGAAAGGGATGCATCAAAGTCTGATTCTTGGCCCTGTGCAGGACCATCCATAAGAGTCACACCCTATGCCAAAGAGCATTGTCTAAATGCTTCTTGAACTATGTCAGGCTTGATTCTGCAATCACTTCCCTGGGACTCTGTGCCCAGTGCCACTCTGTCCCACCCTCTGGGTGAAGAACCTTTTTCTAATATCCAATCTAAACTTCCCAACACAACTTCAGGCCATTTTCTTGGGTCCTGTCATGAGAGAAGAGATCAGTGCCTGCCCCTCCTCTTGCCCTCACAAGGAAACTGTAGACTGCAATGAGGTCTCCCCTCGGTCTCCTTCAGGCTGAACAGAACAAGTGACCTCAGCTGCTCCTCACATGGTATCTCCTCAAGGTCCATCACCCTTCTTTGGATGCTTTCCAATATTTTCATGTCTTTCTTGTATCATGCCACCAAACCTGTCCCCAGCACTGGAGGTGAGGCTGCCCCAGCTCAGAGCAGAGCAGGACAATCCCCTCCCTTGCCCACCTGCCCATGCTGTGCCTGATGCCCCCCAGGACAAGGTTGGCCCTCCTGGCTGCCAGGGCACTGCTGGCTCGTGTTCAACTTGTCACTGACCAGGGCCCCCAGGTCCCTTTTCACAGTTCTGCTTACCTGCAGCTCATTGCCCAGTCTGTACATAAAAGTTACTCTAGTCTTGAGTAATCTCAAAAGCTGTAAGTTACCATTTAGGACTTGTTTGAATTCCAGTGTGAAATTTATTTTTCCTGACTTTATTCCTGATGATCCCCTGTGAGTATTTCAGCTGACTTTGATTTGTTTCATGATTCTCATTTCTACTTTACAGGCTCAGTTTGATATTGCTGTTGCAAGTGAGATTATGGCCATCCTGGCACTTACCACCAGCCTTCAAGATATGAAAGAAAGACTGGGGAAAATGGTGGTGGCTAATGACCAGAAAGGAGAACCAGTAACAGCAGAGGATTTGGTATGTTCAGTGCTGTAGAGACCTGTGAATAACCTCAGACTTGTTTGTTTTGCCTCTTGAAGCATTAAAAAAGCAGGTGCATGCCAAGGATTTTGCTTTGAACAGCACAGTCAGATATCAAAGAAAGATCATCTTCTGGGCCAAAACCTGCTTGAGAATGAGAACGAGAACAAGATGTAGAACTCATTTCTTTGACTCTGGTAACATCTGGTTCAGAAAACCTCTGGTCTCCATAACCTACTTGGATCATTTTCTGCAATTCTTAAGGCAAACAAATTCAGTGCTGGAGGGAGTCAAAGTGCGGGCTCTTATTTGAGAGAGCTGGTAATGTTTGCTACTGTGCTTTCAGACTCTGCTCAGATGTTACAATGATAGTTACCACATGAATGCCTATTCCACTGAATCAGAATGGAAACAAGCTGTTCTTAATTCAGAGGTTGCTGATAGTGCTTGGGACAGGTTTATCTGCCATTAGATTTTTTTTTTTTTCTTCTTTACCTTCATTAGTTGCTGTTTCCTCATTCCCTACTTCAGCTTCTGGAAAAAAGTCAGTATGTTTTTTCTTTAAATCACATTCTACCCCTTGTATCCAGGCCATGAGTAATTGAACAGTGGTTGGAAGCTCACACATGGTTGTGTATGGCAGGTTCTGGTGAAGCCAGAAGCTACCAGTTGATGTTTGTAATCAGCTGCA
The DNA here is from genome assembly GCA_013389925.1 of Aegithalos caudatus. Taxonomy (NCBI): domain Eukaryota; kingdom Metazoa; phylum Chordata; class Aves; order Passeriformes; family Aegithalidae; genus Aegithalos; species Aegithalos caudatus. The sequence goes on along the minus strand of WEIU01000629.1, from coordinate 384,409 downwards.
TGCCAGGAGCAGTCTAATGCCAGCCCATTGGTGATGGCTGCCTGTATCACACAGGCTCTGTATGTTTTCTTCTGTTTCTCCCTGTTTTGTGAACATCTGCTCAAACTTACTGAGTAATGAATGAGTAAAGCAATGAGTATCCTGCCTTGTCAGCAAAGATAGCAAATCCACAAGTCGGGAACACCTTCACAGCCTTAGTGGATTCCAGTTTAATAAAGAAATGAGAACATATTATCTAGAGTGCCTGAATTTAAGAATGAAATTAAGATACGTTTAAAAATTTCTAAGTACAGTCATTAATATTCAGAGTAAATAATCTACTCCCAATTATGCAGCAGACATGAAGAAGTGCATTTAATATTCCAGCTGTTGAAGTTTTGCTTTTACTTTTGAATTGTATAACTTTGTCTTGGCCAAGTGGAGGGGACTGGGGAATAAGTTACACTATAAGGCATATGCAAAAACTTTAAAATTATTTAGTGTTAGAACTAAAGCTGCATTTGAAATATGTGACTTTAATTTTTAAACTACTTCTGTATGAAGGTACTTTTATTTATTAACACTGCAAAATATTTGACCTGCTAACCACTTATTGCTAATCAGCTTGATGAATGAAAGAAATGGCTTTTCCATAGGAGCAAAAGAATTTTAGAACTTTTTCACTGTGTCCCTAAAATGAAAGTAGAGCTCAGCAAAATGTCTGTTACTAATTCAGTTTTCTTTGGCCTTTTTTAAAACAAACTTCCTATGCTTAGTGTCTCAATCATTTGATAGTGTTGCTTGTACTGAACATGTGTTTCTAGTTGTTCTTTAAAGCAGTGTTTTGTATTATACAAAAGAAGAACTGCCCAGAAAGAAAAAATCATCACAGTCTGAAGGACATGTGTGTTATGAGCATCTGCAACTATGCTGCTGCATTCTTTTTCTTTTGGAGGTTCTCCATACCATGCACATAAAAGACTTGGGTGCATGTCATGATTGGGAAGTGCAGAAACTCCTACCTCTTTGGTTGTGCAGTGTGTTAAAAATGAGTATGAGAGCCATGGGAATGAGAGGAATATGATTTCATAATTAAGGATGTAAAGCATCTCTTTGGAGAGTTCTATTCTATTTTTTACAAAACTTTCATGTGGTGCTTTGTCCACACAAACTGATTCTTACTGTATGTAAGGAGTTACACATTGTTCAGTCTGGTTTAATACTAGAGAGCTAAACAACTGAAATTTGTGGAAAGAGCAAAACTCCATCAAGAACTTTGAACCAGGAGAAATTTATTTCTGTTGTCTCAGGCTGAGCATCCAAAATTGGTGAATATTTTAGAGCTTGATTCTTGTGTGTGCACGTTTCTCTTTTGAAGAACAGGAACAATTGTTCATTTCTGAAGACTTACTAATATTGCTGAAGAAGTCAGATGCTGTGGTGTTGGGATTTAAAAAATGTCAAAAGAAATTAGCATTGGGGTTTCTACGATTTCTGAAACAGATTAAATAATGCCTACTTTGTACAAGGGGAGGGAGCTTATGAATAACCATACTGCACTGGTGAAAATGTGCTGTATAAATTTGAATCCTCTGGAAACAGCAGGAGGAGGAGTATAATCAAAGACCATAACGAGTCATAATTCATGTGTACAAAGAAGATAAATTTCTGTTCTATCATGTAGCATTGTATCTCTGTTGCTGGTTTCTTCCCACATGTGCTAGGTCTGTTTGAGCAGGTTGCAACTAAACTTGCCTTTTCTAGACTTTAAGTGCAGTCTCTACTCTTCCTCTCTTCCCCTGCAGCTTGTGCTGCCTGTGTTGATATAATCCAAGGATTATTTCTTGAGAAAATTTTCATACACATCAAGAGGTTTCATGTAAAGCCATTCTGCTCTTGAATATCCATCCTCCTTTCCAGTCAGGGTCAGTGAAGAGGTAAAGCTCTATAGCTCAGTAAGGAAAGATCTCAAGACAGCTGAACAAAGGAAAAACAGTGTACAAGATTTTAGAATACTCTCAATCCAGGTTCAATTATTTTGACTTCTATTTTTTAAAACAATCAAGTTTAAAAGCTTGAATCTATCATAGTCCATTGACATGGAACGTTTTAGCCCAAAGAACTGCAATTGCATAAAGTTCTAAGAAACTTTAAAAGCAACTTTATTATGAGAAATACCACACAACCTGAATAATGGGTCAGTTCTACCTATCATTGAAAAAAAAAATCTGGGCTTCATATTTATATCTTACACAGATTGAATTTATGCAAGTTTAAATATTTGACAGTAGTCTTTAGTTCTTTGAAATCTATGTGTACCAAAACCACTAAACCTTTCTCTGTGATTTGTTTCCAGATGTACACACAAAATACTTCACAAAAATACAATTGCTCTTAATTTTGACTTTATATGCAATATATTTATCATAATACAATAGTAAAACCTAAAATACACATTGGCAGATAAAAACCATATGCAGAGAGAGGCTAGGAATAATAGGAAAAAGATAAATTGAATATTTCATGAATTGAGAAGACTCTTTCCACAAGAGTAATGGATTAAATGTCTATCCTCTGTAATGGAATATGCTGAACTCTTTGCCAAAATGTGGTGCTCATTGTACAATATTTTGAAGACTTAATTGCTTTTTGGCTTTTACAGTGAAGTAGAATTCTGATGGACACATACCATATTTTTATGTGAAGCTAAATCGGTATATATGCCCTAGATCAGTATTTCAACAGATATGAAAAATATTAAATAAATATGTCACTATTTTTTTAAAATAAGACTTCTTCTCAGCTTACTTGCTGTGCCATACTGTTAGCTTTCAGTAATTCCAGGACCAAGAAAAAAAAAAAGAAATAGCTTCATATTTACTTAAGTAAATGATCTGTCAACTAGTGAGATTTTGTTCTCTGGTTCATCAGAAACATTGTGTATAGTGTTCACTTCAAACAAAAGGAGTTGCAGTTCTTCTCAGATTATTATTAAAGGTTTAGTTTTTTCATAGGACTGAAATTGCAGAAAGTATTATTATTTTGTTAGAGACTATAGTTTCAATTGAAGGGAAGTTGCAAGTACTTCATTATTTTTCTTATAAAGAAAAGGGGTTTTCTCTGTCTTTCAGTCTGTGTAGCCTTTATTCATTTCATAGCAGTTACTTTCAATCATTTTCCTTGTCATCTGGTGCTGGCTTTCATTTCCAGTCATGATAGACTTCAGAGACTGCTCCACTGGAAGTTGCTTTGAAAGTATTTTGGATTTTCACCTAAGTTGTCCTTTCCTATGTCACAAATATTATTTATTATGTGCTCTGTGATCCATGCTGTCCTGGGGAGCATACTTGCCCTGACAGCTGATGGCTAGATGGAAGGAGCATTATTCAGGAATACCTGTGATAGTTCCAGGAAGGAACCCAGAAAAGTTGAACATCTGTATACAATTGATTTAGAGCCCTGCTTCTTTCCTCTCACAGTGAGTTAGTGGAAAGCTAATGATCTTTGGGCTCTCATAAGCTTAATTGGTGTGTAAGTGTCAAAGCCCCTATTGCTTTTATAAGAAGTTTATCTACCTTTTCTGAATTGGAAATAGGAACCTGATTCCTTAGGTAGCCCTAAACTCCTTGTGAATCTTAAATTCTTAAATTCCTTGTGAATCAGATACTGGACTTGGATTAAGCTGTAGGAATTGTGTATTAGATACTTGGAGGATTGAGGATACAAAGAAATGAAAACTTCATTCTCACAGTCACATCAGATAGGTGATGAAAATCTTTTTGTTTGTTTAGCTTTTAAGGACTGCTGTTGACTGCAAACCTGGTTAAGAACCATGGGGGACAGATAGATACAAGATATGCCTAAGTATTTAAGTCTTTTTTTCTTTGCTTTCAGTTTCAGGTAAAATGAGTTGTGTCCAGAAGGAGTGTCTAGTATTTCCCAAATAATGCATAAGTAATATCTCCCAAAAAGTAAAAGTGCAGAGGAAAAATTTTTTTACTTCATTGTTTTATCGGATTGGTGAAGACATTAGAAAACAAAGGAGACAGGATCTGAGCCATTTTTATCTAGAAGGAGTGGGGGAGGAGGCTGAAGATGTGTCCTCGCTTTATTTTTCACTTCTTTCCCCAAGTCTTCTTTCCAGTAGGACTGATCTGTGGCTGCTCAGGTAGCTTTTCTTGCTGTTGACCACTTGAAAGACCAGATTTAAAGTTTTGCATTTGGCTTTCTTTTTTTTTTTTTTTCTCTAGAAATAAGAATACTTGGGTATATAAGCAACATAGCACCAGGCTGCCTCTGTGGAGGTGGTGGAGCCTCACCCATTTTTAAAGAGCTGGAGTGCTTATGTTTCCTTGCATTTTAATCCTAGCTTCTAAAATTAACATCTTAACAAACAGCAGTCTAATTCAGAAGATGAAAAACTATGCTCTTCTGCTATCAGTTTCTCATATCTTTGTGGATCCATTGGGTTTTCTAAATAGTGGGAGATGGAAGGTGTAAAGAAAAATCTTTTCCTTCTCTTTCTCCTTCACAGTCCTCCAAGGAAACACTTGCTATGCGTCAGTTGAAGCCAGTTTTACTATTTTGGTTTCAATTCAGTTTTATCTAAGGCCAAATATTCTGTGTCATTTTCCTGTGAAGTCTATGCTCAGATGTGATGCTCAGAAAGGGGAAAATTTAATTTTATAAAATACTGTACTTAATTATTTCTATGTCTCTTATCTGTTGCCGTCAAAATTTTTATGCAGACTTTGCTCAAATTTGGGGTTAGTTGACAAAAGCTGTGTTGGGAATTATAAAGGCACTGTTTTTATTGCTTTTCTTTATTTGAATATTATTTTTCATCTCTTTATAGGCAACTTGCATATTGTTCCCATGTTTTTCAATCTTAATTTTAAACAATTTACAGCAGCTAGGATTTTTGTTTGGTTTTCGTGTTTCTTTTCAATACAATAATATATTAAATTCATTTTTTTTGTGTTCTCTGGCAAGTCTGTGAGCCAGTCTTTGTAACACTACTGTGGTTTTTTTGAACCATGATCTAGTTCTTTCAAAAGGAAACACATCATCTCAAAATCAAAGTAATTCAAGAATAAATTTGAACATATGCTGGTGGTTTCTAGATAGCACTCTTCATATAGTCTGATAGTGATTGACAGTGATGTGCACACTGTAGCCTTTTTTTCTTTCTAGAATGACCATTGAAATTTGGTGTAGAGGGCTGTCATGACTTTTATTTATTTTAAGGGCAGTCAGTGTGAAATTTATATTTCAACAAATTTTTTAGGGAGGAGTAAGGTTTTTTACAACCAAAATGCAGCAATTTGCTCAGCTCCTTTTGTGCTCTCATCATCACAGTAAGGCACCTCTAACTTATAATCTGATGATGTATTCATTATCTGCCCCTAGTAAACTCTGTGCCTGTTTTCATCCTGTGTCTATTATGTATATATTTGTACAAGTCTTGAAATTTTGATGGTTGTAGCTAGCTATTGATTTATGCTGTCGATTCTGTCATAAAAGAAATACATCCATCATTTCTTTAGGCAGTTTTAGCAAGCTATTGCTTCTTGCTTTTTCAGATCTCAGTTTGGCACTTCATCTTTTGTTAACTTGAACATCCTCATGCTGATCACTTAATTCCGTTTCTGATCTCTCTGTGAAATAGGACAAAGAAGTTACCTGTTGGCTTTTAAGTGTATTTGGAATAAAATCATTTTTGTGTTTGACACACTGTAAATACAGAACTTTAGAAGTCTTGAAGTAATATCTAAATAAATTCTTTATGCGTCACTGTAACAGTGCTTTGAACTGTAATGGGTTTTTAACCATAAGTGTAACTTGGAAATGCTGCACCTTAGAATTGACTCCCTTACAATGTGGACTCTTGTCTTTTAGGGAGTAACTGGTGCTTTGGCAGTTTTGATGAAAGATGCAATTAAACCCACACTAATGCAGACACTAGAGGTAAGTATGGCTTAAGATGCCTGCCTTTCTCCAACTTTCAAATTCCCCATTTGCTGATCATGCTTCTCTTCAGCAACTGTGTGTGACTTTTAGTGTTCAAGCCAGGGTATGATCCATAAAGGCTTTCTAGCAAACGTTCATTTGTTGATGTTAACTATTCAGCTCTATCTGCATTTTTATCTTTTTGGTTGTTTTACTTCCTTTTTGAGATGTGGCTATAGTCATAATTTTACCTAGTGCTGCAAACAAGCTGCAGTGCATTGTTGAGCTGCTTCTGAGCACAGTGGGAGGCCGGTTTGTCTTCTAAGTCACAGATTTACTATTTCCCACCTTGTTCTTACAGGAAACTGTCCTTTTGTGTATTTCTTTTATATGGATTTTGTCATAATGATTCCCACAGCCCAGCATTTTGTGGGGGAAAAAAATGCTTTGCTGTGGCCATTCTGATCTGTATTATAGTTTGTGCCATTGACAATCACAGTAGGGTCCTTTCAGCTGTGAATTAGTGCAAGCTAACTTTGCTTCAGCAGTCTGGTATTGATGTTTTGTGGGAAACTGATGAGCAACATTCAAGGTGAGAAGGAGAAAGAAGAATGATAAAATAATGAAGCAGCTTTGAAAACAAATGTGCTTGGAGAAAAATCAGTGTATATTTTCTTTTCATTTGACCATCAAAATTACATAGCTGAAATACTTTACAATGATTCTTGATATGGTGAAAAGTTGAAGAATGCAGAAAGATACCAGTGCAATCACCAGTTGATAAAAATGTCTTATTTCCTACAGCATGTTGAAGTGATAACTACCTTTTTGCTTTTGTGTTTGGACAGGGACAACTTCCTAGTCTTGGGGAATATTAGAAAAACTAATAAATTAGAATTTATTTTGTTTTATTTTATTTTATTTTATTTTACGTTACTTTATTATAGCCGTCTTAATTATTTTCCCCTGCGAAGAAACCTGTACTTTAATGTGGCTGTATGAAGAATATATTTGTATGTGTGATAATTTTAATATTATATCCAATAGCAGAAACTGGAGGTCACATAGGATAAAAATGTCACAGCCAGAACTCAGTATTATAATCACCACTTGGATAACATTGTGTGTGTTAAGCACCGGTGACAAGATAGCTTTGATTCTGACTATTTAGTCACTCTACTTGCACTTTACATATCTGTTGGAAAATACTGTGGTTTTGTTGCAGTGTTCTGAAAGAAAATTATAAATGTCAGAAGAGATTCTTTTGATTGATAGGCATTTGGTTCTGGGACTTGCACGCATTTATTTTTTCCCTGCATTTCTTTATATTCACATTTCTATGCTATAAAATTCCTGCCTTTTATGTGGTGTTCTTTTCTAGTCTAATCTATGCTATGGCTGAAACATCTGCCAACTTTCATCAAACACTACTGCTTGTTAGCAGGACCCTGACCACATTACCCAAAGATAGATTTTCCCCCTAAATTCTTCTCACAAAGTTAGTTTTAAAACAGCAACCTAAAGCAGCTCAGAAGACTGCTTCATGCTCCACTCCTCCATTTTGAGTCTTAAAGATTAATTTTTGTCATCCTTTGGATACTTGCTGGCTTGCAGGCTATATGAGAATGGAGATCCCCAGTTTATCTCAGTATTTCCAAGGTAGTGCTGTGCTTTGGCTGATGTCCTTTTGAAAGGCTGTGTCATTGCTCTCATGTAGAATCACAGAACCTGCTGAGTTGGAAGTGACCCCCAAGGATCACCAAGTCCCACTCCTAGCCCCGCACAGCACCAACCCCAGGAGTCACACCATGAGCCTGAGAGCATCGTCCAAACACCTCCTGAACTCTGTCAGGCTGGTGCTGTGACCACTTCCCTGGGGAGCCTGTTCCAGTGCCCAGCCACCTTCTGGGTGAGGAACCCTTTCCTAATATTCAACCTAAACCTCCCCTGACTCAGCTTCAGGCCATTCCCTCGGGCCCTGTCATTGGTCACCACAGAGAAGAGATCAGTGCCTGCCCCTCCTCTTCTCCTCATGAGGAAGCTGTAACTGCAGACTCCTCTCAGTCTCCTCTTCTCAGGTTAAACAGACCGAGTGACTTCAGCCGCTCCTCAGATGGTTTCCCCTCAAGGCCCTTCACCATCTTTATTGCCCTCCTTTGGACACTCTCTAATGGCTCAATGTCTTTTCTTATACTGTGGCACTGGAGGTGAGGCTGCCCCAGCTCAGAGCAGAGCAGGACACTCCCCTCGCCTGGCTGGCCATGCTGTGCCTGATGCCCCCCCAGGATAGGGCTGGCCCTCCTGGGGATGCAGTGGCCTACTCTATTACTGCCTGTGCTGTTGCTGCTCTTGAGCTCTCTCCATTATTTTTAATTCTTCATCTGAGTAACTGTAAAAGGTGTTACTTTTAATAGCTTCAGTTTAAAAAATAAAAAGATAAAGGAGGGGAAACAAGGAGAATGTTGTGCCCTGTATGCTTGAATGTACTCCAGTGATCCACTTGTGAGTTTAGAGCCCTGCATGATAGATTTTAAGCCAAACTAATCCTAGTATACCCTGGGGTGGTAGATGTAATAATATTTCTTCTGCTATAGGTAATGCCATCTTTCTGATGAATGTGTGAATTGCAAATCAGAAATGAGGATAACTGAGGCCTGCATTACGCTTGAAATAAACCTGATAAGTAGCGCCCAGAAGTTGGCATCTTAAGTTGCCAAAGAGGTTACCAGTAGTAACTGGGCAACATCATCCTAATCCCTTTGGGGAGAACAAATTCTTCATAAAAGTGTAAGGACCTTTAGCAACAGCACCATGATTTGACAACAGTAAAATTAGAAATAACCCTACAGCACATAGGTGATGAAAAAACAGAATTATATGATTACAGAGAACATAAATACAGCTCAGAATGCGCCAGACTGGCAATAAGCGACAAAACTGTTCACCAAAGCAGGTCTTCCAGATCACTTCGGGGAATGGCAAAAAGACTGCTAGATGAGGGAGATCAGGAGATCTGGATGACTGATTTAGCATAATTTGTACGTCCTAGTGTCTGTGGGTAGCAGTGATTGGAAGGAGCCATTGCAGAGATAGTAGCCAGATAGAAGTAGCCAGTGCAGCTACACTCCTCTGTGATCTGGCCACAAGCCTGTAGATGGGAATTGTGTTAAGTCTGAGGAGTTGCTTCTGGAGGGCTGTGAAAAGGGAGAAGAACATGCTCAGTAGATTTGCACCAACTTTATGTGAATGTCTGCATGCACTGGAGAGGAGGCTTAGAAAGTCATAAATCAAAAATGACCAAATGTCAGTCCTGTGTGGAACTGAACTGGCAACTCATGTCAGTGGTTTTATTCATATGCGAATTGATGTGTTTTAATTTGCTGGGTTTTAAACAGGTGTCTTGGTGGGTTGCTTTCCGTCACAGTCCTGCTACTCTGACACCAGAAATTCTGCCTGAAAGTGTTAGTGATTGACAGTGTTTTATATGCAGGAATGACAGTAAAAATCTGAAAATGGAAGACACAGGGCACTCCATCTACAGTAACCGCAGACTTCAGTGGAGCTTGCTTATATCCAGTGCTGTAGAATTGAGATTACTTTGTTTGGAATGTGCATAATGATTTCATAGTGTTTATCCGTGTTTCTCATGACAGATTTGTTCTCATGTCTACTGATCCCTTAATGTTTAGCATTTATTTATACCACGCATAACAGAGCAGCTGCTCTATGGGACAATCCTTTGTAGTTGCAGGCTGGCTGCTCTGGGGTAGTTTGTTGTGTTACTTTTGAAGTGCCACTCATAGTAAAGATGAGAGAAGGATGGTAATAAGTATTATAAACATCCTTCTAGTGGCCAGATAACTTCAGATATTTATTGACATTCTGGGTTTATTTTCTTTTACTGAAAGTTGGACAGTAAAATTTTCTGTACTGAAAACAGTCAGCAGAATGCATCCCTGTTCCACTGTTTGGTTATCCATATAGTTTATTAAGAGTGTAGCAAAAATAAGTGGCAAAAATAAGTGGGACAGATGGACTGGCACAGTCACTAAAGCTGGCCTAAGAAGACATTGTTGTCCCTGTTCCAAGGTGTGCCTGAGGCTCCCAAGGTTCTGCTGGAGTTCAGTCTTTTCACTACCTAGACTTTACTTTTCTTCTGGTATTGCTCCTTTCCTTCTGGTGGATTTCAGAGTTCCAGGGGAGCATTTCTCTATACCAGTGATTTAGTAGTATGTTTGGTTTTCAAGCTAGTCATGGGAGCCTCTTGACTTCCAGTATTCTGGATTTTGGATCCCGCAGTTCACATTCCCTTCCTATCCATGTTGTGTGGACAAACTCTAGGAAACACAGTAGCACAGGGAATGTTAGGAGGAGACCTTTCTGGCACCTCTTTTTGCATAGCTGCTGCAGTGTGTGCCGGGCTACCCAGTCACTGGCTGTGGCTGTGGTCTCTGCATCACATCTTCCCAATGTGTGTTCTGGGATCTAATAAGACTGGCCCTGTCACAAGAAATTAAGGATTGGAAGAGTAAAATTAGTCTTACTGAGTAATAAAAGACAAATTGGAATAAATCTTACACATCTGAGTCTGGTAGATGAAAATTTGTGGTTGGTCCTACTTATTTGAATGCCAGAAGGGTTAATGTTGGATTAAAGTAGAAGTAAAGCTTCAACTTAGTTTGGTGAACATTGCTTGCATTTGATTTTGTATGTTTAAAGCTCTTTGGGATACAGATAACATATTTTGCATAGTACCTATTAGTCTGATGCCCAAATAGAAGCTTTGCAGGCAGATATAGTTCATGTTAAGTTTTTGTGTGCCTGTGTAAAATCTCAGTTGATATTCCAGTATGTATTCATTAGCAGATACAAAACAAGAAAAAAAGCTAACCCTAAGTAAGTACTATCTTATGATTATAGGGATCTACACCAGTTCTCTTGTTACAGGGCATGATTTCTCCTTCATTTACTTTTTTGGCTACTGTTTCTACTCAAACATGTACCAGGCAGAGTTATCTGAGATGTAGCTTAATTGTGTTGTTCCTGGAGAACAGCCTCCGCCCACGTGTGCGCATGTTGCAGTGACTAAAAAGTTACTTGTCTTTCCTCTGAGCAAAACAATTAATTATATGTCATTACTTCTAAAGGAAACAATAAGAAGAGATGCATTCTGTTGATATATTGTTTTTGTATATGACTTGTAGTCATCATTACTAAAATGTCAATGTTTTCTGTAAAACTCCATTTAGTTTACAGTATTGAAATAGAGATTTTCCTATGTAGTTTGTTTCCTTAAGACACTGGTGGCTGCAGGAGGAGAGGAGGAAGAACCAACTTATATTTTATGGTTAATAGTTTTCAAGCTGTGGTTCAGGGGACTATTAGATGTGCCCCACAGCTGATCCATAGAACACTGTCCTTAACTGGTGTTTCTGGTCAAAACTTGAAGGAGGTTGCCTGGTAGGTTGCCTGAAACTTTGAGGGTTGGCAGTAGCTCCTAGTACAGAATGTAAGAACATCTGTGGAAATAATGTGGAATTGTCTGTTTACCTTTTCTTTAACCAACTGGGCACTTTAACATGCACACATGCAACAATGGGTATTTGTTTGCCTAAGTATTTTGTAGTAAAACAGCTTAGTGACATTCTTCTGTCTTATTGTGTATTCTGTTTTTGAGAAAAAATAGAAGTTAATGTAATCTCACCTAATCCTAATCCCTTTCTGAGGATGCTTATTTTCTATTTTCTCCTTTTCGTGGGAGTTCTGCCAAAAATATAAGAGGGAAACTGAGAACTGCTTCCTACCTCACAAATTCCCTATACATAGCTAATTTCCTTACTCCTTGCTTCTCCTTTCTCTGGTTTAGATTGGTTCATCTACAGAGCCAATTTTCCCTGGGAATTTTTATGGTGTCTTGTGCAGGAGAATTCAGCTCTGCACCTGGGCTTCCAGCAGCAGTGAATGCTTTTTCAATTGTGTCAGTATTCCCACTGCACCCCAGTATGTCCCTTGCCATCTCTCTCTCCAGCTCCTTAACCCTTGACTCTGGTCTCTCCTAGCTTCTGCTGGCTCCTCTGCCTGTACAGGAATGGCTGTTGCAGCCAGTGAGGAAAACAGGAGCACACAGAGCTGGAGTAGGGCCGGAGCTGGGCTCTTCCTTGTGTATCTGCAGTGTTGCATTTAGTGCTTGTTATATAATGTGTGCCAGAATAGCACACCACAGTATTGGAGCTGTGGAGATATGAACTAGTACAAGGTGGGGTGAGGAAGTTGTGTGGGTTTGCACTACTGTTTATTACCTTTCTAGGAAGGAAGCAGGTGAATGAGGTCTCAAGCACCTGGGATGTACCTAGAACCCCTAAATTGTCTAATAGCACTTCAGGAAGAAGGAGGAAGGGGAGACATTTGGAGTGATGGCATTTGTCTTCCCAAGTAACCATTACACATGATGGAGCTTTGCTTTCCTGTGCTGATCACCTGCCTTCCCCTGGGAAGCAGGAATGAATTCCTTGTTTTGCTTTGCTCATGTGTGTGCAATCTTTTGTTTACCTATTAAATTTCTTTATGTCAAGCCATGAGTTTTTTTTTACTTTAACCCTTCTAAATTGCTTCCCCTCTGCATCCCACTGATAGAGGAGTGAGTAATCAGCTTTGTGGGGCTTAGTTGCGGGCTGGGGTTAAACCATAGTGTCTATACATTGAATTGCTTACATATATATTTTTTATCATCCAGGGAACACCAGTATTTGTTCACGCTGGACCTTTTGCTAACATTGCACATGGAAATTCTTCTGTTTTGGCAGATAAAATTGCTCTTAAATTAGTTGGAGAGAAAGGATTTGTAGGTAAGTAAATACTCAGTTTATTGTATTATGATCTGTTAGTAAATTGGCAATTATTCTAATGAATGTAAAAACTTGCAGTTAAAGGTAAGAATGCTACTTTATTATTAATATCAGTATAAAGTAATCTTAAAAGTCAGTTTGTAATAAGCCAAAAGCACTTCTCTCACCCTGCCTTTTGTCTCCTGTCACCATGGTCCTGTCACCATGTTTGTCTCATGAGTGACCTGTTCACTCCACAAGGTGGCTGAGCCAGTCAAATGACTGGATTGCACTGAAAGATGTGTCCTGTTGTTGTCTATCAGTATCTGTTCATCTGGCCTCACTTGATAAACCAACAGAAACCATTCTTTTTTTCCTGATGAATTACTTCTCTACCAATTCAGTAAACTCAGCCAAATCAGAGGTCACATATCCCTGAGTCAGTGCAGAGGACTGGCAGAGGCAAGATGGTAGAAGAAAGATTAATACTGCCTCATTTTGGTGGCTGTGAGCCATTCAGTTGGTCCAGCTGTATTATCAAACCTCACCATGAGGCTCTTATGTTCCTGTGAAAGCATTTGAGTGGGCAGACACTTTTATAAATTAGGAATTCCGCCTGCACAAGCAACAATAGACACATGGTGCTTACAGTTGCAGGCAAAATAAACTTGTGGCTGAATGATGAACTAGCTTTTATAAAAATTTTTGTGAGTATTTAAACCTTGAGATTAATTAAATAAAAGGGATGTTGCAGCTTTGCAGTAGTGATGCCTTTGCACTGCTGCAGCCATTCTCTTGAACACCCTTGAATACTTAGATTGGATTACATTAATCCTAAAGTTCTAGTAGCTGTGGAACTTGCTCTTGAAAAGATGCAGCAATGTGAAACATGAGATTTCTTACATTTGCACCCTTAAACTAGTAGAGAAACATGTAGGTATATGCTTATGTCATACTTACATACAGGAAAGGATTGTTTTTTACAGTGTTGTACACTGTAAAGGTCCGGTTATTTCCCTCTATTAACCAAACATCCACTCAAAGAAGAACATTTTGCATTCTGAATGCATTTATTTAATGCTAGCTGAATTCCTATTTCATTCTTCCATGTTTGTTGTTACATGGCTTTGTGGAGTGAAGAGCAAAAGAATTTAGCGTAGCTAACATTTTTTCTAAGCCATGTGAAGTGACTTTGTTTCTGCAGTGTGCAATCTTTTCAAGTGAAGAATCAGTTCTGTATCAATTGAATGAAAGTATGTTGGAGACAGTCTTGAGTCTTGATCCAGGTTTTAGAGCCCAAAATGTATTGCCTTAGATTTGGATTCCCTTCCATTGAGTGCGTCCCTCAGGCACAGAGTGCATATCCTTGCATTTCTTGTGTTTTTTTCAGTCTTATCCACCTGTTTGTCTTTAACGCTCTTTTCTGCTTTGTTTGTTTTTGGCTCCAGTTTCTCTGTTGGGAGACAAAGCAGCGTAGCTTCAATATAGGAAAACCTTTGTGTGCTGCCAGCTAAAGGCCCTTGTTCAGATTTTATTCCACAGAACACAAATCCCCATGAAACTGGCTTCAGAATAAGACTGCCTTTGCTCTGCAGAGCCAGGAACTTTAGCATGATTTGTAGTGTAGTCTTTGTTAGATTATTAAAAGCAATAGTTCAGAGTGGCCTACTTATATAAACTTTGCAGGTAGTCAAAAGTGTAAATATTTGTTCTAATGATTGTAATTACCATAAGCTTTATGGTTTAAAAAAATACTTTTTTCTGGTTACTAGTCAGAGCACATGGGCAGAGACTACATGTAGCACCCACTGAGTTTAAAATACTGTCCTATACTACCCTACACAACTGAAGTCTAAAATGACAGCTACAAAGTGTGCACCACTGCACACTGAGGTGACAACCATAGAGATGGAGATCCCAGTGCCTTGTGAATCTGCACAGCAAAGCAGGTAGCAAGAAACTTCACTGCATTCCTGTTCACTGTGGAGTTTGCCTCAGTCCTCTATGGCCATTGAAACTCCAAGGGGAAAGCTGATCCTGTAGTTAATTCAGAAGCCAGGGTGCAGGACAGCTATCCTGCAGTTAGGTAAGTAGCTGAGTAAGTTTATTTACTTCTGCTAAAAGTAAAAGTTTTCAGTGTTCCACATTTTCCTTTTGTGAGTGTTCTCGTGCATTAGATCTGACACTCATTAAATCTTGTATGAGCGATTACAGTACAGTTCTGCCCTGTAGGTTAGTTGCATAAGCTCAGGAAAGAATTCAAAAGGTGCTAGGAATAGAGTAAGGTATCTTGCAGAACCATGTGTCTGGGAGAGACATTTTAGGGAGCACAGGCTATGAGATTACTCTCAGCTGCATCCAAAGCAGGAACATAAGCAATCTGTGGCATATTCTGCAATTAAATTACTTTCCTGAATAGTAGAATAAATATCTTAATGTACATGCATTAGCTCACTCACCATGAGATGGGATGATGATATAAAATATATATAATTCATATATTTATTGTTTTATATATTTAGTTTTTGGGGTTTTTTGGTTTTGTTTTTTTTTTTTACTTACACTGTATTTATTTTACAGCAGAATTTCCTGTTAAGTGTGTGAACGGTACTAAGGAGAACAGCATTTGCAACACAGTTTTACGAACACAGACTTTCTTAACGCTGTGTCCTGGTTTAAGCACCCTCCTCCCTCCAGCTGCTTGTTTCCTGTTCTTTGCAACCCCTGTGTTTCACCAGCACACCTGTTCACAGAGCCATGTGACAAGCTAAGCTGGGGACTTTTGGTCTCGATTGCAAACAACTACAACAAAAAAAAAAAGCCCTTTCCTTCCCCCTCAACAGACAGTGTCTGGGCAAACAGCTTTGTGTGACAGGGGAAGATGAGATAATGCCACATAAGATGGTGTTTTGCTGAAATAAATATTTATAGTATTAAAGCCTCATTTGGAGCTTTCAAGTGCCAGTAAAGCTACTGTGGATGCACTAGCTGACCAGACTAAGCCTGCATTGCCAGGGCAGCTAAGCCTGTCTCCTTTCTCAGCCTATGCTCAACTGTTTTTGCATGACATCCCAGCAGAAACCTATTGCCCTTTTTGTTGGCTTAGTTTTCTGCTGACTTAACACAGAAGCAGTTCAGCCCAGAGTCACAAAAACACCAGAGCTGGTGCAGGAGAGGGTGAGCTGGGACAGCCAGCAGTGAGAAACCAATCTGTTGTGTAGATCCAGTTGCTTGTGTGACCATGTGCCACGGCCAAGGCAAGAAAAAAAAAAAAGAAACCCTCTCAAAGTGTTCTTTCAATTTATTTTTAAACCTTACTTTCTCTCTCTACCCTGCATTGCTTGCTTTTCAGCTGGAATGGCATCATGCTGTGCCTTTTGAGTAGTGTCAGGTAACAGTGATGTAGACAGTCTGCTTTACAAAAAATATAAATGAAGTTTAACCACTGAGTACTGTTGTGAACTCTCCCTAACTGAAGGCATTCCCTGCTTCATTTTTGGGTATCCAAGTGAATCACAAGCCTTCATTAGGTTTTTAGCCTAAGTCCATTAGCTCATCTTTTTCTTCCTCTCTTTCCTGAGCCTTGTTGCTGTGTACCAATAACTCAGCCTCTTTGCTCTCATTTTGAGTTCTTGGTATGTGTTTTGCTACTGAACTTTAAGTGTAGTGCTTTAGCTGTCACTGGCCAGTGTGCACTTTTCTGTCCTCTCAGCCTTTTAGTGTTTCCCTGCAGATTCCCCCTGGCCCTGCTGTGAGCAAGAGTGGCCCACTGACGGTGGATGTCTGCAGGCAGCTCCTGCATGGGGAGCACCCATGCTGTGGCACAGTGAATGTACCCATCATCACAGCTGCCATGTCCCTGGAACTGTAGGTTTTGTGGCTCTCTGAACTCGGAGCTTTCCTGAGCTGTCAGAAATTACTGCACTACACAACTCAACACATTACCCTCTCCATCTCTTTAATCCCTTAGTGTTTCAGCTGAAGAGAGGGGTTATTGTAAATCAAAAGACAAGTGAAGCATAAGTAGATACTTTTAATCATAAAGCAAAGTTCTTCTCAAGTTTGTTTTTTCATGTTTGGACTTAATGTTTGTTGATTGCTTTCTTTGCTGCTCCTGATAACATGTCACATTCGATGCTGAGAGCATGCTGTGCTGGGCAACTTTGTCCTGGTGTGTTTATCAGGTGACAAGAGGGGAATTATTGCAAACTGTTGCAGACTTAAGGAAAGTTCACTTTCTGTTTCTTTCTTTAGTTGGTACACTTGATGTAATTGGAAGGAATTTGTAGATGCAGTAAATTTTTATAAGCTAAGTAATTGCCTCTTTTTATTGTGTTGGTATTCAGTTGGTTAGAGTAAGCTAATGATGCTAGCTGTTCTAAGTATCTCTTCAGTACATACAGAGTTTTATTTCAAAGGCTATACATTTTACATGCTCTCAGAGCAGACGTCGTTTAACAAGTTTATACAGCACCTTATAAAATTTGTATGTGTTTAGTGTGTGAAGTGAATTCAGTAGATTTTTTTTAATGTCATAAGACACTTCAATCCATTTTTAGTGTATTCTTTTTCCAAAAAAGGAAATAAAGCCCAAATACTTTGGCTAAACTTCTTCTGGCACCACTAGTAATGTGATATTATTACATTTAAATGTCAAGTTCAAGGATTTATTTTTAATATTTTTTTGCTTGATACCATTAGAAGGGGATTCCATGCAGTGACCCTCCAGAAAGCTTTAATTTTTAAGAATCTGCCCAGCATCTTTCAAGCTTGCATTATTTAATTTCTTGCTTCTTCACTCTTACTTTCACCAAAAAAAGCCCCAAAATTCAGTACTTTGCTCTCTGGACAATGTGGCTGTTCTTGTTAAAGTGTTAAAGCAAGGCTAAGGTTTCACAGCACGGGGTGGTTGGGAGCATTATCAGTGTAGGTGTTATTTGCCTATTCTGGTCTGTGTGTATTACAAACTAGAAAAAGGATGTTCAGAACTTCACAGTATTTTCTCTGACCCCATTCCTAGTGCAGCTGCTCAGGCAGCTGTGCTGGGCACAACTGTGACAGTGGGGCGGGGAGAGGGAAGGTGATACTGGGTTAGTTGGTATTGCTGTGAGGCTCTTAAAGTCATGGTCTAATAATACAAGTCTCAGTGGTACCATTACTGCTAGAAGATCTGTGAATTTGTGCCGTTCACTTGTGGGTGGTGGTGCCATTCACATCCAGGCTGCCCTTTTTATTACTTTCCTCACAACTGCTGAGGTAAAAGTAGATTCCATTTCACTTGTTATAAAGTGAGAACAAAAAATATCATCTCCTTCTTCATGCTTTTAAAATCTCAGCAAGTTTTCTTACCTGTAAGCAGGAAAGTCTTCAAAGATGAAATGTAGTGCAATATTGGCATGAAGTCAGTTCCTGAATGCTGAGTTTACTTACTGCCTTGTCACTAATAATCTGGGTGAAATCATGCTTGTTTATAGCTTGCTAAAACTTGTAGTCAGGTAACAATGATTTAAATTACTATCTATTTCTTTTGCAGAAAGTGCTTAAAACAGTCTTGAAATAATTTATGCATCATTATGTAAGATGAGAATCAAATCTTCTCTTATATTTTTGTGTGTTTAGAGTCCTTGAGAAAATTCTGACTCCACCTTGTTACTGCAGATTTCTATGAATTTTTTCTTCTGCTGTTTAGCATACATTGCAATATAAGGCTTTTCAGAAGACATATTGAGTAGTAGAGAGCTGTCCTGAATGTTTTTGTGTGTAAAAAAGCATTCTAGGATTGACTTCGGTATCATACGTCAGTGTATTTCAGAGCTGAAATAATTTGAAATTGTATAAATTATGCAAAGCTGAACTCAAAACTGAAAGTTGGTATTAATCATGAACCACTGAATTATGTCTAATCAATATTACACTTGGCATAGAAAAGTGATGTTTTGCCCAGTCAGGAGAGGTGGTGCTATTTTGAGGACAAAACCTCCTAAATCGTGGCCTGTCTTGTAGTGAGATTTTACCTCCTTTCCTTTAAAGAAAAATACATAAAAAACATGTTGGAAATTCACTTAGTCTTTCCTTGCTACAAGGCATATTTGTAAATGTTTGTTCCCAAATCTGCTGTTTATATCCAGAACTGTGAGGGGCAATTTACAGAAATAAAATAACATGTGATTATAAATCATCAGCCATTTAGCTGAGTTTTCTGCTCTATCTGACAAGCATATCAAGTGATCTCCTTCATAAACTGACTTAGCTCCAGTTTGAAACCAGCTAGGATTTTTAACTCTTGCCATGGCAAATTTGTACTCATTTGTTCTTTTTTTTCTGTGTTACACCTTAGTCCTCTCTTTCTCAAGTAATAATTTTTAATAATACTGTCTCTAACTATTCAAGCACACGTTTTCCATACATGACTGTGATTGACTTAATACTGCTAGGCTCCCAGACTCCTCCCTGATGTTTGCATGTATGAAGTTCCCAAATCATAGGTCAGACTTTTGTCATTTTTCTCCAATGGCAGTAACTCTTTACTAATAGCTTTCATTCTGTTTCTCTTCTTCATAAATGCACAGAAATGTTTTCCCATGTGATATGTTTTCAAGCTTTGCTATTGCAAATAAACTCCGTCACTGTTCCTCAGTCTTTCTGCTGACATGGTTTAACAAATAGTAAATGGGAGCCCTGGGGCTGGTCCTCTCTCCTGTCCCACAGTTCTCATGTGGTGGCTGCCTATTCTCCCCTTAATCGTTTGTAGTAATGTTCTTCTAGCCTGGTTGACAGACTCCTGTGCATTGCTGTAGCAGGTTCCTCATCATTGATGAGATGTTGTATTTTCATCACTGGAGAAAGCTCTTAATCTAGCATAACCTCCTTTTGGTAGACAAAGGTTATATTTCTTACTTCAGAAATTTTTAAGTTATTCTCTTCATAAAAATCTGGTAGAAAACCGTCAAGCCTGTAGTCACTCAGACTTCCCCCCATTACTTGAAGATAGGTTTTGTATTTTTCAGGCACAAGGCACCAAAAGAAAAGGAACTTATTTAAGATGTTGATACAAGCATTGTGGTTTGTATTTTTGTTCTTCTTGGACTTTGAAAACTCTGATTCACATTTTATTAAGAGCAGTGCATTCAGCTCTTATGTATTTCAGGTTTTTAATTCTGTTTTCACTAAATGACAGCAACCTCACATCATTAGGTTCTGTGTTTTAATTTGTGGGGCTAAAGACTGTTGTAATTTGTTTGCATTTCCTTTGCAAATTCCAACACTTGTTCCCTAGTGTAGCAGCTCTCTTTGTCTTTTCCTCTCTTTTAGAGCTTATGTAATTAATAGTGACATTATCTTCTACTCAAGAGGTTAACCCTGCAGGATAGCAAAGCTGTTTATTTGTCTGCCTTTCCTCCTAGTGACCAGAAGTTACCACTGCTCTCAGGCCTCTCATGTGAGAGATCAGTCATTTTAATTTCTACATTTAGAGAATTTTGAATTAATGGGTGATTTCAGTATGAAGAAAGAAATTTTAATGGTTACATGATAGAAACTAATTAAGAGATAACGTGGCCTTGTTACAGTTGTTTTCAGTGGGGTTTTTATTGTTTCTGGGTGGATGGATGCTGTTCTGTGCCTCACTGGAAAAGGAATTAAATGGTTTTCTCACAGAGTAGAAGCTGTGAAGGGGCACTTGTGTGTTGGTTGTGTGCTAAATGGAGTGTCACACTGCAGCAGAGCTGGCTGGGTCACAAACAAGCAGAGAGCTGGACATGTGTAGCTTATTTGAGAAATCCATGTTCTCTTCCCTTCATATGGGCTTACAGAGTAGAAGGGAGATGCAGTGAGATCGTGTTTGGGATGGGATTGTATGCCTGGAGAATGTGCTGTGATGATGATGTGGAGGCAGGAAGGGCATTGTGAGTGTTCCTTCTGGCTGGTAACTAGAGCTGGCTGGCTCCTGAGGAGCTGGTGCCATGAGGAAACCTGTCCTATCTCCTCTTTCTGGCCCAGTGAAAGACAAGGAGACAAAGCTGCCGAGCCCCTTGCTTGCCACCAGCAGCACACGGTTTCTGATGGAGATCTCCCAGTTTGTCATGTGACTGTGGCACTGCAGTGCCTGACAGCAGCCATACATCTTACTGCCACCTCCATCCTTGACTGGCTTTCTGGCCTTAAGCAAGTAATTTCAGCCTCTGTGCCTGCACATATTGTCCCATTCTTCCCAATGTGTTCTTTCAGTTTATGAGCTTTCTTGGGGGCAAAAACTGCCTCACCAAAGCAAACGGGGAGATGACAAGCGCTGCTATAACAGGAACTTTAGGTAACAGGGCTTTTGTAGAGCCATGACAGCTGCCAGTACTTAAACATGCATCAGGAATTTTCTTACAAGCTGACATGGTATTTTAATGTCCTGTATGCTGACCTCTCCTGCAACATGTTAGAGATTAACACAACTCTTTCCTCTGGCAGTGATATTCATAAAGTAAATGGAGTGTACAACTGTTAAGGGCTATCCATTATTCTCAGTCTCAGGATAGTTACCCAGAGGTAAAGATAGATAGGTAGGATCTGTCATTCATTCAGAAAGCAGAGGTACTGCCCAGTTCCTGATAAATAAAATACCATTCTACTGAGTAGAAACTGATGACATTGCAACTTTTATTTTCCCTTCCTTCCCCAAGTTAGCAATCTTACCTAGTTTTAAAACTCCCAGCACATAAGAAGCACTTCCTTTTGTTCTCTTGCTGTTTACTGGTTGTATTGTTTTTACTTATATGAAGAAAAGAACCAAGGGCTAAAAAAATTGCAAACAGTAAAACCTCATGTATGCTAGGAAGTTCACTTAATTCATCACTTGGCAAAGGAAATAAAAGCAAGCTCCCCAGCTAACAGTGTTACTTTTGCTTAGGGTTATTTGGCAGAAAATCCATCACCCTCTCTCCATTTGTGAGTATTTCATATTGACTTACACCCTTTAGCAAGGGTCAGCAGGGCAGAGTATGTATAAAGAGTTCAAGTCCCATTTCAAAGGCTGAATTTTAATTTTAGTGGATGGTTTATTTTTAATATCAGTTGAAAATGTTAGCTCTTTATTAGATTTTTGTTTGGTTGGTTTACTGACCTTTTGATCCTGAAACCTAATGTTCTTTTTATGGACAACTTGTATAAGAACTAGGTTTCTTCAGATATTGACATCATGTTGGAAAAACCAGTGTTTGCTTTTTTATTTTCTAACTCGTTCTGAATCTCTAGGCAGAAGTGCTTTGTTTTCTGAAAGCTTTTATAATTAAAATTGTTAATAATCTACACATACTGAGGGGGCAATGTTTGGGTTTTTGTTTACTTTGTATATTTACTTTTGGAATGGCTGACTTAATTCATCAAGATTCCAGAGAAATCAATACGAATGTGGAATGTGAAAAGGACATAAATACATGGATTTCCATTTTTGATTACGGTAATTATAATAGGCAAAGTTTTAATATGATCTAGTACAAATTTACATTTTGCAGAGTTGATTTTCTTTTTTCTGCTAGTATTCCATAAGCTCAGACACACTGAGAGCTCTGTTAGCAGATGTTTCAAAAACTGTTCTTTAAAGCTACGTTTTCTTAGTCAAGATCAGAACTCTGATATGTTTTCCTCTCATCCTGTGCTGCCCTCTCTATGAGCCCAATTCAAATAATGTGTTTTGGGGAAAAGGTTAAGATTGTCTTTAGATGTTCCTGGAAGAAAATGCAGATGCTAAGGGTTCCAGATATTTTTATTTACAGATGTTTTGTTTTACCTCAGAAATGAAGTACTGTATGGTAATGCAAAGAAAAATAGTGTGATTTCTCTGAAAATATACTAAATTTTGTTGCTTTGTTGCAGTTTTTTAGTTTTCAGGCAACAAACTATATGTATTATTTTATGCTGGGTATTTTAACAGAAAAAAATTACAGAAAAACAGTTATTTCTCTTTGAAAATAAAGTAGGTTTGTTTACATATCTGATCTTATCCAAGAATCAGATTAGCTTTAAAGAAAAGTTCAAGAATTCATGTCTAGGGATGTAAATTTGTTTCTAAACCATATTTAAACATGTTAATGAGATAATGCTACGTTATGTATGGCCAGTATGATTTGTTATTGGGAAGAGTGGTGTTTTGGCAAATAGCCAAAGTACTTTTGAAGGTCGGATGTTGAAAATAGTTGAAAGTGTTCTCTGATTCTATACAATAATACATTAAAAGAAAAGATTAATATCCAGAATGGTATCTCAGGGGCAGTTTAATGCTCTGACCTTGTAATTTAATTTTTGCAGTTTTATAAAACTGCTGTTTGATTAATTTGATTTGGTTGAGAGAACAGATTAGATTCTACTACAGTAAGAGAAAATGTAGGTTACAGCCTTTTTTAAATTTTGCGTGCCTACCTGTCTTTTATATGGTGGGCCTATTTTTTGTCCCTTTATCACTGGCTTTCTGTGCTGACAGCTTTATTGAAGCTGACAATCTCAAGCTCTTCAGCTTTGCTACCTGCAGGAATAAGGCACATGCTCCTAATGTATTTTCAGCTTGGCACTGGCTGCATGCCCTGAGTGGGAATGAAGCTTCAGGGACAAGCAGATGCTTTACATGCATGAGGACACGGTATCTTTGTGCTGCCTCCATCTACAGCATCTCAAACAGAGCTCCCAAGAGACTGAGTAACAGCTTCATAAATCAAGGGTTGCAGGTTCAGCCTTTCCACAAGCAAATTAGGAATTCAGTGTACGTTTTGGGGTTCTTCACTGCACAAGGAGCAAGAAAGCACAAAAATATGGGGGAGGGCTAAAGGATGATAGAGTAGCTAAGATGACAAGATGATGGGCAATTATGAAGAGGAATTGAAAAAAAAAATTAATAATTTATCATCTGTAGTAAGGAGGGACAACTAATAATGTAGAAATATTTCAGAAATGGTAATGGGTAGTTTGCAATGGCAATTCTTTTGCCCTGATTACGTGAATTGTGGTTAAGTGGATAAATTCACAATAGGCATTAAAGAATTGGTTTAGCCATGAGCAGTTGTGAGGATTTGTCATGTAAACCAGCAGAATTATGGTTTGGCTTGATTTTGGTTTTGACTGCATTTTTAATTGGGAATTCCATGTAGGAAGATGGGATTTGTTGGTGAGTGACCTTGGTTACCTTCTCTCTCCTCAGTTTGTAATTTTTTCTGTAAGATAAATTACCCATGACATCATATCATTTAACAGACACAATTATTTTCCAGAGCAATTTTAACCAGTTGAGTTCTTTTTCCTTATCCAAAAATTATAGGGAAAACAGGAAATACGTATTAATTTGTATATATTATTTTTAAAATACAGGTGATTACAACCAAGCTGCAACAGATATTGGAGAGCTTCTATGAAAAGCTTCCATGATTTCTAAAGTTGCTTCTGCTGCATTTCTCCATATATGTGGTTATTGTATGAAGTCTGTGCAGCACAGTGGGCTTTACCTGCCTGCTTCTTTTACCCTCCTCTGCTCTTCTGTGGCTTATGCTGCACGTTCTCACTACTAGGCATTATTTCCTGTCTCCTAAAATACTACTAACAGTACCTAGCATTCTCTGTCTCCATGGAACATCCTTCTGTTTATCAATATCTTCAATTTTGTATGTGTTTAATACACGTATTGCACTCTGTGTAGGATCATTTCCACTCTGACAGAGCTCTCCAGCAAAGCTCTTGGGGTGGTCTTGTAGAGTAATTTACGGCCTTTGCATCAGATGTTTCACTAGGCCATTTTTACATCAAGACAAACTGCTAATGCAGGGGAATAATACTCTTCTTCCTGGGGATCCATAACAGGAGACACTCTTTTCCATGAGCTTCTAAAAGATGCAGTTGTGTTGTCAAGAATAGTGTTGTTGGTGTCCTCTCCCAGGCCAATCATGGAAGGAAGGCATTCTGTCTCCTAGCAAAGACTTAAATGGGATGCAATAAAACCAGAACCTGTTTGTCCTTCTAGGAGAGGGATCCTCAACATGGGTGCACAGAAAAGACAGTGCCTAAGTCATGGGCAAAATCATTAGCATAATAAGCAAGTGCTCCCCGGATTTTAGAAGGGCAGAATGGAGAACGCTTCTCCAAGTGTGCAGGAGAATGCTTCTCGGTGCAGAGTCGGGGGGGTTCTGCCAGGGCGGCTGCCCAGGGCGGAGAGCTGCCTGCACTGCGGGGTGGGCTTACACGGCGGTGATGGATGACTCCGTGCCTGGCGTGCCTCGGGTGATTGCGCAAGTGACAGGAGCATTGATCATCGTGCTTCAGCGGCCCTTT
Source organism: Aegithalos caudatus (assembly GCA_013389925.1). Lineage (NCBI taxonomy): Eukaryota > Metazoa > Chordata > Aves > Passeriformes > Aegithalidae > Aegithalos > Aegithalos caudatus. The sequence continues at coordinate 359,360 of WEIU01000629.1, read as the reverse complement.
GTTGTGTGGCATTCGCTGCAGCCCCGGCCGCCAGCACTCTGCTGCTGTCCGTGTGCAGATGCTTTTGCTCTGTGATGAGAACGGGGAGCAGAGCAATTTCCTGGGCTCTCCCCCTCTGCCAGCCATGCCCGTCTGTCTGAAGGCATGTGAGGGGCACCCACAGCCCAGCATGTGGTGGGAGGTGCTGCTTGAATGGATTTAGTTTCTGAGATGGGATAGGCTCTGATGGTAGCTTGCCTGGCTGCAAAAAGTCTGTGTTCATCACTCAGTGCCTGTATCATCACTCACTGTCTGACTGTCTTTCTGCTGCCCTTCAGAAAGTATGTCTTCTTCCAGGGCGTATGCCAAAATGGTGGTTTGCCTCAAGAAGAGGGTTCTTTGCATCCCTTCTTTCCTTTTTCACAAAACAATACAATACTGGTGCTAAAGCATGTGTTGCTTCATGACCGTTAGATGAAATGCTTAGAACTTTTCCAGGGAAGAAAATTTCAGGCTGTCTGCCTGCCCCTTGGAGTTAGTGTTTTCCAGATGCTTGTAACATGAATTCTCAAAGTATGTTCAAAGTCCAATTTCAGTAGCTTTCTTTAAGGGGCGTGTAGAAGGACCCAAAACCTGAGAGATCAACAGAAAGCAGTTTCACTCTGGCAAAAGGTGTATTGGTGGCAGGAGCTTCAGCCAACCGGATCTTTTAAAAGCAGAAGTAAATGAAAGTCTGGTAGTGAGATATGCGTTCAGTAACATGGTTTAAGTGTGATGAAATTTATTTTAAGCCCTTAGGGAAATACTGTGGGTACCGTAAGTTAATATACTCCTTGCAGAATTGTAGAAGAATGGCCTTAAATGAAGAGCCATCAGTACTGCTGTTAATTATTCCTTCCACGCAACTCCAAATAAAGAAATGGTGAGGTTTTAATTTTGTAGTTACCAGAAGACTAATAATTCTTTTGCCAAAGGCCATGGTGATCTTTAAAGTATGTAATGTAATTGCCTTATTCTTGTGCCATTAACTGTGCTCCAAACCTGGTCATCTGTCTTACGAGTAAATGTTCCTCTGTTACCTCAAAGAAAACGTGCTATGAATGGTGAAAGGATGAAACCTAAAATTCACAGTTCTTTTGTTTGAATTTTTTTGGTTCATGTTGTAACAGAAGGAGGTTACAGAAGAGGCGACTGTGTATATTTGGCTAATGTATTCAGCTATGCATTGCAATTCATGTCAGGACCCAACACTTGGCCTGAGTTACAGATCTTTACATGAGTATAGGACACAGAAATTAACAGATAATGACTGTAAAACCCAGCAGGCTTAGCAGAGGGATTCAAAGAAACATGTTGCCCATGAAGCCACATTCGACTCACTTAATTTCTATTAGAATGAATTGTTTGTGACTTGTAAGGCATCTTCTGTTTTTAATCTCTAGTAATAAATCTAAATAATGAGCTCATTACTATAGTGAGCTGCAAGAAAATGTCAAAATTTACATTTCAAGTAACGGAATATGGTTTGACAAGGTGGCTAGAGAAGAATTAAGTTTACCACTGCTGAAATGTATCTTCCTCCCTTCCCTTGCTTCTGCTGCTTGTTTGAACACGTTCAGATACTTGTCTGGTCTTAGTTCAACTAATTCAAATATAGCCAAGTGGAAAAACTGACAATTTTTTTTTTTTTTTCGCTGTGTTTTTGTATGTTTTTGTTTTCTGTTCAGCAAATTACAACAGTTTACCTTCCAATTAAATGAATGCCAAAAAAGTCTGGGCAGCAGGGAGAGAGCAGGAGAGAAAGGTAGAAGATTTAAGAATAAACAAGAATTACCCTTTCAGCAAGGCAGGGTGCGCATTTGGTTCAGCACCGGTGTAAAACCATGCCCTAAATTGGTGGTTTGGAGGCAGGACTGCAGTTGCACTCCTGTATACTTTCAAGATGGGGAGGCAAGCAGAGCTGTGGAGATGTATAAAGCATGCTTTCTGTCACACAGGGCTACCTGGAGTTCTCAGTTTGATTCCCCGCCTGAATTTAACATCCCGCATCTGCAGCATACATACATAAACAGGCCTTTAACACCCACAAAAAGGAATTGTATCCTTAATTGTCAGAGGATTGAGATTTAAAGGTTTTCTTCACCTGTCTGGCTTGGAGTAAATAAATGAAGTTTCTGTAATTCTTTATTGTCTGTAGTCTGGGAATGATCTGTATGAGTCATTGTGCCTTTTCTTTTGTTTAATGTATGGGATGCTCTTGGAAAGTTAACAGCAATTGATACTAAAAGTGAGTAACTATGAGAGGTTATGAGGTAAACTTCAGTTTCTCATTTAAAGTTGCTCTGCATTTCAATGGTAAAATTACTTTCTTATGGAAAAATAAATGTTTCTGAGGAAAAGATTGAAATAGCTTGTTATGGAGTCCCAAGGGAATCAGCACTTAAATTAAGTGTATTCCTGGGAGCCAAGTTTCCTATGCAGCCCTTGCTGCCAGCAGGCAGTGACTGTTAGCTGAGGCCTGAAACTCAGCCAAAGGAGATAATAAGTCTCCTTTGAAAGAAGGCAGAATGAATTGCCATATCTGCTGGTTCAGTCAAAAGCATGGATTGGGTGTCAACAATCAAAAGCCTCCAGTGCCCTGACCTTGGCAGGGCAAATACTGCCCTGGCATCTTTCTTTAGAAAAAGATGGAAAGTACAGATTACATCCAATTAACTTATGGTCTGTTAAACTTAGGGGCAAATATTTTTCCTATTACCTTTTCTCCTAGACTTCACAACAACAACATAAAATTTTGACAACCAGTGAAAAGTATTTTCTTCATGGCATGGAAAATGTTCGGACTTAACATACTCATGTGTAGTTTTCTGCTGGACTTTGTGTTCAGCAGTGGTAGCAGTGAGTTCCTGTGTTCCATGACATCTGAGAATGCGTGGAAAGAAAAATGAACAGGAAAACTCCCTCTCTTTGAGGGGGTGGAGAGGGGGAGAAAAAAGTATTTGTTACATTCCAAAATCATTCATAATAATGGAAGTTCACATCAAATAATTGCTAGAGTCAGAATGGACAAACATCTGGCTTATTCATTCCTAGCTATACTAACAAAAATATGATATCCTGTTAGAGAAATCACTGATCGTCCTGGTTTATTTTGGCGATTGTGCACCTTGGTATTTTTCACTTAAAAAAGAACATATCAGTACTTTATAGCCAGCATATCTCTGGTTCCAGGTTCACAGTTCATGCGCTCCTGTGACTTTGAGCTCTTCCTTTCCTGAGTTTACCAGCAGACAGCTGCACCAGAACAGATATGTTTACATGTGGGGAGTAAATGGCAACTTGCAGCTCAGAGTTTCCATTTCCTTTTACATTGTTCGGGAATCCAGGCTCACAATTCGTCCTCAAGCTTTGCCTCATGTGTGTGCATCTGACTTGGCCCTTTATTCTACAAATGCTTTATTTTGACATTGATTTGTTGATACAAAGGGCTGACTAGGGAAAAGATACTTTCACTAGAAATTACCCTCACTACACATGAAGTTCAATTGTGGGTGAAATAGCTTTTTGAAAAATATTCTAAACATCGCTTTCTGTAAGGCTTTTAAGCACTATATCAATGTAAGACTAATGTGGAACCACTCCATGCAGCTTTAGCAAGATAGATGTTTTTTAGATGGAGAAAAATTACAATTTGTATTAAGAGTGATGGTGAAATCTGATTAGCTCCTTAACACACGACACTGTCTATTTAAGCTATTGTCACATGTAGCTGATTCCCAGATGTCCTTGGTAAGGCAGTAATTACATGAAGGAGTTTATGATAATTATAAACACAAAAAATGCCCCCATCAGAGTGATTTGTTCATTTGCCTGAACCCTGAAGTAGAATTAAAGACACCAGTGAAGAGTTTGTTCTGACTTTATACCACCTGACAGACTCGTCTCTATTGCCTAATTTCACCCCTATGGGCTTCTCCTTCCCCTGTTTTCCCTTACCTAATTTTGGTATTTTGGGTTCTTGCTCTGAAAGAACACTATGGTTTATTGATGATTTTGGTAGCAGGAATGGGTGAAGTAGGCATCACATAAATGATCTCTAGAAAGACCTGTAGCAATTGTATGTTGTATTTTGCCTACTGGCATTTTGAACCAAGGTCCCACAGTTACCCTGATGTGTTAGAATGAGCTGCTTTTGGTCACACTCACATGGATATTTTTCGAGAAGAAATTATTTGACTTTTTTGACCATTTTGATGCAGTTTATTTCAGACATATATGTAAATTAATTGCTAGGTTTGACCTGTAGCCCACTCTTAACAGTAATGCAATGGTAGTGCACTGCTGATACATGAAATTTTAATTTTTAGTCCTCATTCCAATGTTCTTTATGATGCTTAGGCTCTAAAACTGAAGCATAAAATCAAACAACAGGTTTGCACTTTAGGTCTTGCACTTTATATGACCACACAGTGAGAGTCCAGAGAACCGAATGAAAATTGCACCCAGAAGATAATCTTTTACCACTTGTCGAGCTCATCATTGGGTCTTGTCAGTGCTAGGAGGGGATCCAGAAGACAAAACAAGGCCTGGGACCGTAATAACACTGATGTAGGTCAGTATAGGTTTGCCGTGGAGTTGTGTTCTCAGCCTGGAAGCGCAAATACCCAAGTGTTTTCTGTGAGCTTGCTGAAGGCAAATCGTTTGCCTCTTTCATTAAAACTGCAGTAGAAGTGTGTTTGTGGCCTGGAAATGCAAGCAAGCAGTTAACACCATGCTGGTACCTATTACAAACCCCCCTCCATGCTTTCAGGGCAGCTGTCTGGGTAGCTGTGATTCATGGAGCTGGGAAATGGTTGCTTGGCAGGGCACAGGGTAAACAGGCATCTGGGGGGGAAGCTGAAGCTGAGCAAAATGTATAGGCAGGTGATTGTGCTTGTGCTTTCCTTCAGCTGAAGTACAGGACACCACGACCACTAAAGTAGATGTTTGTTGCCCAAAATTTATGTGAGTTCACATGTAATTCTCTTCTATTGACAAACTATGAGAAATTATTATCAAAATAAATGGACCTGCATATTACTTTAATTTTCTGTTGTTACATTTAAAGTGATTAGCTGGTTTAGCTCATGATCATTAAATGTAGAGTAGTTTGAAACTTCCCATTTATAGTCTGCGATTTTCATTGACGCTTTCATTTGAAAGCAGGAAACAATCTGAAAGTAATTGTATTAAGTGTTTCAGCACAAAGATTTTAAAATATAATAGCTTGGCATGTTATTCTATCTTCTTACTATTCCTTGGAGGAAATAAAATGGAGTTGCAACTTTCATCCAGGCAGCTTTTCTACTGCATCCTGTTTCCTTCCGCACACTGGAGAAAGCACTGACATTCGTCTCCCTTTCCTCCGCTTGCAATGAAAAAATCCCAGTCTCCATGAACTCTGATACAGTATTTGAGTTGTTCAGGCAAACACAAATTCTGCCCTCCATATCAAAGGGATGATTGCAAAGAGTAGAGGAAAATGCACAGCCCTGGCTGCCTGGACTGCCCGAAGGGTGGCTTGCTGTGTGAGCAGTTGCTGTGGAAGGCTGACATCTCTGCTTTTCTCCCACTGAAAGGCAGACTTGCAATCCCCTCTTTCTCAGAGGGAGACTGACCCTTGAAAAGGCTTGGCATGAAATGGATTAACTCCCTGGAAACTTTGTTTGGAAATGTTAGGAGACTGCTATGTATATGTGCTGGCAATCTCTGTAAGAGACAAATTATTTTCCCACCCTCTCAAGCACTTGGTAGTTTATCTGTTGTTTATATTAAAGATTGATCGTGGTTATATATTCCTAATTCAGGGTTCCCATTAATCACCCTATGCCACATAGGAGACTGGAGAAGAAGAATGAGGGTTACTGGAAAGTAGAAATGTGATCCCTGGCTCTGCTTTTAATGGGACTTATCCTGGCATTAGCTTTGCTCCTATGAGTTACTGCATTTGTGTAAACATTTTTTTTTTTTTTCCCCCCGTGTTTAGTGTGTCTGTTTTTCTCAGGGCTATTTAGAAAAAGATGATATAGTTATTACAATGATTGAGGAGAACGTTAATCATGACACTTTCCACGTTACTATTTCAAGAGGTCCTTGCTCCCTGTAGCAGGCCCACCCCCTTGTTTGCTACTACTTGCTTCCTCTCCCAGCCCCAGCAGCCATTTCCTCCCTCAGAGCAGATCCAGGCAATTGTTTCAGCCTGTGCAAAATGAAGAAGAGGTGGAAAAGGACCAGTAGGGTTAGGACAAATGCTCAAAGACTGGGACTTCCTAAAGTGCATCAGCTGCCAACAGTGAGATGCTTTCTGCCACAGCAACAGAGCTGATCTGTACGTCCTCCTCCCTGACCCTGCTAAAGGCTGCCAATCCTGAAATGTTCAGTCAGCTGTTTGTGGCCCCTTCCCCTCCTAAATATGAGAGAAAACTGCTGGCAAGAGGGAAAGAGAAGGGAATTTATGAGTTTTTACAAGTTGATTTGGGCTATGGGAACACGTTACCAGCCCTGCTTGGAGTCAGGTCCAGAAGGCTCTGGAGCAAGCTGTTTTCCCTCCCTAACTTGTCTGCCTGAGAGTCCCTTCACATCTTTGAGAGGTGTGCATTGAACCCAGATCTTTAATGTGTTCTGGTGGGAAATTGTTGCATTGCTAAATTTTCACCCAACAGGAGATTTAATCCCTTATTTTTTTTTATTTGCTGTGTGCTTGTCTTTGTCTAATATAAAGAAATTACTTGGATTTCAAAAGAAGCAATCAGAATAATTTCGATTTGACAAATCAAAACAAATTCACTCTGAGGAGACTGGTATAATTTAATACAGATTATCTTCTCTTTATTTGTGGCTCCACTAAACATACTTTGCCACGTGCATCCTAATTCTGCACAGATTTTTCTGTTGAGTCATGTTACATTCATGTCTGACTTGGTTGGTCAAAATCCCATTATTAAATTTGTTATTTAATAGCATATTCAACACTGAGATGTGACTGTAGCTGCTGGTTTGTGTTCATAACTAAACATCCGCTCCACAAAAGCAAGAGATCACCAGAAGTTCTGCAAACCTAGGGGAATTTAGGTCCATTAATTATGATGAAAGCACATCTTGAGTGAAATCAAAGGAGAAGGAATAATATAAGAAAGTCTTATATCTGAAAATTTGCAATCTTTTTACACATAATTGCACAGAAACAGTGATTTTAGAGGACTAGGTATTTTTTAAATACTTTGGTTCAAACTCATTTGGATTGTGTGGTTTTCCCCCCCATGTAACTACCTTTGATGGCATATTGTACATATAAGAATAAGAGAATTTATTTCTGAGTTGGGAATAGGTTTTTAATCAGACTCAGTAATGTAAATAGACCTCTATTTAAAAGTTCATTCAAAACTGGGTACTGGTGTGTATTTAAGTGCACTGTATGCTGAAGTAGAAATATCCCCCAGTGTTTAACCAAAAACATGTTTAATGTGTGGTTTTGTTTTGTTTTTTTAATGTTTAACAGTAACTGAAGCTGGCTTTGGTGCTGATATTGGGATGGAGAAATTCTTCAACATCAAATGCAGAGCGTCTGGCTTGGTTCCCAGTGTGGTTGTACTTGTTGCTACAGTGAGGGCTTTGAAGATGCATGGAGGTGGGCCAAATGTAAGTTTTTGCACCTTTCTTGGAAAAATCAAATTGTTGCTAATATTTGAAATAAGTAAAATACCTTGATTTAAGAAATATTTGGGGTAGTCTGTGGGGCAGTATTTAGATAACCCTTCTCAGATACCTCATTGTATAGATGTTATCACTAAAGTTAATACTATCTCTAAATAGCCACAAATTATAAAAGAGGGATGAAAGAGCTCCGAAAAGTACTATATCTTGCAAAGCAAGGGAAGACTGTTGCATATTAAAAAAAAAAGCTGTAAGAAATATATATATATAGATATATATATTCTTTTCCCTGCCTTTTGAAATAGCATTTGTTAGTGCACTGGCTGGGAAATTTGACAGCTGAGGAGGAATGAGACGAGTTCAGTATGTGAGTGGAAGTAGAGAATATTGTTAGTGAAGGTTTTGAGATTCCTTTCACTCCAGTAATGAGTACCCCTTATGTCCTTTTATTTTGTTCAGATTAGTTCTCTTGGGGATGCTGAAGTAACTGATGAAATTCTGCAAGTGTTTTCCTGGTGTACCAAGAGTAACCAGTGTATAATTTTTTGCTGTCTAAGCCACAAAGAGATTTTACATGTTACTGATTGTAGAAATGCTCCTTGAACGTGCAATCAGATCAGACTCTGCTAGCCAAGCAGGCAGACACTTAACTCCTAGGAACACTTTCATCTGCCCAGCAGCATGCTGGAGAGTGATGCTGCCAGGGAAACAGTCACACTGGGTGAAAATACCAGAGCTGTTTCCACAGCCACAAAATTTTAGAATGCATGGTTTCCCTTGCAGCTAATCTTCTCTAAGAGTTAAAGCTGAGCTACCCTTTCTCAGTCTTTCAGGTTGATATAATGATATAATTTTCTATCATTTTAGTACACTTCTAATGCATGTATTCTTTATTTTGAAATATATTTCTCCATCCCTATCAAGGCAAGTATATTTTCACATGTGTTATCACTCAATCTAGCAAAAATAGGACTTAAATATCTCTTAATAACTGTCTCTATTTCTGTCTCACTTGTGTCCTTAGAAGTTTAAAGGTTTCATTTGTTTACAAATGTGATGCATTCATCACTGAGGCATGTAGAGTACCAGATACTTTTACTGGGAGGTTATCTATAAAAAGGACTAATGCTAGAGACAAAAGTGAGTAAGTCTGGTGTCTGGGATTGACGTTATGTGGTCCTTGGAGACTCAGTACAGTACCCCAGTACCCTCGTGATGCACTTTGCATGTGTACCTTTGTGCTTTCCAACAAATTACTTGCATGCAGTTCCTTGCCATGGGCAGTAATTAAAAGACATCAAAGATGATGTTCTTCTATGTTGCTGTTATTTCTTCAGCTGTTGGAAGTTGCTGCCTATTGTCTTTGCACTGCTGGTGTGCTGTAACAACATGTTGAATGAGATCCAGCTGCCTCCCCAGTAGCCCTTTGCAACTAATTGCTGAGGCACTACCTTTGTCTTGCTACCCAAATACAATAGGAAGTGTTGCTATTGTTTGTGTGCTGGTGCAACTTGGAATAAAACACAAGCTGCAGTCAGGCTGTGATGCTGTGTGCACTGATAGGGGTTAATTGGCAGTACAGAGAACAAGCAAAATTGCACTTTAGATGATTTAGGGTTATAACAAGTATCAGTCTGTGATGATTTTGTTTATTATTACCTGATCCCAGGTAACTGCAGGTGCCCCCTTGAAGAAAGAATACACAGAAGAGGTAAGAGGAACTGTTTGTTATAAAACTTTAAAGAGGTTTTTGTTTAAAGGAACAAAATAATATTGTGTACAGAGAATCAGAACTTCTCCTTGCTCTGGCTGGACAATGTGCAGCCTCAGGTTTGACAATTAGTGTGCTCTAATGCTAACATTTAGTGAACATCTCTAACAGGCATTGCCAGCAAGAAAAACCACCTCATCTTCCCTCAGCCCCTTTGTGTTACCCTTCTTAGGTGTATGATGTGTGTGACTGCATGATGGACTGTAATAAGGAGCTGAAATAACTGAAAAAGAACCTTTTTTCAATAATTTTTCCAGAACCACTAAGTTTTCAGTCTGATCAACATACAGGCATTTATAGAAGCACAAGAACAGAGTGGTGTAGGGCTCAAGGACACTCCCTGAAATTAATGATAGCATAACCTGTTCATTAAACAACAAGGTTAATATGTTCATGCTTCATATTTGGAGTGGGATGTCACTCTTCAAACAGAGTGGATTCTGCTGCTTTGTTTTCTTTGTCATTTCACTCCAGACAAATTCTGGTCTTCTGCTTTTATGAGGCTAAGGATATGTCTTTTGTTACAACTAAGACAAGGCCTATTAAGTGTGATATAAAAGAGTAAATAAGGAAATTCAGTAATGTGCTTTTATCTGGGTTATGTATGTGTATATATGAACTCTGCATCTAACACATCTGTATGTCAAACCCCACCCCACTACTGCAGTCTGTTTATAAACTTTGCAAACAGGAAAGAAACATCCCTTTCACAATCATGACAGGCAACCAGCCATCAGCTGCACCATCTTCCTGTGTCTCAGAAAAGAGCAATGGGTTCATGTGCAAATTTTGGACACTGCTTAGTTACTTAAATGTGTCGGGTGGTTATTAATTAGAATGAGATTAATAAGTGTCAAAATACTTTCATCTGGAAGAATTTTGCTTGCCTGCAACTGTCATGATCAGCACTGTTTATGTTCACTTAAATTTATGGAAAATTCTTTGGCTGGAGAAAGCTTTATGTATCTTACCATTTCCATTAATTTTTATTTAATTGTACAGAACCTCCAGCTGGTAGCTGATGGCTGCTGTAATCTACAGAAACAGATTCAAATTACTCAGCTCTTTGGAGTTCCTGTTGTGGTTGCTCTAAACGTCTTCAAGTAAGTCTGTTCTTTCATTACTCTTGTGAGTAAATACACAGTTCAAATTCCTCACTTTACTTGGGTTTTAAATCATTCAATTTGGCATGAACAAAGAAGCTGTTAAAGAATTTCCTTTTTTTCATCATTAATATAAAGATATTTAAGTTCTTAGCTTGTTCTTAAGGTTTTAAAACCAACAAAAAAGAAATATTATTATGGAGTTGATGATATTCCATGTTAATTAACTATAACAATTACCAGATTTTCTTGAAACATGTAAATACATATGCTGTATATAAATGCATTATATATATGGCACAAATTCTATGTATACCTGCTGATGGTAAAATAAGGCTAAGTTTATAAGGTTGTAAAAGAGAACTAATTAAAATAATGAGACAGGACTGTTTTGTTGGCAGAACTGACTCTCCAGCTGAGGTTGATCTGGTGTGTAAGATTGCAAAGGAGTCTGGAGCATTTGATGCTGTACCTTGCAATCATTGGTCGGCTGGTGGGAGAGGAGCAGTAAAATTAGCTCAAGCTGTGGAAAAGGCATCCAGTCAAAAAAACACTTTCAAATATCTCTACAGCTTGGAGGTAAGAGATCTTTTTTTTTTTTTTTTTTTTTTTTTTTTTTTTTTTTTTTTTTTTTTTTTTTTTTTTTTTTTTTTTTTTTTTTTTCTTTCTTTCTTTTTAATGAATGCATTCAGCATCAGAGTTGGATTTAAAACAAGAAGAGCATTGTGAAAATTGAAACAAAGTTATCTAAAATACTTGGAAAGGAACTTGCCTTGGTTTAAAATCATAAAAGCTGGAGAGAACAAGCAATCTGTGGCTTGTCTCATCAGGGAGCAGGATACTCACTGGTAGTGATCGTTACTTAGTGCATTGAACAAGGCATCTGATAAGTTCATGTTTAGCATAAAAGTATGAATGCAGATGAACACTCACCAGTTGTTTTGGGAGACTTCTCCAAAGATCTCACAGTCACAGTATTCGTCCTGTCGGTCAGATAAAAGGAGATGTAGTTGCTGTCTCACAGTCACAGGTATTGCACCAAGTTGTGGCTTCCTGAAGCGCTCACTGTCAGTATGAGAAGGATGTGACAGGTAGCACATCCATGCTCATCCCACACATCTGCCCAGCCCAGCCAGGTCAACACAGAGAGGATGCACTGCCCTTACCTGCACCCACCTACACAGTGCAGCTCTCAGGTGAACACAAAGTGCACAGGTGACCCAGTCCTGTTCCTTCTTCCCTGATGATCAGATTGGAGTGTGCCAGTACAGTATGGTACACACAATACACGGACCACTGCTGCTGCTCCTGGCCTCAGATCCTCAGCCTGTTCAGCAGCAGCCCCCAAGGCTTCTGTCCTGCTCCAGCTGATGGCACCAGAGTCCACAAGCCCCTGAGGTTTGCAGCTCACTATAGCTGCTGCCCTGCTACTCACTACAGCCCTGTCCTCGCACTCTCTGTGCTCATATATACACATTTAGAGCAGAGAGCACATCCACACAAAAGACAGTCAGAAACCAGATTTAATAAGAATAAAGAGGTTCTCAGACACATAGCTCAGTTAGACTACTGGCCAGACACCTCTACATACAACTGACTCCTTCTACCTCTGATCTCTCATTTTCTTCCCACACTTGTTCCTTTCCAATCCACCTCGATTACTCCCTTTTCCAGTCTTTGCTCCTTCCACTGAAGAGTCTTTACACATTCCCACAATCCTCTTTGAAAATCCCATCCTAAGGTTCACACAGTTCCAAAATCTGATTTTTCATACATCCCATAGAGTCCTGTGCTGCTGTACAAAATCACTTCCTTTCATTTGCAAAGTTTTCTGATCAAAGAGTTTCCCCATTGATCCACCTTGGTGCATTTCACACCAAGGACAATGGTCTCATCTTCCCCTTGGATTGTCATAGGAAGCAGGCAATTCAGTGCGCTCTAATTTTCACTGATTAGGTTTTTCCAGTGATTGCGTTACACCTATCATTGTTCCTCTGATCCTTTCTGGGGCTTCGGGGCTGATTTTCTTAGCCCTTAGATAACCTAAGGGAGGATAGTGTGGTCCAAGTTTCAATCCTATGTCTGCCAGAGTTAGTGACTGTTTTTCCATGCCTTGGAGACTGCTATTGCAGTTGTCTGCAAGGTAAGGTAACATTACAGCATTGTGAGCTGTCAAGAGGAGCTTGGACCCCTGGGAGCACTGGAGGTGCTGGGGTACCACTGTGCTGGCAGAACATTTGGAGGGACATATTGCCAAGAAAGTTACACAAATGATTTCTCAGGGCTTTCCTGGCTATCCAGATGTGGATGGGTTTAAGTCTGGACAGCCAAACACACGTCTCTGGCTCCAATGGAGCCCTTGTCAAATTTCAGATCCTGTGCTCATGCTACTTAAGTTTCTTTAGAAAATGTTCAAATGCATTTTTTTTACAACAGAACCTCAGCTTCATTCTTTTAAATGGCTGGAAGTTCCTGTTTTGATTCTTCTCTCCAGAAAAAAGTTCAGCCTGAGGTAGATATACCCTACGGTCATCTTTCATTCTCTCTTCTCCTTGATATTTACCCTGTATCTGTTGCACCCATTTTATTTTTTCTTTCCACCTCCCCTGCTGTTTTACAAAATTTCCGTAATCCAGCCAACCCATATCAGTACTAAGCCCTGCCCTGACAGAATAGATGGAAATACGTTGGGAATATTTGTGCTGCAGCATGTATTCAAGGCATTTTGCCCATGCAACAATTTTGCAGCTGAAAAACAGACAATGTGTAAGCCTTTCTAAGTTTCTCTCTACTGAGATGCTCTGAAAACTGAGGCTATCATCTTATGGGGCTTATGTAATAAAATGGGGGACAAAAATTCTTTGAGAAACACATGTAATAGTTTTCCCCACTGGACACTTGTGCTACAGGGGTAGCACATTAGCCTTTGACAAGGTTCATACTTAATCTCTGACGTTACAATACACTATGTAACTTACAATCTGGTGGCACGAGTGAGTAAAAAGGATTGGTAGGGGTGGACTCTGACTATAAAGAAAATCAGATTGATTTCCACTTTAATGTCTTTCCCAGACACATCGTTTCGTGCTGTGTTGCAAAAGCAGCATGATCTTAAGCACAAAGGGAATGAATCACATCTTTACACCAACTTAGTATCCCGTAACATCATACAAGTATTGGAAGCCTCAAAAATATGTTGAAGGGATTTTATAAAAATGTATAAAGATTTTAAAATACTGTAGAAAAGTACATTCAGGCCAACAAAAACAGTAAAGTGTAAAGTTCAGGCTTCTGTTTCATCCTTACTGTGCAAAGGATGGGGACTGAAGCAGCTGGAAATAAGAGAGTGAAACAATGCTGTCACTTTTACAGTATGTAGGTCAATTGGTTACTAGGCTCACAGAGAAGTAAAAGAAAGTCACCTCTCCCAAATAAGCGTGCCCTGATTTTTTGTTGTTGTTGTAGCTATTTTGAGGTATGGTTTCTGCTGTTAAAAAGGGGTAAAATTAAGAAATTTAAGGAAGATAAATGGGATTCAGACAGATTATTTCCTTGCTCATTGTGCTTAAAGGGGGTGTAAGTGAAAGGATATAGTTCCTTCCCTTACCTGATTGTCAGATTTGTCCAGGTAATTGAATATTATTAAGTCCTGATTGCCTCAAGTTTCACGGGATTTACTGTGGTTGTTTTGGGTTTTTTTTTCTGTTTTCTTTCCCTTTTGGAAGGTCAAAGGAGGGAAATACACTGCTTAAAATCACTATCACTTCATTCATATATCTGTCTTATGACATTGCTCTACTGTTCCCTTTACTCCACATCTCAGTTTAATCCTTTGATGTCTATGCACCTTGTTTTCCTGTCAGAAAATTTAGTCAGAATTTGCTTCCAGAACTGGCTATAATTAGAAAAATTTCCAACAGCACAGGCCACTGTAGCTGTGACAGGTTTATTCAATATTTTGATCTTCTGTTAGAAATCACCTATGGTATTAAAAAAAAAGAAGTTTCAAACCCTTATGTGTAAAACTGGTTTATATCCTTTCTTTCTAGTTAAAGCAAGCTTTCCAGTAAACTATATTATTAGTGTGCAGTCAGACATGTAATTAGAGGATAGCCCAGGTCAAGTGGGCTCTCTTTGTTTCATTTTTTTTCCAAATGAATCCATCTCTGTAGTGCTTTATGTAATTTCCAAATATATCTTTGAAAACAAAAGCTTCCTTGAAGGGTGTTTACAGATATGTATAGTGTGAGAAGAACACTAGAAGAAAGTATTTTTTAGATCTGTCTAATGCTGGTTAAAAGTTGAGAGTCAGCTGTTTTTTTCTGAGGTATGTTTATACATTTATACCATCTTGTCCAGTGATACCTGAGCATGTGCCGAATGAGCAATTTTAGCCGCATTGGACACAACACAGTTGTGTCAGTTCAGGACTCAGGCTCTGCTTCTGTTCAGTATCATAGCAAGCTAGTCTAATTAGAAGACTGTGCTAATTTTATTCCTTGAATCATCTCATTTGGTCTCTTTAAACTTACTTGGGTGTCATTCCGTGACACACTTTGCTACAGTCCCACTTTTAGATGGCTTTTTGGGTTCTCTTTATTTATTTCTCAAAGCAGGAAATTTTTTTTAATCCTAGGGGCTGCTGCTTGTAGTTTGACTTCTTTTTAGTCTTGATTATAGCAAGGGTTTGTTTGACATTGGCATAAATGAGCAAATATTTGGGGGGGTTCAAATGAGGACAGAATAGCTCATATATGGTTTTGGGAGTGTGTGTGTGGGGCAGTCATTTCATGGATCAAATACAAGACTTGAGCTTGGCAAGAAATACTGCACCATTGCCACTGTGAAAGTGTTAGAGAAGGACAGAAACAGTGTACCCCTATAGCTTACAGTATTAGGAATTGCAGAGATCAGGTTAAGGAGCAAGGATGAGTTTTCATATCATGGACTTCAGAGTTTATAGCGTAGCTTAAAATATTATTGGCAGTAATTGAAGTAAATACTATGGTATTGTGTGGTTTTAGTATGGATTTTTGCCCCCTGTGCACAATAACCTCTATTAAGTTACTGTTGAGTTGGTTTCTTGCAGAGTGTTTCTCTTCAGTGTTTGAAGGATGGGTTTGTTTAAAAGGCCTCCTGAACTCTTTGTGAAATCATCTGTGGCAGTTTATTTTAATATATATTGTTGCTACATATGGAAAATATCAAAATATCAATCCTCTTATCACTGTTGACTTCCCTTCTGGGTTCAGTTTTCTTGAAGTATGGGTCTTTAAGTTGCAGCAGAAAGCTATTACTCAAAATAAAGTTGACTGAACCATTAAAAGTAAGTTTAGATAACTAGGGGGAGGAAAGGAGAGGATGGAAACACATCCCATTCCTGGATTTCTCTGGCTTCAGTGCCTGTTCTTGATCAGGAGAAAGCGGGAAGCTGTATTCCTCTAATGCACGCCTGTTGAGTGACCTGCCTTCACTGTACTGGTCTCCTCTCTTCTGCTGTGGTGACCTCTCCCTTGACATAGAGCAGCCCTCCTCAACCTGGGGCAGGAAGCATAGGTCTGAAGAAGGCAGGCATTAGGTTTTTAAGAGATACATTTTCCCTTCCTGCAAGCAGCTGGAGTGGAGTAGGCACTTGGGAGATGAAAGAAAGGAGAAGGACAGGCATTTGGCACGAGGCAGGATCAGCATATCTGGCTGGTCAGTCAATTAGAACTGTCCCCTTAAAACAATGACATGGTAACCTGACAAATATTATTGAAAAGCTGAAATCACTGAATTTATGCTGCATGGGAAAACTAAATTGAAGACTGTAAAGGTCACAAATGGCAGGGAAGAGAAGGAGGTTGTGTTCCAGCCGTCCGAGTTTGTCTGATGATACCTTTTCTTGACAGTGCTATGCTTTTAGGTAATATCATGACAAATGAAAATATTTCCAGGTTATACAGTGAAAGCTCATTGCACAAATATTTTGGCAGAGTGCAGTGCATTGCCTGGCCAGCCTGCAGAACAATGGAGAGCTTTCTCAGCTTGGGACCATCCACTGGGAGCAAGGTTGAGTAGCAGCATTTCTCAGAGAGGCATTCAAGCAGTTAGCAGCCTCAGCCCTGGTATTTTTTGTCCCCTGCTGGGAGCATAATAATAGTTTGGGAAAATCTGGAGCATATGGGTCCAGAGTTTTGTCTGCCCCTGCCTCTATTTTGTTGTGGCAGTATGGTGTGGGCTGTCACTTATCTCATTCCCTCCAGTCTTCGCTTCAGCTGTCACAGACAATGGGTCACTCAGGGGGGTCTAAGGGTAACATTGAAACAGAGAAAACTGCCAGCAGCAGTTCTCTGTGTTATTTTCTCTTCCATCTGTGGTCTCCCAAAGCAAGAATGAGCTGTGAGTAATGAAGGAGGAAGAGCCATCAGTGGAGGGGAAAGCTCCTTGGTGCAGGGAGAGGGGGAACAGCTTGAAGAGGAAGGCACAGGCAAGAAGGGCTTATGGGGTCTGGGTTTGAGGATGCCAACCTCCAGGGGAATGTCCCAAGGCAGAGTGTTTCTTACAGTTTGCAAACTACTCATCTTTTCAATCCCAGTGATTGAATGGGAGGTGTGGGGGTGTGCCAGGGGTATTTTCTGTTTTCTCCACTAATACCATGAAATCACTAAGCCATGAAAGCCATCCATCATGTATCTGCTGTCACAGCAGCCCAGCATACCTCTGCTCATTTGTCTAGGAAGCAAATAGCTTCTGTATTGTTCTCTATACAGCATGGAGCTCAGTCATGTGTGGACCTAATGGAAAGTCCTTAAGTACTGCTGGGGTGAGAAAAAGTAAAATTATGTCTGGTCCTCACTGAAACTTTTCCTAGTAGTTGATGGCAATCATTTCTCATCCTGAAATGCAGGCTGTGCTGCCCTGCAGCATATGCTGGGCTTCAAACTATTTCCCCCCTCCCCTCTACTGCCAATAAGACATCTAGCAGTGAAGCCATATTAAAGAGGAATTCCATAGGGCTGTACCACCCACTCCTCCCACTCCCATCAAAGAGATTTCTTTGGAGTCTGGACACTTCTTTCCCTGAATTAGGTGTTCTAGGGTTGGAAGCTATCTTTCTGCCACTCCATCTCTTGTGGATGTAGGCTCTTGACGGCACCGTACTTTTATGTTTGTTTTCATTATTTCCCTATGCTTTGCATAGGAGAATTTTCTTACCCACAGCTGGGGTTTCAAAGTTGGGGAAATGGAAAATAAATCTCTAAAGCCACAGGCTTAGGTGTTGATTCACAAACTGTTTTGCTTGACTGAAAATGCTTTTCCACAAATTAAAAAACAAACTCTTGTTTGGTGCCAGCAAAGGAAGAGGAATGCTAAAGACTTGGAAATCCTTTTGTCAGCCACAGATCTTCTGGAACCAGAATATACAGATACTTTAATAAATGTGTTTTTATTTTATCCAAGGGAAAAGCTAGAAGTAGGAGTTCAAATGTGCAGAGTCAGCTATTGTTTTAGCACTGCACTCTGTCACCCCACACAGCACCTTCAGCCATACTCCCATCATGTTTTCATTTGGCAGCCTTCCCAAGAAGAGGAATGAGTGATGTCTGCATACTGTTTCACTTAGCCAACCAGCGATTCTTTTTATTGCTTTCAGTGAATGTGTAAGTTTAAAAAAAAGGTGCCACTGACTTGAATTTTGAACCATATCAAGAATTTCTGCTAATACACAAACAGCTTAGTAACAGTAAGCCCAGAGGTTGTCACCTTATAATTAATCTGGTGATGTCATAGTTAAAGATAGGCATTGAGACTAATTCACTAAAGTGAATGTTTAAAGTACTTGAAATATTAAATGTGTAAATTATAAGTGAATAGTGCTTTTGTATATTCTCTGGTTAAATGCACTTTTTTCCAACAGAGTCATAGTTTTGTTGAAGAGTAAAGTAGTTTTAAGTATTTATGTTGTATAGCTGTGAAGCGATACTGTCAGTCAGTTCTGCACTGATTAGCATTCATTTATGGTACTCAGTTTAAACTAGATAACACCAGGGCTTCTCTTAGAAGTGGGACTTATTTGCAACCTAATGGAATGTAGTATAACTAGGGACTTACTGCTGTTGTTTCTGGCTTTGCAGATATGTTCTGTTGGTGAGGAAGTCAGGAGGATGTTTAAAAGCAGAGGAAATGAAGTAGGAAGGGAACAGGAGTTGTTTTCAGCAATCTCAGGGATTGGCTGTGGGGAGTTAAAAAGATTGACTCCTTTCTTCAGTAGCTGAAGAGCTTAAAAAGTTAGATGTCCAAATTAGGATGCGAAAGATGGAAATATTGAGCATAGTCTCAGACCAGATTCCTGGTAATATGCATGCTTTGTTTCACTTAATACTGACTTTTGGCAGCAAGACTGATTTCAGGAATCCCAGCCAAGGTGTGTGTCCCTGCCCCAACTCGCTTTTTCTGCTGCTACATTTCGGTGCTCAGATTTGAACAGTTTGAGCAATTCTTTCTGCTTCACACGGGCTTTGCCTTTATGATAAGGTGGACGTGTGAACTGATATGGGTTGCAATAGTTGGTTTTTTTCTGGGATATGTTTTAGCCTGGATGACTTTCTCTGGTATGTGCAGCTGCACAAACAGCAGTGCTGCCTCACTGGCACATGGGTGAGGGTGAGCAGCCCAGGAAACAAGGATGAAAGGAAGATCTATTGTAGCTGGTCTGCTGTCCATGGCAGTCCTTATCAAGCCCTACATGAAAAAAAAATAGTATTGTCAGCTGTTAGAGGTAAAGGAAGAGATGAAGAGTGAAGGAAATGTGAGAAAATGTTAGCAGAAATTAAGCACTATTAATTTGTGTTTTAGTGAAAACATTGCTGTAGATAGTAAGTGAAGAAAGAAGATTGTGTAATAAACAGCACCACTTGGCACTAATATGATGTCTTTCAAGTGAGGAGGACTGGAAGTGGTAGTATGGCTGGATGATAACACTGGTATGGTTCAGTTTAGATAATCAATACAATCTTGGGAATGACAGGCTCTCACCTTTATCAGTGCTGATTTTGTGGTTTAGTCATTCTCTATCAAGTAATGAAATGTACAGCTGCACAGATACTGTTTTTGTGAAAGCAGTTTGTGCTTTAGCCCAGGAGATAATCCTATTTATGGTGTGGGTGCTTGGCAGCTTCAGCAAGTGTGTGTGTTTGGGCTTACCCCAGAAGCAGCATATGGCTTTGGTAGCTCTAAATGTGTGAGATTTCAGAAGTGAACATTCTCTCTGGCAGGAGAGGCAAGATAGGTTGTTTCTGAGAGAACCCTAATGACTTGTCAGCAGATATTTGTATTGTGTGGCCCTGTAGCATCTTCTCATATTCAATGTAAATTTACATTAAGTATTTTATGTCACCATTTTCTCAGAAAGCTAACATTGAGTTTGGAATGAATTCTCTGAAGCTTCCATAATTCCTTCAGCAGAAGTACTGATATGTAGTTGCAGATCTATAAAAGTCAGGTTTTATCCAAATCCATAGTGTCTATTGTCCATCTGTCACCCAATCTTCACCTAAATGTACTCAGTTGTTTAACAGTCACAACTTCACATAGGGGAACTGAGAAGAGAGATAGCCTTTATTGCTGATCATAAATCTTTCATTTTTTTGACACCCTGGACATTTTACAACTTTCCTTCTCACCCTAGCTGTCCAGGTGGCAGAGGTGCTGTTTGCTGTGATGGGGGTGCATCAACTCTCCCCATTCAGATGAGAGTTTTCATCCTCCTTTCCTTAAGACTTTTGGTGATGGCCTGCAAACGGTTACATCAGCGCGGCTAAGGGTGCGGTATCGGAGTTCGCCAGTGGGAATGAACTGGTTCAGGGAATTCCTAAGGCCGAAATTCTCAGACAAAAGAAGAAGTGAGAAGTGCTGTCCTGCTTCTGGCCCAGACAGGGGTCATTTTTGCAGCAGTCGGAAGGGGGCACAGCCAGGAGGTTATTCCATACCATGGGGGCAGGGGAAAAGGAGTTGCTTCCTGGGAGAAGGTATTCCTGGAGAGTCTTGGTGGGGACACTGAACTGGAGAGTACCATTCCAAACCACAGCAGATGTGAAATTACTCTTTTTTTTTTTTAAAGTATCTGAGATATGTGATTTCTGCTGGCAGACATTTGACCAAAGTATATAAGGCACAATCAGGTAGTTCACATGGTATTTTTTCTAGGTAAATCTGGTATCAGCTGGAGCAAAAATCCAGCTTAAAATACCCTAATGATTTAGTTACTTGTGCAATAGAGAGTCTTATTTTTCACCCCACTTCTCCATATGAATTAGCATTATTGCTACATATGGTGGATGTCTTTGCCCATCAGTGAGACTATTTTGATAGTGAAGTGCTGAATAATCAACACTTGAATTGAAAACCTAAAGCTAAACAAGCGTCTTGTAAACACCCAGGCTTCTGCTGTGTAAAATGTTTCTTGAATTAATAGAAGTTCTTTTCTGTTAAATATCATTATGGCACTTTCAAGCAAAATGAATTTTTATTTCTTGTGTAAAGCACTAGGTGTTTCTAGTTTGGAAGACATTTCTTTAAATTAAAATGGAGTTTCCCTGACAGTATTACTTGATAACTGAAACACAGGAAACTTTTTAGCTTGAAATGCCCTGTTACACTGTGATTCTAAATAGATAATGCCTTAAAAATCCCACTAAATACTAGGAAACAGGTGGATCCTTAGGATGGTGTAGTGTACTCCTTTCCCTACTCCTGAAACTTCAGGAAGGAAACATATCTGAGAGTATTCATGTGCCTGGGCTGTGTTAATGTCCGTAGCACATCTGTGCCTTCCTGCTAGTTTCTGTCTGAATTTGGCTCAGCCAGGACTCATCTTGGCTCTGCTGAGATTAAATAGGCACAAACTCTCCTTTGACACCATGCACACATTGCCTCACCTGTTTGTGTGTGCATGCCTGACAAAAACATGACAAGCTCAGGAAAACACTTTTTTTTGCCATTCACACTCCCACAACTCGTTCCTCAATGGTGATTCTTCTGAGGTTACATTTGCAAAATTTGAGGTGTGGGTACTGACCCAAAAAGAATCTAAAATTCTGGTGTAAGGAAAAACAAACCAGGAAAAAACCACAAACCATAAATCTGTAGAGATATAGTTTGACTGTCCAGCTCAGACTCAGTCATGCAAAATACTGCACATATCCCAGGAGGTGCAGAGTGCCACCACTGTCATTAAAGCATTCTCCTCTGATGTTAGCCAGAGCCCTGCTGGGTTTCTTTTGGAAAATACGTCTGTGGTCATTGGAAGGGGGCTGAAGGCGCAGTAGTTACACTACTGTCAAATTAGTTTGAAATGTTTTGACACAAATGCAAGTTGAATCTAAATGTCCATCTCCATCTCAATGAATTCACTGAGGTTTAAGCAGAAAGCTGTTAGTTTCAATGTTGGCCCACTGACAACAGGGAATGGAATTCTTTTTGCCTTTCCATTTGCCATTGCTGTTAGTCCTTCACTGCAAGCAAACAGCACCCAAAAGGCAAATTAACAGACATAACAACATTTCTTGCACTGTGTTGAAAACTGCCATGGATATGAATGTATTTAATAATGACCCTGAGACAAGTTTCATCTCATGATGGCTGTCCATGACACTAAGTATTCCATTCAGCCTTACTGCTGCCAGGAATACCCAGGATATTTGCAATGTGCTATCTCCAGTCCTGATTAGAATTTTTTGCACTGCTTCAGTTCCTGTAAAAGGCCTGATGTTGGGAATGTGACATTATTCCAATTAAGGTGCAGTAATTGTGTAGTGAGCATGTTCAGAAGGTGTCTTGTAAAGCTTCTTTAAACCGGTCTTTGAAATTTCAGATCTGAGGGGGAATTTTATCTGAGCCTTAGCAGCTTTTAACTGCCTTACATTTAAGGTACTTGGAAGTCTGGAAAGACACTTTTCTTGTTATGCCTCTGCTACTGGAGTTCTTATTAATGTAAGCTTTAGTTTTTCTAAAATTCAGTCATATATACAAGAAAGGTCATCCCAACACAAACCCTTCAACTGATGTATCTTTGCAGAAGAAGATCTACTTCCAGACAGGCATTGCAAAAATGTGGTTAACTGTGGAACTTCCTATAAATGGACCAGATAGAGTTCGTTATTCACAAATTAATTAATTTCTTGCCTTTGTTAGAATAAAATTATACACTTCTATTTTGTGTTCTGGTGCTTTTTGTATTGCTTGAAATTACCAAATCTTCTTCCCCTAGTGGTTATCTCTGTAGATTTTGTTTAGCACTTATTCCACATTGTTAATTAAATATGCCAAAAGTTACTGGTGAGATATTCCCTTTAATATTGCACACATCTCTGGCCATCTATAGTCAGCACTGAATTAGCTGGACTCATAGTAAGATCCGTCCTCCATCATGCTGTTCCTATTGAAAGGCGTCAGAGAATGGTTTGTTTAAAATAGGCCAGAGGAGTCACAACTGCTGTCTCCTGGGTCATTAAAAACAAAAGGAAAGAGAAAGAGGAAATAGGAAAGAGTTGTTTACTTGAAATATGCAAAAATGATGGCAGAAAAAGTAAATGCCTGATCTGACTGCAAAAAAAAATGTTTCCTGAAAATCTGTTAAGAGTTTTCTAACAGACTGAAGGTGACAGTCTGCCTCTGCCTTCAAATAGAAGCTGTGAAAGCAGAACTTGTTCAGTTTGAGCTGAATAACATGATGTGAATACTCTTGGAAACTGGGATTGGACTTAGTGACTTGAGGTTTCAAAATGAATTCTAGAATCCTTTAATTTTTTTAAGTGTCCAAGGTGCTTTACAATATCAAAGCTACAGTTAAAACTATGCATATTAGAAAGGATAGGGGGTAATAATAATAATAAATAATAAAAGAAAATCACAAAGGAGCAGTGATGGGTCAGGAATTTTCTGCTACAATTACTCGCTTCTCAGGGGAACCTTCCCTGGCTGCCTCGTATCTTGTCTTGTCCACTTGTGTAGGTTATCTTTATTCTGAAATGAAAGTTTTTTTGTCAAGTGATCCCTGTTAACCCAGTGGAGATTGCGGTGTACGTTCTCTCTTCATTCTTATAACTAGATGGCAGTAATTTTATCCCCCCTGCTTCAGGTGAGCATAAGCTCCTGTTGTCAGCTGCCAAATGCACAAATTGTGCAGCTTCCAAGTGATGGAGTAGCTGAAATCACAGCAGTTAGTTCATGTACAGTACATGAGCTGTGTATCATATCCATCACCAGTGCTCTTTACTTTGTGTCATGCTTTAGCAAGGATGTTGAGCAAGGATGAATCTAAATGAGAGATTCAGACACTTCACTCAGCAAACAAGATCCTAGTTTCTCTTGGCTTATGTTCATCCTTGTATTGTTTCCTTGTCTCTGCAGCTTCCTATTGTTGAAAAAATAAGGATCATTGCTCAGAAG
Organism: Aegithalos caudatus; assembly: GCA_013389925.1. NCBI lineage: Eukaryota > Metazoa > Chordata > Aves > Passeriformes > Aegithalidae > Aegithalos > Aegithalos caudatus. Next base: position 335,384 of record WEIU01000629.1, on the reverse strand, counting down.
GTGTATGGAGCTCAGGACATAGAGTTGTCTCCTGTTGCGCAGTCTCAAGTTGATCGTTACAGCCGGCAGGTAAGAGTGCCAGGGAATTATGTAGGCAGGTACCTGCTGGATGTGAGTCCTGGGAAACCTCAGGGTGTAAAATGTTCTCAGACTGGAGTGTTAAGTCAGGCTTTGCTGAAAGGCATGAGTTTACCCATGGTAGTAAACTGTGGAGGCCGGTATGGATTGGTTTAGATTCAACAGAACAGAATGGTTTTAACCTTGAAAGTGATCTCCTGTGAGATACGAGCGGTGCTCACAATACTTCTGAGATTGTCCATGAGACTGTACTTTCTGTGCAGTTTAGGTTACTCTCTCAAACCTGACAACTGCACATCGGCAAAAGTTGCTGCTAGCAAATGTAACCAATTTTAGTGTAAGAGTGTTCACTTGTACCTGCAAAAAAGAGTTTGCAAACAGTGACCAGTGCACAGCTATGCACATCAATAACAGAGGTCCCAGTATTTGTAAAATCTTTTGATTTCTTTCTGTTCCTATTACTTTCAACGAGTTCTGAATACTAGAACATGAAATAGATCACCTCCCCTAAGGCATGTGGGAGCATGTTACAGTCTGAAATGTTTTGAAATCATGTGGAGAGGTGAATATATTTCTTTGTAGTGGAATGTCTTCTGGACGTAAATATGGCTGGAGCCTTTCTGTCAGAAAGTAGAAACAGTGTTTTTTCCAGGAAAAATTCCTGAGTAAACTTCAGCAGCTTGGTGAGACAAGCGGAAGTCCTTGTTCAGACAAGCAGACAGCCATCTTCCCTATAATGCAACCTTCCTGAGAATTAATTTGATTTTTCTAAAGGGAAAAGAGTACTTATTAGTGTACTTGAAGCAAAATAATCCATGCCTTTATTTTTTTTCCTGCTGTTATCCTCTAATCTATTTTTTAGTCTAAATGTTAGTATATAAGGAAATATTTTCACAATATGATTAAGGAGTTGTCAGCACTGGGCTGCAGAGAAAATTCCCTGAAATGCTGCCTTTCCTCCTGGCCCTGTTTGTCAAAGAATTAAACAGAAGAGTGGGGAGGTGCCTGACTTAAGATTAATCAATAACTTGGAGACAAATAATGGGTAGGGGGGAGCTGCTGAGGCACTTTTCCTGATCTTTCCCACATTTTCAGTAACTAGCGCACTGGCATTAGTGAAGGGGGTGCCATCACCTCATGCAGGTTTTTGTCTTGTTTAAAAACAAAGGAAAGAAGCATGAGCACCATCTGTGTTTACCCCCAAGAAGACATTAATATCCTTAGAAAATTTTGGACTCTGAATCCCGGTTGGTATCTAATTAGAGCCCAAGGGGAACTGCCGTGCAAGAGGTTTTTAGAAGTTACTGATAACAAAGCCAAAACATAATGTGCCTTTACTGTAATTTAAAAAACATTTTTCTTTTATTTTCTTTCCCTTTTTTCGTTAGGGATTTGGAAATCTTCCCATTTGTATGGCAAAAACTCACCTATCCCTCTCCCATCAGCCTGAGAGGAAGGGTGTTCCCACTGGTTTCATTTTGCCAATTAGCGATGTGCGAGCCAGCATTGGAGCTGGATTCATCTACCCTCTGGTAGGAACGGTGAGTGCAAAGTATTCAACTCTGTAACTCCCCTTTCACCCAGTTTGACAGGGAAGTGCATTTCCTGTTTGCCTCTAAAAATAATGTGTAGAACCATGTGAGTTCTTGTTTTTGTGTAGTAATCTTATCCTCAAACTTTTTGTAGCTCTACGTTGATAGGAAAAGATAATCAAGAAAATGCAATGTCTTGTAAGGGCTTTAACTGTCTGGTCTTGAGAGAATGGCTCTTGCTGTTGTTTCTGTTGCTGTTGTTTTTAGGTTATTCTAGGGTATTTAGGCACCCTAATGCTGCAGAAAAATTAATTTACTTGTCATTGCCTTTTCTTATTCAAATTGCAGCCTGTAAATAATGAGTTAGATGTTATTGTAAATTTTAAATCTTTTATCCATCATTACAAACCATTTAATTGTATTTAGATTAAAGGAATTGTGTTGGGGAATAGGGTATGCTTAAAATAATTGTTCTTCAGCTGATGAGCCTGATCTGCTGGCTCCCAGTCTTTGTGAACATCACTACATCATTACTGGTCCTGTAAAAGTAAGTTATGATGGGAAGGGGTAGATTTTTAACTGCAGAAGTAATAGCACATTTCTTCTCCTTTTTTAGGCAATTTAAACAATGAGGTGCTAAAAAGAGGCAATCATCATTTTTTCTTCCTACCTGTCCTTACAAGTACAGACTCAGATCAGGAAGCTCCTGATACTTTCTTCCCTTACAGGCCTTATCCAAATAGCTGAGAAATGTGTTGGCCCATGCCTTTTGCCAACCACGCACATCTTAAACCAAACAGCAGTTGAACTGCATCTGACATCTCATAGCTAGAGTTACTACAAACGTGTAGCTGATTCATGGGATGGTACTGGAGAAGGGATGCAAAAGCCATTGCATTTCCGGAGAGTACTCTCCCAATGTTATCTCATCTTCCCAGAGCGCAGCCTTATTTCCTTGTGTAGCAGTACACTTAGGAAAGGTTGAAAGTTTCTAATCTATTGTTTTGAATTCCCTTTGAAACAATCAAGTGTTTGAAATGAGGAAGGAAGTACTTTCTGACCAGGAGGGTTCCTGGAGTTCAGGAAACTGTGTCACTTAAAGTCACTGGACTTGGGGATATGCTTTCCTTCCGCATGACCCCATTATGCACATCCACCAGAAGCAGCACGCAGCTGTGTATTTAAATTGTGCAAGACCAAATTCCAATTACTGGTGACAGGGGTAAAATCTGTCAGAACTTCCAGTATCTCCTTCGTGGCCTGGATTCAAGTTTGCATAGCAAGTTGTGTGTCATGAAGTTATGAGAAGGAGTGCATGTGAGTAATGGGCAGCAACTAATTCAAATTCATGAGGGAGCTATTCCGTTGGATGTCAGAATGAAATATTCTTGGGTTGAGCTTTCTGAATGAGTCACACCCTGCATGCTTTGCTATAAACTAGCTGCAGTTCGCTGTCATAAATCCATAGAAACTGCCCATAGGAGCAGTATAAACCAAACAAATTCAAGGATTACCTCTTTCTGTTTCCATTTAGAACCAAAAAATGCAGTTGTTTTGAAGGACGTTGTGTATATGAGATTTCTTTTTGGAGGAGATTGTAAAAAATACGTCTAAGTTAGTTAGCCTGAGTTTGGTGAGAGGTAGTATTAGCCATGGAACTTCTCCCGTAGCCTGAGCTGGGAAGGCAGTATACTCTGTGTTATGTATTCCAAGAGTTTGTAGGCGAGGTACTGTATAAACATAAGATCCCCAAGAGGTAAAAATGTAAATACATGGACATCGATCATTGGTTGTTTGGAAAAAATATTGCTAATGCTCAGGAATGTAATGCTCAGGAATGTGGGACAGAACACTTCTTGGAACCGTCACAATTTTTACAAATCAGAATGAATGAATGAATATGAATGTATTCCTAACATCATTACCACACAGCTCTTTCTTTAGAATTAAATTTATTGAAAGCGGTTCAACTTGCTGCCTTTCACAGTGGAGAGTTGCTATCATCATGAAACAAACTTTCATAATGCCACCACTTTTGAAATCACTTTTCTGATTTGTCACCTTCAGATTTTTTGTGCTCAGTGTTGTCAGCAACTAAGTCTTAGGGTTAGTGTTACTTTTTAAGTTGTGCAAGAAAAAATATTTTTGATATCTGGTTTCAAAACTGAAAGGCTTCCTTTGGCAGTTCTCTTGCTAATAAAGCTATCTGAAAATGTCTGCAAGAACAAAGCAAGTATAAAAGGGCAGGTCCTGAAGGCTTAAAGTGGCTGGAAGTCAATTCTATGAGTAGAGGGATTACAGAAATCCCAGTGACAGCACATGGTGAAAATATCCAGTCATGACAGTGGATTAGATTTCTTTATATAGGAAAAAAAGAAGGAGCAGCATATAATTTTCTTTTCCCTTCCACTGGCTTAATTGTATTAATTGAGAAGTCCTTTAATACCTAAGCTGCTCAGAACCTCCTTACAGCTAAGGCTTTTCTGATGGCAGGAAAAAATGCTATTTTTCATTAAAGTTGTAGTAATAATTCTGATGCTAATTAAATGTCAAACTCCATTCTCAAAGCATATTTTTTACCAGGTGAACTTTTCATATTCTAAGCTGTCAGAATTTATCAGGAAAGCAGGTCGTTAGAGTTCTGCTCCAATGTAATCGGGAAGAGCATTACAAATGAGAGAGATAAGTACTGCTGAAAGATAATAAACTTTCTGCAGTAACTAGCATTTGTAGTTTAGCTTGTCACTAGCACTTGAAAAGTAATGAAATTTGTTTTTATCCCAGCTCTGATACACAGTGATTTTATTTTTTTAAACTAAATATTTAGCATGTTGTGTTCATATTCTCTAAGCAATATTTGGTTTGTGTTATGGTTGGCTCCAGTTCCCATACAGCGTGGAAGTCTTTCCAGGAAAAATGAGCTGAGCCTTATCAGAGGAAATCAGCAGTGAAACAAGAGGTGCATTTAATTAACACTGGCACAGCTTTTATCCAAGTTCTCTGAGACCATGACCCAGAGGGCTACATCACTCTCACAGGTGGACTGTTGACATCATTGCTTGGCTTAACAGAGTGATGGCAGGAAAGCTGCTGGAGTATATGTAGGAAACCAGTGAGGTCATTCACTAGCAATGCTTGGGTGGGGAGTTATTAGATTTTTTGTAGTATGTGTGTTTCTCTCCACACCCACCCAAAGAGCCAGAGCAGTTTGGTGCTTTCTCACATTCAGCCACATTTCCATTGTTTTTCATGTGAATTGCAGGAATGCAGGAAGGTTATAGAAGTAAAAACAGTTGCCTTTTGCTTTTGTGAAGTGATGCTACCAAGTGACTGGTACAGGAAATAAATCCATTTGAATCACAATGAGATTTTTAAGTATATACTGCTCTTCTCTAGCAATGCACTTTCATTTCAATGGGTTAAAATTACAGGCATGGTCACTCTGAAAATATGTGGAGCCTTTGGAGTCATGCCAGCTTCCAAATTCTCACAATGAACTGACATCCTCCAGATAACAACATATCTAGAGAAAGGTCAACCTATTACAGAAATATTTTTCTCCTCATAGAGAAAGAAGTTCAAGTCTCTGGAACTAGTGCTGAAACTACAACCCCTTGGAAGGAACTCTTGGGGTTATACAGTGTGGTTTGAAATCAGTGTATGGGAGAACAAAGCTCTAGTTCACTTATGGGTGAGAACCAGGACTGTCCTGCCAAAATATTACCTGGATATTGTAAGAGGGGAAAAGACCTCACAAGTAAATATTTTTATTAATACTTTCAGGAGGAGAATATTGTTCTCTGTTGAATAAATTTCTTCTTTCTTAGTGATTAAGAGCTTAACAAGTTTTGTGAGTGTTTATCGAACATAAGCTGGAGCCCAGGCCACCTGAAGTGAAATTGCAGTTTTTCAGTGGTGCATGATGCTCAGTTTGTCTCCAAAATGTCATTTTCTCACTTTTCTCAGGTGCTTTTAGGGGACAGATGAATAATAATTGTTTGATTGCTCAACTCATCCTGGTGATCTGTGTAACACAGGGTAGCGTTTCAAAAACATAAATGATGGTGAGGTTTATATTTGCTTTTTAAAACATTTAGCTTGCAGTTCAATTTTATATTGCTTACAAAGGATTGTTTACAAAGGATTTAAGCTAGATATTAGAACCATTCTTGGTCCAAAAAATATCCCTGGGGATGTGACATTTGGAACCTGCATTTTGTGTTGTATGGTTGCTGTGTTTTAGCGGTGCTCAGAACAGCGAGTTGTGAAAGCTAGGTGCTCATAGGCTCTGTGGCTGGTTTTGAGGTAACTGCAAGAAGTGTGTAAGCAGTAAGAGTAAAGGAAAGCCATGAAGTTCAACTCACATAGCAAAGTAGGTTAACAATTGTTTAGTTCCAAATGAAAATTGGTAACAGGAAAAGAAAAGCTGCCCTCTGTTAGATGATGTGCCTTTGTATCTATTACAGTCAGTGTCACCCCAACGAGGGGAAGAGGTTTTCTGAATTACAAAGGATGCATCATTCCTGTACAATGACCAGCTATGCACACCTGGAAATGCTGAATGATGTTATACTTGGTGGAAGGCTGATAAATTATTCAGGATAGCCCACTTGGTGGGCTGGGGGTGACCAGATAGGTATGACTGATGGCTGGAAGTGAGGGTGAGGACAATCAACTTCAGTTTGTGTCTAAAAGCTAAAGGCTGAGAGCTTAGTTCGTAGGCTGAGGTTAGTGTAATAGCAGGAAATCCACTTCTGGTGCCTGGTGGATTGCATGATGTGGTTGTGATGGTACTGGGGAGGCCAGAGAGGAGAGGGTCTCTGTAGGTGAGGCAGAAATAGTCCTAAGGGAATGATTTAGCTGAAGGGCTGAGGGAAAAGTTGTAGATTATAATGGAATTGTTTGCCTTTGCAAACATTCCAGGTGCATGGACTATGAGGCAGTTTAGATTCAAGCATGGCTGTGGCCATTTGTGGTCAGAAGATGGGAATAGAAGATTGAGGACAGGATTGGAAAGATAGGATTGGCTGGAAAGGAAAAAACTAAGAGTTGTACTGATGGGAGGAGATACCTGTGAAATGATTCGAAGAGACATCCAAGATGTACATGGAGAACTGGAAGAGGACACTGACATAAAAGCCACAAGGGTTAAAGAGCTTTGAAGATGTTCCAAAAGCATTACTTAAAACAATGACATGACCTAAGATCTGGGCAGGAAGGAGTCATGTGAGTAATGAATGTAGTTACAGGAGAGCCGAACATGCCTTGCTGATGACTAAGGATTTTGTTTAATTTAAGAGGAAAAGAGTAGTTTAGCTGGCTTGAAAATATCAATATAATTTCTGTAACTTTCGAAAGTTAATAGAAAGTAATGTATTTAATTATAGAATTTTCCATATAGTCTGTGCATTTACTGTTTACTTCACTTGTTTTAAACTGATGTGGATAAGCCAGTGCTTGTTGGAAATACAGAGTAAATATACTTTGCTTTGGATCACTGTACCTCCATGCCATAGCTGTGACACAGACATATGGTAAAATACTCTCTTACAACCTGAAACAACACCCAAAAAAATCCCACAAACCAGTCTCTTTTCCTCCTCTGCCATATCTTGACAGATACTAAAGGCAAGACACTTAGGTTCTGTATAGTTCATGCTGTCACTGCTATTTGTTTTCTAGTAAGCATTATTTATCCTGCATCATAATAATGTAGCATATATTGTCTCTTCTGAATGAAAGACTATGTCCCAGATTAAATTTGTAGCTTATTATTACTTTATTCCACCTAACCGTACATTCCTTGACGGCCAGTGCTTGTAGTTAGAGAAATGAATGAATGGTTTTGATTTGTTTTCTACTGAGGAGAAAAAAGAAGCTTTGTAGGGGGATGTGTGTGTGTGTGTGTGTTATTCATTGAACTGAATTGTTGAAGGAAAATCTGGTTTTTTGGGACAGGATGAAATCACCAGATAACATATCAAAGAAGAAAATAGACTCTGTGGCTTGGTAAGCTATTTAATGTTTAGTTTTGGTAAGATTTTTTTCTTACTACAACCTCCATTATAAGCAATTTCAGTACGACTCCTGTGAAATTATTTCTTTGTATCCAGTGTCCACTGTTTTCCAAAATGATTTTCCCATCTTACCATATTTTAAGCCTTGTCAGAGAATTTTTTCTATGCAAGTGTTTAAATTTGTTTTCAAATAAAAATAACTTCTTAGTGACAAAAATGAACCAAGTGTATTTATTTTATAGATAAGTTTTCTTTTATCAACTTAAAACTTATTTACAAGTACAAGAGGTGACTTTTATGTTTCACTTTAGCCAGAAAATGTTTCAGACTGATCCCCTGAAAATACATTTTGATAGTCTCCCATCTCTTGAGGGAATTTTACCGAACCTCCTTTGCTTTGCATATGAAAGAGCATGGAAGGTATGGTGGATGAGAGCAGCTGCAGAGGAATTTCCCAGGCTGGTATGCCAGGATCACAGGGGCTTGACCACAAGTTTTTGGTTAAGATGAGCTGACTGGACACACCAGCCCAGACAGTACGGATTCACTGATCATGGGTAGTGCCTGGCCAGTGCAGACAAGTTTAAGTGATGCTGGAGCCAAGAGAGCTCATTATGGTCTGAAACAGTTTTGTTCATTGTGGTCGTGAGTGTCTTGCCCTCATCAGAGCTGGGAAGTTGTATGTAATCAACTCAGCACAGCTGTCTTAGGTGTGCAGATGCCATCAGTGTAGGCAAATGGGAATCACCTATAGTGCACATGGAGCCAAGGGCACACCTCTGGGAAGGCATCCTTTGCTCAGGCCTTCAGGGAGCCTGGGAGTCATTCAGATCCTTGTTCTCTGTTCAGTGAGACCTACCTGTGATCATAACAGTTTGGGTATGTCTCCTATCTGTTTCATTCCCTTGTCTGTGATTTACAGTCCATAGTCCCAGATAAGAATGGATATGGCTGCATCAGTGAAGAAAGGGAAACACAAGAGACTGGTACCTGTATGGAGAGTAGGGCTCTTTAAATGGTGTACATATAGCTTCTTTCCTTGGGGCTTGCTTTTAACAAAGATGTATCAGTTAAAAGTGGGAAGTGCAATTTGGACAGAAGCCAGCACCAATTTTGGACAACTGCCCTTGGATTTTATGCATGACTTCAGAGAAGAAATAGGGATGTTGCACTGGAAATGCAGGCACGTGCAAGTTTGAGCAGTTAGTGAATGCCTCTTGCTGGGTGTTCTGCAGGGCAAAGAGGGAAGCAGGTGGGTGAATCATGGCAGCTTCTCTGTGGTGCACACCCTGGTCCCAGCCTACAGCTCTGACTGTGTGCTTAGCACACCTGATGTGTGTCCAGAGCAGGTAAATGGGTTTGGTGAAGAGCTCATTCAATCAGCCTGGTACGTGTGGACTTGGATCCAATGTGAAGAGCTCAAAAATCAGTTTATGGAATGCCTTGAAACAGCGGTGTTAAGGGTTTGGTTATGCTATCCATATGGAAGATGTACAGACTTGAGCATCAGAGAGGGCAGCCAGGTATTTCTTCCCCCACTCATGATATTTTGGGTGACTTGCTGTGTGAAGAGGCTGATGCTGCCGGACACAGGGGTCACTGAATCTGATTACTTTTGGGCAGGACGAGTTTTGCTGCTGCCTGTCATGGTTCAGTGTGGTAGTAGCAGCCATACTCTTGTTACTTCCAGCTTTTTGCTGTTCCTCTGTGTAGGGAAAAATTGAAATTATGTTTCATATTTTTTGTGGTTTCAGCCTGATAATCTTCCTCAGTTGAAGAAAGTGCAGTTTCTGAAAAGGTTCTCTATGGCCCAAATGGGAAATTTAGAGATTCAGCCATCATTAAGGAAGGAATAGTTACTTTTTAAAACTCCTGTCTATGTGGAATATTTTTGAGAGGCTATCTTATGCTCACCTAAAGGAAAAAACCATTGTCCTTTCAACAGTCTTACAGATACATTTTTCAAATGCTGATTTGCAAATTTTAGAAGTATTGATTCCTTGATAGCAGCAAAAAACTTTACAGTTTGGATCAAGTGAGTGAAATTTTTCCACACTGTCCAGCAAGACAAACTATCTAGCAGATGTAGATAGCTGTATATTTGAGCTTGGCAACTTACTGTTACTGAAACTCTAAAAATGATTTAAGGCTAATAGCAGGAATCTAGCTGGAGGCTGCAAGTCTGTGACTGAACAGTTTTATTGAGTTCTGGATAAATAAGGTGAAAGATGTTTTGAACTTAATAATGTTCCCAGCAACTTGCTTTCTTTCGTTAAATTGTGAGATATAAAATAAATAGTGTGCTAATTAACATTAAAGAGGAATGAATATTTGTGCCTTCTGGTCAAGGGATTATCCTTCTTAAAACAGGAAATGGGCTCTGATTTCCTTTTTTAAAGTATTTTCTCCATAAACTTTGTATGACAATGTGAGGTTAAAAATAGGTTATACTTTTACATCGTAAAAAATATATCTATTATTAGTTAACAAATAGCTTTTATAGGGAAGGAAGGGCATTTTCCAGATTGTTTTATATCGAAATAAATGCATCCTGCATTTTTTACACACAAAATGGTATTTACTGACAAGTTAGAAACTGAGCTTCTCTAATTTATTACGCTGTGACATGGACTGTAGAAGCTATAATACTCAATATTTACATGCTGTAGCTTTGAATTAGTAATTTACTAGACAAGCAATTTTTTTTTTTTTTTTTTTTTTATTATTAAGGAGTCCAGCGGTATGAACAGTAAGGTCCCCCTGACAATTCTGGGACAGGACCATGAATAAAATTCACAATTTCCTGGCCTACAAAATCATGAAATGTTTATGTCTAAGAATGTGAAGAATCAGCATGGAGTATTTCCATTGGAGTAGGCTGACCTACATTCTGTGCACAATGCTAAGAGATAAAGTTATGCTGCTACTCTTCCCCTACTCCACCCACCCGCCCACATAAAAATCCTAAAGTATTTCCTGAGATATTCCTTATTGTGTCCTTATTTTAAAAAGTACAAAAGGTACAAATGCTAGCATACTGAATTTTGCTTTTGGTAAGTGGTAATGGGTTTGCTTTGAAAAGAGCATTCTTTCTTTACTTATGGGATGATGAAATGCCATGAATCGAACGTTACCTTTTGACCAACTTGGCCTCCTGTCAAGTCCTGTGTGCAGTTTTGGGTGCTACATTAAAAAAAAAAGGATATAAAGCAATTAGAGAGCATTCAGAGGAGAGCTATGAAGATGCTGATGGGTGTAGATGGAGCAGAAGCTCTATGAGGAACAGCTGAAATCACTTGGTTTTTGAAATGAACAGAAGACTGAGGGGACAACCTCATTGCAGTCTACAACTTCCTCTCTCTGGTGGCCAGGGACAGGACCCGAGGCAGTGGCATGAAGCTGTGTCAGGAGAGTATGCCCAGTGAAAGATGCCAGATAGTGGTGCTCTCTGGGACAGCTGCAAAAGATCCGAGATGTGGCACCAGATGGGTGTGTGTTCACTTTCACAGCAAAGTTTGGCTTCTTTGAGATAATTTTGACTCTTACCTCCATAACCATCCAGATGATAATCCCATGCTAGCTATACCAGTGCTTAACACTTTACAAGTTAGTGCCTGGCAGCTGGACATGCAGCTTTTCTTGAAGTCATATAAAAATGCCTGATACAAATGGGACATTATTTTTAACTGGGTTCACATTTTTAATAATGTTTTTTAATAACATGTCAAAGTTTGGAGCTAGTAGGCTAAACAGTTTCTCTCTAGGGACTCCATATTTTCAGAAGATAAAATTCTGTAATTGCATGATATTTTAGGCTGGAGTGCCTGACCATAGCATTTTTGTTTAATAACCATGTTTCTTTAGACAACATAATGAGCTGGACTTCAGGCTTAATAAGAAAAGGTAGTGACATGAAGAAATTCAGAATGAGCTATTCAGTCTTATATAGGTATGTTGCAATTGGAAAGAAGGTATTTTAGAAATGTTAAAGTTCTGCATGAGCTGTCCTACTTCAAGCTCAGCAATGCTCTGAAGACTTTGAGTCTAAAGTTAACCTCAGAGTACATGCTTTCAGGAAAAGTAGTGAGAATTAGGTAATCAGGTCATGGTTCCTTTTCTGCACAGCTGCTCAGGGGCTATTTTTTCATGTCACTATTTTACAGGTTTTTACTTCACTTTTTTCAGTTGGAGACTACGTCTACAGCAATTTTAAAAGGGTGGTTGAGTCCAAATCAACTGTTTCTTGTTTTTAAAAATATGCAAAATGGCATACAGATACTAAGTTTCAATCATCATTTGGCAATCAACACATCAATGATTAAACATATGGAGGCTTGTGATAGTCACGGAAATATCATTCATGTCTCCTGCAATCCTCAGAAAAATCTTGCTCTGATTCTTCCTAAATTCTGATTTTGTAATCTAAAGCAGTCTATAAAGGAACAGTGGGTATGTGTCGATGAGAAAGTTGCAGTGTTGGATGGGAAAGGATTGCATAATAACTCTCACTGAAGTGGCGAATCTTACGTATCTTGTAAGGCACCTACCAGGCTATAACACCCTATAAATACTGAGTATCAAGTGTGTCTTGAGGTAGCCTTCTGGTTTCAGTGTTGCAATCAAATGAGCATACCATAAGCAAAAGCAGCAGAGAAATGTAGAAAATGTGTTTGCCTTTGAGTAAATGATCAGTAAGCACTTACGCTAAGATGATCTGGTTTTGTTACTTGCTCACTCAATAAAAACAACCAATAGACTGAGGCTGGAAAAACTATGACAATTTGTCACCTGTAGAAACCCGTTGTACTGTTTCTAGTCTTTTTTAAGGTTAGCTTAGATAACTGAAAATAAATCTCCTGACTTCATTTTACTTTTCACTTATATTTTTTTCACAAAACAGCATGAAATTCAATGCCACTTAAGAGTTCCTGCTTGGCTTCTTATTTTCAGCCTGCTGTGAGGGGTGGAAGTACTGCTGGAGAAGTGTACTTCCACACCTGAGACTGTGAAATCTCAGTGGTGTTAATTTATATTACACAGGCAATGCTATTCATAACATAATAGGACAAATGCACCCCAAAAAGCCCTGCCAGAGGCTGTTGTGATCCAAGGGTAGGAGACAGCGCTTGGCTGTGTTGAACCTTCTGTAAATGCCCATTCAAACCCAGCCTCAACAGGGATATTCTTGCTCGTGTATGCACTGTATCAGGAAATGTATTGGCTATACAGATCAGTTCCTGTTCATCTTTGCCATTGACCAGCATTTTTTGAGTGGTATCTCTTTCTTGTTGAAAGTGTTTTAAGGATTTCTGTGTATTTAAGTTGAAAAGGCAGTTCTCCACCCATTGGTTTATACATGTTTGTCTTAATTCATAATGTTATTACTGGAGGTGGAGTGCAATGAATAGAGCAGTCATCATGTGATTTAAGAAGAATTTCTGTATAAGTACAGAAAAATGTAAACTGTGGGAATGAATTTGTTGATAGAAGGGTGCTTTTAGTTTGATCATCAGGTATTTGTGGAAAATCTCTCTATAACTGGAGACATTTCTGCTGACGTTGAGAGTATTAGGAATCATCATTCTGTTTTTTATCCACATTTTTCTTGGATTGTGGACTGCAGTGAAAATGTATGCATTTTTTACCCATTAAACCACACCTTTGTGTTCAGTTTTAGCACATATCATTGCAGCAAATTGATATGATTTTCATAGATGACCACCATATCTTCATTATAGTGGACAAAAGCCGAATCTTTTCCCTCCTTTTTTTTTTTCCACCTCTTCCTCTCTCTCTCTCTCTTTTTTTTTTTTTTTCCCTCCTTCATTTCTTTCTTTTTTTCCTTCTGGAGGCAGTTTTTATTTTGACATGTTTGACATAAAGGATGAAATGTGTTCAGTTCAGGAAGCAAAAAAGCGAGTGGAGAAAAAAAAATTTGAGTCATTGCATTGCAGAAATTAAGAATATTCTTTCTGGTTCTTCAAGTAGAAATAGTTTTCAATTTTAGCTCAGGATATACAGGAGAATAAATTGAAATTAAAGGGCTTTATTTAAATGGAGATAATTTAGCTATGTTGTTGGCACCATAAAACTTAACATTTCATGGAAACAAAATGGCAAACAAGATTATGGCATACATTAAACTTGGAATGTGTAATTTACAACTTTAGGGATCCAGCCAAGAGGAAGTTGTATATTTAAAGAAAAACAAAACAGAACCAACCAATAACCACATACATGCTGTTCTCAGGATCAGTCCTGGACTGAAAAGCGTATGTATCCAAATGCCAAATGTGGGATTTTTCTGTGGGGTCAGAATTTCAAAATGTGAATGCCAATGGTCCTGAGTTCATCAGGAGAAGAATGGAAGTGTTTCCATGTGCCAGCAACACCTGTGCAGAAGAGCAGGAGCATGAATAACCTCAAAATGGGTGTTGTTACCTCCTTTCTTCTGCCTGTCTAGTTGTAAAGGGGAGACTTGCTGGCCCCGTGTCTGTGTCACTCAAATCCACATTCTACTCCTTGAGTATGAAGTGTTACATCCCTTTGCATTAGTGTCACTATGTCTTGTTCTTCCAGGCTTGTCAAAAAGGGTAGAGGGTGGGGAGGGAGGTCAATTAAAAGAATTCTGGCTTCTTCCAAGTGTGAGTGAGCCAGGGAATGTACTGAATTAAAGGTGTGTTCTTAATGCTACTTGCTTGAGCAGTAAGCAGCTTTTACATCCTAAATTCAGTCTCAGAAAATCCTGAACTTTTCATGATCTGCTCTCTGCTCCAGCTCTCCTTCACATGTTGCGTTACTGTTTATGGGCTGGTGTTGCTGGCTCTCTCTTAAATCAGACGTAACCTCTGGAAACCAAGGCAGTCTGCTGTATTAAGACTCCTGCCAAATGTGATTCTTGGAAGACATAATTTAGCCTTTGCCACAGAATGAGCTTCCACTTCTTAAAATTGTTTTGGTAAATTGTACTTTGTCCTCGAGTAAAGTTTAGTGAAAACCAACAAAAAGAAAGTAGAAAGTCAATTTGTGTGAAGCCTCAAGGAATTTCTTGTGAGTAAATTGGTAAAAAAAGTTGACGAATTAAAGGAAAGTTTGGAGGAAAGGTTGCCAAGTGCATAAAATATATTTGCTTTAATTGTAAAATGAATTCCAACCTTCACTCAAATCCATTTTAACTGAAGCGTAAAAATCTCTCTTGCTTGGGCCAGTGCTCTTGGTTGTGTTGCATTAGTGTGTCATTTTGCATGAGGTAAAATTACCAACCACAGTAAATTGAAATTGCTGCACTCATTTGTAAATTGAGGAGAAACCTTGAGATATCCAGAGGAAGACAATCTGAATCTATTCTCTTTTTGATGCCATTATTTAGTCTGCTTTTCTAAATAGATGAGTTATTATGTTCATCACTAGTGCAGGTCATGGAGAAGCATTGCCAAATAGTTTGTATTAATTTTGTTCTGTGTTTAGTAAGTCTGATGTAACTTACTGCAGTGAGAACTTCAAATGATAAACCTACTCCACTGAGGAAGTGCTAAAAGCAGCTGCTAATAGGACAGCAGTTTCTTACAAATGAGGAATGCAGTTGCAGGAGCTGTTTTAAACCAACAAAAAACAAAAAAAATTAAAAGATTTTTGTAGTTTTATGGAAAAAAAAAAAACTAAGTTAAGAACTAATGGACTTTTTTGTGTTCAAAGATAAAATGGGAAAGGACATGCCTGTTTAAGGTAGATGCATTTTGGACCCAGTCTTTTTCTGTTTTATGTATCCTGTGGTGCACTTCAGTCCAACTGTGAAAAAAACTATAGAAGGAATAGACTTTCAGAGGATATCAGGTGCTGATTTTTTTTTTATCTGTAGAAATAATGAAAGAAAACAATTTCCGAAAAATAGGGGGAAAGGGCAATCAAGTGTTTCTGCCTTTTCACAACCTAAATAATGTTATTTTCAGCCTTACATAATTCTAATAGCTCTATATAATTTCCAGGGAAGAAAAGATTAATTACATTTAGAATTATCTGGCTTTGGATGCAATGGCATATTGATTCTTAATTCCATTGAGAATGGGTTTTAAGATGCATACAATAAATTCTTAACAAGTAGTTCCTTACTGCTGCTTTAAAAATGCAGTTTTCAGAACCCTCAACATATTCATATTCCTTTCCTTGCTTGCTTTGGCTGTTTAGATTTTGAGGTCTTCAAAATGGGAATTTGTCCTAATTCACAGGCACCAGGGCAGAACTGTTGCTGAAGTTCAGGCTACTGAGGTGGATGTTGCTTGTACTACATGAGAGATGGTATTTGTTCTCAGGCCTCAGAGAGGTATAAGGATTCTATATCATTACTGCTGCTTCATTATTTCCGTCTTTTAGCAATTATCTTCTGAAGTCATGTGCCTCTGTTGTTTGCATTTTGCTGACGAGATCTGTCTGTTAGTTCAGCTAGTATTTTTCTCTGCTTCCTGCTGTGTTTTCCCATCCCTGTTTGCACAGGACATATTTCCCCCTTTTTTTCCAGGCCCTCTCAATCGTCTCACAACACATATTTCTTCTCCCTGTAATGTTTTCCCACATCCTTCAAGGAATAAACTGCTTTCCTAGATATAAAAAATAATGTTGCAACAGTACAGCATATCTTGAGGCAAAATTAGGATGGGAAAATAAACTAATTTTCAGTCACTCTGGCTGTCATTGCCGTGTACTCCCAAGCACCAAGACACACCTGTGCAGGTCACCTCCAGCATGCAGGAACCAAGACAGGTGTGCTTGGAGTAGGCACCAAGTGTTGGTTCTAGATGTGCTGGTTTATTTTATACCCTTTGGCAGCAGATAACAAATAGTCTTTTGGCAGTCCACCCTGTTGGCATCTGAGAGTCACTGTGATCCACAGCATCTGGTTCTTTCTCTTGCTGTGAAGGGCCCCTTTCTTACTTGCCTGTTTTGTGTATCATTTCATAGGTGGCATATTATTTTCTGTCTTGTCTCCAAAGCTGTGTTCTCCTTGTTTATTTTTCCTTCCAGATAATAAACTTCAAAAGTTTTGATTTTTCTATTTAATAATTCTGTTTTACATCTCCATTAATCAAAATATATAATAATTTTCCAAGCAATGCCTTACTTCTCTTCTGAAAGAAGTTTTTGTATTCATTTGAAAGACACATGCACACTTAGCTATTTTTCAGTGTTTCTCATGCGTTCCCTTTGCATCAAGCATCTCTGAATAATGCTTTCAGCTGATAGCCAAGAATCAAGGATATTAACTGCAATTTGCAGACTCAATTACCTAATTGTAAAAGTTGATTCCTTAGCGTACCTACTTACGTCTTGAGGCATTCATGAAAGATAAATAAGGTACATCAGAAATGACCTTACATTTAGGAGACTGGCTAGGGGGGCTGCATATTTTGAAGACTTTATTTAACTTATATCACAAGTTACTTCACATATGCTTAGATGAAGGCTGCAAAAAGTGTGCTTTAGAAGTTGTTCATTAATGGATACAAAATCTGTTAACAGTGGCAGACAAGCAAGATGTCAGGCAGTTGATGTTTACTCCTCAATGGATGTTTACTGTGCAATGGACATCCTCAGTGACTCCCAAATGTGCTATTCAAAATCAATCTGCAGTGCCATTCTTCCCATCTGATAGGCTATCATGTGATATATTTGCAGTAACACGCTGTGTCTTTCATAGTGCTTTTTGTCACTAATTTTTTGATGCGTCGCTGAGGAGCCACAAGTTAGGCACAGTCCTTGTACTTGGATGAGAAGGAAATTGTCCATCAAAGGCAACACAACTGGGAAATTCCCTGACTTTTGTGGAAATCAAGCTAGTACTGCTAGCAGTAGTATGTGCCACTTGAGGCCTTGTTTGAATGACAGTGCAACCCAAGTCTTAAAATCCTTTGAGATGTTGAAGCTTGTTATATTTATTTCAAAACATCATAGGCACTGATTAACCACTTAATACGCAGGTCACATTTAGTGACCCACGTGTTAACTGGCAGAGGTCACAAATGTGCAGATACTAGCAAGCTGCTGACCTGAGTGTGTATACAAAATCAAGCTTATCACATTAGAGAAGGATGGCCAGTCCCAAGTTAGCTTACACAGAGCTAAGACAAATCCTGCAGTCCCACAGGACCATCCCCTTGGCCATGGATGAGCAAGGGCAGGGCTCCATTCTGCACATGAGTACGTGTACCTGTGCCTAGGGGCAGCCTCATCACCCTGCCAGCTGCAGTCCTCTCCTTGCAGAGAGGAGATGGAGCCCCTGGGCAGAATGGAGACTTAACTACAGAGTAGGAAAGAGACCAAAGTGAGGAATGTAGTTGTGTTAATTTTTGCACTGAGTATCTGTTCTTTGGTACTGTTTTCCAGCCTGTTTATGTTAATATACACAGGTTAACCCTTCCCACTCCCTGATGTTCACATGGTCTTGAACATAGGAATGGTGTAAATTGTTGGTTTGGGTTTTCACTTACTTTTAATAAAATAATAAAAAGTTACAGTAACTAGAAAAAAGAAGCCCATAAACTGCTTTAAAAATCCACCTTAAATGTTATAATTTCAGGTTTAGCTGTTTATCTGCAATCCTGTGGAGGGATCTGTCAATCTCTTAATGGAACTGAAAACAAAATCTTTTTCTTTTCCAGCAGAAATTTTTAGTAGCATCTGAAGTATTTGTTTAGCTTTTGTTTGGTATACTGATCCCATGATACACTCTCCAGGCCAAGCAGCTGCAAAGCCTGTTTTTGAAATACTTTATGAAATGTTTCTACAGTGTAGATGATGCACTAGGGCATAATGATTCTCATGGAATATTGCCTCTGACTCCTTGCTGCTTATTTAACAAAAACTAGGTATTTTTCACGTATTCATTTCGTCTTTTGAAGGTTGTCCTTTATGGATGATCAGAAGGTAAAGGTAGCTGCTGATTCAGCACTGTAGGTAATATCTCAGATTATTATTTTTATCTCTTAAGCAAAAAGAAAGAGGTTTTTGTTATTTTTCATCTGTTTTGGAAGTATTTGGAGTGACACCTTTCCCACCTTAGCAAAAGGGTATTTGTAGGAGGAAAAGTAGATTCACTTCTCCTAGTCCATCTTTAGCATTTACTTTTTGACTCAAAAAGTTGCCAATAACATGCTCAGAGCGTTTGGTCCTGAACTGATTGAGAGTTATGGATACAGCTGAATTGCTGTTTGAGTATCAAAATGGGAGATACTTGCTCACTGACTTCAGCTTTCTTAGCAGTAAGGATAGAGAGGTATGAAGTCTGGAGAAGCACAGGTAAACTGAAACATGCGTGCATTTGCATAACATCAGTTAAAGAAAAATATTGCACCCATTCGTTTTCGAGACTAATTAAATTGGCCTTAAAGCTTCTGCCAATAGATGTGGCATTCCTTTCTAATTTGAAATAGGAATTCTTCTTGGAAACTTGATTAGAATTTCAAACAAACCCCACCTGCCAGCAAAGCTCACTGTTTTAATAACCTACACATACTTCATTTCACATTGTCAGTTTTATCTCTGCCAAAGCACCTATCACCTCATACTGCCAGTCCATTTTGGTGCTGGAAACATTTGGAAAGCTTTGATTTATAGTAAAGACTTGCCCTTCCTTCTAAAATGCCTGTCTCGTGTTTCCTGTCTTCGTGATTATCCATCTGATCATTCTTGTTCCGTTTCATTTCAGTAACCGCAGGCTTTTGAGATGTCATGAGCCTTTTCTTTTGGGGAGGAAACCTGCTGAAGAAAGTTAACATAGAAAGAAAAAGCAGATGTTTTGTTGTGTATGACAGTGTGTGGGACAGACCAGTCAGTGTTTTCTGGTTTCAACATTGCTTGGATAATTTGATTGGATTACACAGTTGTTTTTCCTGTGTGCATTGCCCACATTGAGAGTTTGATGTTGTATTGCTATGGAATATGCTCTTTCTTAACAGAAAGAGGCTAAGAGCAGAGGAAAATTGAGAGTTCTGCAGTGGTAAAAGGACATTGAGTTTGCAAGCTGAATCATGATGTTGATATGTCGTGTAGACCAGGTCATTTATGTTTAGTGGACTGTAAATCAGAGAATCTGTTCCTTGGACTGCTGTTTGAAAACTTGGTTTAGGAAGGAAGAGCTCTAGTGCCAGCAGTGTCTCATCAAGTTTCTTCATGAGTTACTGGGGAATGAAGAAGTGTGTAGCAAGTGCTGCTTCCATTTGTCCACAACAAATGGAAGTATGTCCATTGCCGATAAGTGAGGAGCAATCTAAGATGTTGTACTGTGAGTAAGCAAAGGCATACCCAGGTGGTGCCAAGTGATGAAGATGGCAGCTTCTATTTGTAGTGCAAGCTGTTAAAGGACTCTGAATGTGGCTTAATCAGTCTGTGCTAAAATCTTCATTGTGAGTGTTGCACCTGTTGTGTTAAAGCTCACACGTGTGCCTGCATGCTCAGGTAGGCATTGTGCACGAGTTACCTCCTCAGTTTTGCCATGTAGGTCTGTCTTGTCCTATTTTAAGTAGAACTCTGGAGCTGGAGTTCTACTTAAAATAGTACAATTTTCTCCAACACCTTTAGCAAATGAGACATTGATTACATTTTTAAACATATTTTTTTGAAATATTTAATGTCCTGTGCTGAAAGCAATGCATTTTCTTCTTTGCTCTGTGTAAGCTGCCTTTTGTATATCAAATTTGTTTTTATACAGCCTTACTTCTTTTGTAGAGGTTTGTGTTTAGTCTGTCATTGGTGCTATATTTAAGATTAATGTTTTTAATGTTGCTGGCATTAACTTTCAAGTTCACGCTGGTGAAGGAAAGTATTTTCTCCCATTCCATTTCAGACAGTGTCAGAGGATTTATTTAAAGTGTGCCTTCCAGCCCCACTCACTTGCTCCTTGGAAATAAGCCTGGATCAAAGTTGGATGATCAGTACCAATATGGAGGACCATGCTTGACTTCCATAAAATTTCTCTTTCTTAACATTTATTGTTCTTCCTTGCCCTGGAGATTACACCATTGAAGATAAATGTAACTTACAATAGTGAGCACAACAGTACTATCTGTCTTTCTGCACAATAACTGTTTGTTATCTTTCCAAAAAATGTGTGGTGACTAGCCAGACAGAAAGCAAATGCCATTTCATACACCTGTCTGCCAGATGTTTTGCAGCTGTGCACATTCTGCTGCTGCTGAACCTCCTGTGAGTGTCATGGGACAACTGATTCAGGAAAAGTATGAATTTTTCTCTTGGGATGGGCTGAAATGGCAGAGAAGGAGATGGCTGCCAGTCAAAGAACTGCATAGCACAATTAAGAAGCAAATCTTTTGGCATCTTGTTTGGGGATATTTCTAACATTGAGAGTTAGCAAGATTTCCTCTGGCTTCTTCACAGCTAAAATATTTTTCACAGGCCCTCAAAGTCTAATGAAATTAAAGTAGGTATTACTGAAATATGATATGGTAGCATACAGGTGATCTGATTCTTGTAATGAGCAGCATAGATAGAGTCATGTGTTGCAAAGCCAGGTAGGAATTAATGACTATAAAATTCATATTGTTTTTAAGGGTAGCTTGGTATCTGAATGTCACAAAGCTTGGAAAATCTTCTTGTTGAACATTGGGGGCTTATTCCTGGAATAGACCTTTCTGTTTCTTAGATCTTAAAACTATGGCCAGTGTGGCAAAGGAAGTGGTCAGATCATCACAATCCCTGTCCATTTTCTTTGCTTATGACTCCTACAGTGATTCTCCTTTACAAAGTACTTTGCATCATTCATTTGAAGCTTGCAAAATTCTGTAAGGAAGTCAGTGGGTTTTACTATTGTGTAATCTTTTATTTATTTAGCTATCATAACTCACTGCTTTGTATGTCAGAATGAAAGCTCCAGCAACTGATATGCTGCACATGGTATTTGTAGCCAAATCTCAGTGTAGTTGCAGCTGGATTCTGTGTCACATCTAAAGAGTGGAAGGAGGATATCACACACTGCTCTGGGAATAGGGCCAAGGTATTAGACACGAAAGTGGGCAGGCATATGTGCCTATATGGGGAGAGCAGGGGAAGAAGGAGTGTGGTCCTGGAAGTCTGATAGGCATGGACATATTTTGGTTTCTTCTTCTGAAGAAGCTTCTGAAGCTGAGGCAAATTTTGGATTAGCATCTATAGTCTAGTCACTGACCCAAAGTTTCTAAGGCTTTTGAAAAATCTCTTTTTAGGGTGATAGTTTCAAGAATTTTTTTACTAGTGTTCTTCCAATTTGGGAATGAAACAGCTTTTTTTTGTGGTTTCTTGTTTGGTTTCCCAGCTCATGGAGTGAGACTGCAAGTACATGATGTGAGAAAGAGAATTATAGCCACTGCTATGATACTGATTTTGGCATGCAGAGTTGAAGAAAAAGTATGTCAAATTAGCATCATGGTAACTCAGTGTGAGAGACATCAATGGTTTGAAAGGAGATGGCCAAAATCTTTTCACTAAAACACAAACTTCTCCAAAGCTCTGTGTTTAGGCTTTTTTAACTCTTTCCTTTGATTAACTTTTTGATGCTTTTGAGAAGCATGGAGGGTACTATTTTACTAGGCTGTGAAGTGGGAGGAGCCCATGGCACAGTGTGCAGTGCAACATGGAGATCTGTGAGGGTACAATGTATGGCACAGTGAGTGTTGGAAGGACTGCCTGTGGTTCCAAAGTTGGTAGGATGGCCATGAGCAGGGCACTGTGCCTAATGAACACCCTTTGGCTCAATGGCATGTTCATCTACATATATATACAGATAGAGATATAAATATAGATATACAGACGTATGTAACTAGCTTTTGCTTCCAAAGATACTGTGGGTGTGCTTTATCACCTCTATGTTATGCTCAGCTGGGTATTGTCAGCCTGGGTATAATGAACAAGCAGGGAGGAGGGCAGTCCTGGACCAACATACAGCCAGGGACAAGCCTTTCCTCTGGTTTTGAGGAATATGACCTGTGCTGCTGAGAAGGCAACTCACACTTTCTTTCTGCTGAATGGATATTTCTACTTTCACATCATGCTACAAAGTCCATTTATTTTCAGTCTCAAGCGTAATATGCTTTTAGTGGAGGGTTTTCCCCCTGTGATTGTTTCCTGAATTAGTATATCTTCCTTCACTTTGGCAAGGATTTTCTTTAATAAAAAGTTTCATCCCCAGTTATTAGTTTCATATGACTGGTCTGTGAAGCACACAGGATTATTGAAAGCTATAAAATTGGTGTTAGCTGTTTTCCTGCATCATGATCAAAATGATCTCAATTGTGTCTCAGTGAGTTTGATCATATAAATTTATTGCTCGTTACCCACAGTAAACCAACAAGCTGCAACTGTGTGACTAGAGCACAGATGAAATTATGCATTTACACCCAAAGTGGATCAGGGAAAAAGCAGCTGTAAAATAAGTGCTTTAATTGTCTTAGTAATTGTTTCAGTGGTATAGTGTGTAGTGCTTCTATAATTTGTTTGTAGTTACTACTGTCCATAACTTTCAGTCAGTGTTAGTAGCATTAGATTACAACTTAATATAATCCTGTTTTTAACCTAAATGACAAAAATGTTGATACTCAATACTGGTCTGCAGTGAAGTAGGAAAGGAGCTGTGGTAGAAGACAGTGTGCTAATAAGCACCTGATGAACTAGCATGAAGTATCATATTATTAATTGATTCAATGGGTCCTTAGATCCTATGACACTTGAAAGAAGGTTAATTGGTTTCTTACTACATAACTGTACTGGACTGTGTTTAAATGCATTATTTGATTATCATTTTCTTGAAATACCCAGTTCTGAATTTTTCAGTCCCCCTTCACTCCTCAACCCCAGATTTGTAGTTCCTTTTGCTCTGAAGCATTTTAAGAGCAGTAGCTCCAAGCAAAGTGTTTCTTCCTTGTTTACATCCCTTGGGTTAGCTGTGAATGGGTGCTGTGCTGGGCACAGTCCTCAAGCTAAGCAGAAGCATGGCTGGTTGACAATTCAGGTGGCAGGTAATGCTCAAAGGTGCTTCTGTGAAATGCATGATCAACTCTAATTGGTTTGGCACATTTACATTCCATATTAGTTTCCTCTTTTTTGTATAGACTGTATGAAGAGTGGCATGGAAGTGTCAAAATTCATTATTTTTCATTGGACTCTTAAGTAAAGTTGTCTTCGTTACTTGAGAGGACAAGTGCCAGAGGGGTGGATCAGCCTCCCTGCAAGGCTGTTTCTGGCACAGCCCTGCCTTACAGACAGGTTACATTACTGCAGTTGGATGCTCTGGAAGGCCCTGCTGTAAAGGGAAATGTGGCTGCTGAAACAGTCCTGCTGTAAGTCTCAGGAAGGCAGGCTGGGGCAAACTCAGCCCACGCGCTGTTCCCACTGCTAATTCTCTGCAGAGCACCTGAGCAGGCTCACCCAAGGTTCCTGTCCTAACAAGACAAAGTACTGCATTGTATATGAAAGGGAAACTTTTAAGCTGTTTGGCTGCATCCCCAAATTCAATTAATAGGGCTGGAACCTAGAGGTGGGGCACGCATGGGCTCTGCAGCACACACTGACTAATGTGCTGTGAACCGCAGGCACAGCAAGCCAGGAGTGGTGGGAGCATTTCAACCCTGTCAATTCAGTCTGTCACTCATCATTTTGCTTTGGGATAGCTGGCTTCTAAAAGAAAGAAATAAAGTAGAAGTCTCATGTAAATGAAAATCATAAACTGAATGTGGACAAGATGGGAAAACTTCACAGAAATTTTTGAATAAAAATAACAATACTGTTATTTTTATCTAGCTTCCTTTTGACAAGAAACCTTTTCATTCACAGGCATTCAGAATAGTGGGAATACCTACCCACAGATATGGTCATACCCACCTACCTGTACACTATACACCTTTAGTTGTAGCATACAATTAAGGATGCTTCCACTTCTGTATTTGCATATTCAGGAGAAATTAAGTAATTTAAATCAAATTTCAGAAGTGTTCACGAGTAGGTTACGTTGTCAAGAATCTGTATACAGTAAGAAGCAACTGGTAAGCATTCATGGTGATAAAATTCCTCTGGAGATGCTCATGTTCATTTTGATTGGCAAATGAGTTATTCATCCTTCACAGTGGCTTCCTTCCTGATTATAAGGGTATCTTTCATCCTTCCTCCTCCTTTCATCTCTTTTCCCCACTCCAGTATATTGGATGTGTGCTGGAATAGAATCAAAAACAAAAGTTGTATTGCTACACAGTGTAATGCGTTTTAGGATTTTTGCATCTTTGCTGGAAAACAAAACACTTTGGACAGTTGGAGAATTATTTCTGTGATGAAATGTTGCAGATTTATTTATTTGCTTGCTTGTTTATTCATTTTTTGGATCCTCCTTTGGATGTTTTCATCCATAGTCTTTCTTAACCCACCTCTGTATATTTTACACTCTTGTTTCTCAAAAAAAATGCTGAGAGTTATTTTCATTAGGAATAAGGAGAAGATATCCAGGATTCATCCATTTTACCTTTCTGCTTGCTTTATTTTTAGCTTCCCTCGTGCCTCATTTAGAAAGCAGCAGCTGTTTCGCATTCTGTATCACATGACATCCTTTCTAACAAGCCACTTTAGAGCATCCTTCCTCAGTATTTTGAGGGATGCAGAACAGACTTACCAGTACTTTGCTACTTCTTTCTCATTTTACTGTCATGAACTGGTAATATGTCATCTATGTGGTGCTGCTCTGCACTGTCAGAAGACTAATTTAATTGATTTTTATTAACAGTCCCTTAATTGAATTTTTGAAAGACAGATAAAATTACAAACACAGCACAGGAAGAGCATAGGAAGAGTGTCTGGCAGAGCTATACAAAGAGATGTATTACTTCAAATATTCTTCATGCTGTGGAACAAGACATGTAATCTGTAGAGGATTATGTGTAAGAGGGAGAAAGATACTCAGAGCAATACTGAAACTTATTTGAATGGTTAAAGCCAGTAGAAAAGGAAAAAAATTAAAGTTAGACACATGAAATCACATGAGTGCCTCCAAAGTGCAGTGGCTGCTCTTCCCTTTCCCAGACACTCAATCAAAAATAAAATAAAAATTATCCTAATGCTCTGGAAGAGAGAAGGGTCTTTCAGGAGAAGGAGCCAAGGTGGCATTACAACCCACAAATCCCTAAAAGGTGGGCATAAAAAAGTGGGGGCCACGAGCAAGTAAGGTTTCCTAATAGCTCCAGTTGTTCAGTAACACAAAATGCCCATATTGCATAAGGATCATCAAGTCCCATAGCTGTGTTTCCACTGAGCTGGAGAGTTGTTGGTATGCCTGAGTTGCCACTTTGAATTCCTTTTGAATCTGTTTTAGGATAACTTGCTGGTAGGATACACTGATATAATACCACTAAAAAATACCTTTTAGTGAGTGTGGCCTGTCTTCCAGAGTTCCCATCCCTTGGCTTATTCAGCAGGTTATCCTAATTTGAACGTACAAAATCTATCTGCCACAAGAAAACCTGGCAGCTGAGCAAGCTGTGTCAATCAGTGACCACACTTCCTTATACTGCTGATAAATGTGCTGCTGCAGAGTCTGTAGTAAGAACTGATTCTTTCCCTTTTTTTTTCTGAAGGAAGTGTCAGGAATCATTTCAAATAATTTAAATGCCACTTCATAATGCTTTACGTGCACTTTACGGAATAGGCACAACTGGGAGACTTGCTTTACTCCCCAGCCAGGAAGACCATGATGGTAGATCTGGTGACTATAGGCACTGACACCTACCACACACGTGCACGTCATGCTGGAATGAGGCATCTTCCAAATTTAAGCAGAATAGCTGCAAGCATTTTTATTCCAGGATAGAAGTGCTTTTTTCTAGGTAAACTGAATCTGCTCTGAAATGTTAGCTCAGCCTATGTTTACTTTTGCAACTGGAAAACATTTAAAATCACATTTTCTAAAGGGAAAGCAAATTTTTTCTTTCCTTGGGTTGTTCAGGCCAAATGGACCATTTCATTAAAGATATGTTCTAAATTCTGTTTCCCAGACACAAAAGCCATGATAATCCAAAAATGTGCCTTCTTGTAGGCCTTTCAATATGATTTCCAGTAAAGTTTTTTAAAAAATAGTAGTATATGAGATGAATCCCAGATAACTGCAGTGTAATGTCTAGTGGTTTCATTTTCCAGGGATATACTCATAAAAGTTCATTTTTAGGGGTCTAAAGTAATCTTCATTTTATGGGGCAATTAAAGACTTCTGTTTTGATGTTGTCTGCTGTTCTCTGTGGGCTTGATTCAGAATCAAATACATACTGTAGAGGAAAATCCAGCATGACAGTTCGCTGCTGGCATTTTTCATGGAGAATTGCAGTATTCTCCCAGATGGAAAAGAAACTTACAAGGGAGTTTTATTTTTTTATAAGTCTATATTATAGCTAACCAGTCTTCTACTTATCACTGCAGGTACATGGAACACTGCCCGGTTTTGGAGTCTTTCCCCTTTATAAAGTACAAGTTATGTTAATATTTTTTGACACTTGAGTAAGAAAAATTCTTACATTTTATCAAATTCAAGACAACTGACTGCCCTTTGATTATTTCCAGACTCACATAATACCAGTCACAAAGGTAATACAGTATGAGATTTAGGGTTCTGACAGACATGTGTCTACAAATGAAAATCATATTGCTGGAGCTGTATCAGCCCCTGTCTCTCTGAGGGATGGTGATGCCTTGAGTGCAGGAAATCTGATTTGCTAGTGAATCAGCTCCACAGTGGTTACAGTTTGCCATTTTTAGTGTTTTGTAGGTAAGCCTCTGGTATTTTCACATTGCTTTATATCACTCCAAAAAAAAACCAAAAAACAGAAGTGGTTGTCCAGAAACTGGATTGAGAAGTGACTGAGGTATTTGGGCAACGAGAGCTAAGGGAGGGGGATGGCAGGAGCACGTATCTCAGCTCTTGCTCCAAGTCCCACTGTCCTTGCTGGTAGTCAGTCCTAAAGCTGGTGCAGTCCTTTGGTGAGCCAGGCAGTGGTCAAACAGGATGCAGACGTGCCTCTCTTGGCAGCAATTTGGGTGTAGGTGCCCGTGCTCTGGAAGCTGTAAATGACTGCTGCCATGGGGAGGAGCCCAGTCTCAGCCCTCCCTGAAGGAACAGGAGTGTGAAGGGCTGCCTTTTATTTCCTTCTTAAGGGGTCTTCACCTGCAAAGGGACCATAAGCCTTAAACATCAGGATGAGGTAGGCAAGGGTCAAAATCTTATGAGAGGAAATGAGTAATAAGGACGTCATAGACCTGCGTTATTTGGAGTTGTGCCCTGGGTATGTCATCGTTTTCCCTTCTCTCTCTCTGAATCTTCTTTTTTATATGTATTTTTAATAGTAACCTCAATGACAGTGAAATGAAGGAGTGCAGTACCTGTTAAATGCCAGCTTCCCCTCGTATGGCATCCATCTGTAAATGCACTTAGGACAAACATCTGCTCCCAGAAATGACTTTCTGGACTGTGCTGGTTTTTTTCTGTGTCTGCCAGGCTTTTTATCATCTTTCCCAGTAATCCCAGCAGGTCCACAAAAAAGTAAAGATCCTTATTTGTGTGACATTGCAGCCACTTCAGCTGGCTTGTTAAAACTCAAAACTTATAACTGGAGGAGCAATGCAGCACTATTCACAAGAGAAACTTTTCAGTTGTGAAAGTTACCACGTATGTTAGACCAGGTTACTTCTACATTATAA
The DNA here is from genome assembly GCA_013389925.1 of Aegithalos caudatus. NCBI lineage: Eukaryota > Metazoa > Chordata > Aves > Passeriformes > Aegithalidae > Aegithalos > Aegithalos caudatus. Next base: position 307,051 of record WEIU01000629.1, on the reverse strand, counting down.
TCTCGATCCCACAAAAATTAAAATTCATGTAAAATTCATTCAGCTAAAATTTGAATTGGTGGGTATCTAGACAGTAATCTTGAAAGACAGAATGTTACAGAGACTGTCATACAGCTGCACATTAATATGTGGCCATTCCCTTCTGAAAACAAAATACTAAAATGGGTTTTAAGTATCAGCTTGCACACAGTATGACATAGTATTTTGCATAGGCTTGCTGACTTAAAATGTGTGTTTAGAGCTGATTGATGTTATCAGAGGTCTTCTGTTAACCCTGAATCAATTTGGCAAAAGGTTCATATTCCTTAGCAACTTGACCACTTTCTTTCTCTCCATTTAATTAAAACTTCTTGGATCATTCTTCACAGAAAACAGTTTTAAGACTCTTGACACGTTACCATGTTTCTAGTATTTGAATCTTTTAACACTCTTGTTTCTCTTAAGTTGTCATGTTCATACAGAATTTGTAAATTCAAAGTCTTGTGAATTTCACAGACTTGTATTTATAACTGTACTATGTCCCTGTGGTGTTATGCATAATTTAAAGGTTATCTTCAGCCGTCTCCATACTGCCTGGAAACTAGTTTTTCTTTTAAAATATTTTCAGTCTGTGAAGAGATGCTGCCAGGCATTTATATTAATGCTTCTATAAAAGAAGGAAATACTTTCTCACGTGTGATTGAAATATGGAAGTCATTAACACAGGAAAGCCATTGAGTCCAAGAATTTAACAGGACTTTTGAAAGGTTATAGCCATCAACAATATACAGGGTTGTAATTAACACAAGTAAGTAATTGGGAAAAAATGCTAAGCATAGTGTTCAGGTGATCTTCAGCTATCAGCTCCCAGCTGGACAGAGATTGCTTTGTCAACCTCCATCGTTCCAGCTTTTCTCCATACAGCATCTGGCACCAGCCTGTGCGCGAGACAAAACTGCGGGACAGGCACATTTGCTGTGACACGGGATGAACACACTCCCTGCCTGCCTTCTGGCTGATTTAAAGCATGCAACTTTTGTAGTCATTGATCACACTGTGCCAGCTTTCACTGCCCTACAACACCCTGCTGCTGCCTGCGTGTAGGAAACAAGGCACTGGGAGCTTTTGTTGCTAGACTGAATCAAATGGAAGGGTGACGTTGACAAACAAATAAAGCAAACTAGATATAGATATTCCTCTTCTTCTTCTAGCTTTGACAGCTCTTTCTCATTCCTGTATTTCAGCTGTGGTCAGGCACATGCTCTGCACTACCCTGCAGGGCCAGGCACAGTTGCAGTAAAGCAGCAGCAAAACAAAGGAGAGAGAACATACAGTGGTGCACAGGGAGCAGAGTAAAGCCTTTCTGTATGCACCAGAGAGAAACATCACGCTGCTGGCACTGCCTATGTCAGATTTGCTTTGTGTCTGAGACCCTGAATGAGCTGTGCTGACTGTAGAGCTCTGCTCCAGACTGTAGGAAAGAACATCAATGCCATTGTATTTGGCACCTGTAGTAAAGATGTGATGCAGAGAGTAGACATGGAAAGTAAGCGCTCAGCAGGTAATCTGTCCTGAATGGTATCAAGGAATGCTTGTGACAGCACAAATAAGCTCCCTCTGAGTTTGTGAAGCTCTTTGTCTCTTTAATTTTCTCAGGAGAAAAAGAAAAAAGCTAAATTTCTTGATAACTTTCACAGAAATAAAATCAATGTAAAAATAGTTCTACTGTCAGTATTTATTCTCACAGTCTGAGAAATGTAATATGGAAGCAAAGATAAAGCAGCCTTTTCCTAAGAATAAACAACAAGTAATTTTCAAATGAGAATGACTACATGAATTCCAGTTGCTGGAGGGGATGCTGCTGATGAGATTTCCACAGGATCCGTGGTTGCATTCAAGGGAGAGCACTCTTGCTCACCAGCAGCCTCTGTTCAAGGGAAGTGCCCAGGCAGGGGCATAGCAACACACTGCTGGGGCACTGCAGTTCTTCAGGTGAGTTTGGTGTGCCATCTTGGGGGATTGCTGTTCATGGGATTGCCAGGAGGGAAGGAAGAAGGCTGGACATTAGCAGATGGGTTATGGGTTGAATTTGTTATGCCTTGGCTGAGCAGTGGAGTTCTAAATTATTTCTTTACCAAAAATGAAAGTTCATTACAGACTGGCCTTGTTTTGATTAGGAAGAGTTGGGGTATATACCATAAGAGTAAATAAAGTTATGGCTTTGCCTGCTAGTTTGTTCACTTTGGCATTAGAAGGATTATATTCTAACTTTTTAATTTCTGTTGCCATTTTTTGTTGTTTTTAGTGTTTTTAGGATTTACTCTGTATGTGCACAAAAACCTTTCCTTGATGGTGGCACTTTTACAATTTTTCTAGTGCTTGAAAGGAAGTTCCCATAGACTGCATCTGTACTAGATGTTTGTCAAAATAAAAAAACATTGTGCTAACTTGTGTTGGGATGCAGAAATTAATTATCTTCCCTTTTTTCCTTGGTCCTTTCAGAGACTTCATTTGGGAAAAATACTACCCACAAAACATCTGTTTGGGGGTTGGCTTGTTCTTCAGACTGAAAAAATGTGTTTCCAAATAGAGTTGATTTTAATTAGATGGTTTAGCAACATTTTTGTTGATTTTGTGGATCTATTGTTATCCCTTGTTTTATTGCAGGAACTGTGGTTAGGGAAGTGACTTACTGCAAGTTCATAGAGAGCAAATTGTGAGAAATGGAGAAAGTTGTATAAAAATGCTGATACAGCATTCATTATGCAATAGAAAAATATGTTGCATGCAGTGTTACTTTTGAATTTCAGTTATATGAGACTGAGATAAGAATCAATTACCAGTTTCAAATTCCATTATCCTGGCAGCACCTCAGCTCCTTTGGCAAATCATTTAGCTTTCTCTGCTTCCTATCTAACAATTTAAACTGGTGATCTTATTTTATTTATTTCCCAGATGTATTTGAAGTATTTCATTCACATGTGTAAGTACTTTGAGAAGAACTGTATTTATAAATAAAAAATACATAAACCTTTATTATATTATGTAAGGATACACATTTGTAAGATAAAGATTGTGCTCTCCATCAGTTAGCAATACTGTATTTGATTTCCTTTTACAATTAAATCTGTCTTGACAACTTGTTAACTGGTAGTTCTCTCTCTGTGAACAAAAATCAGGGTTTTAGTATCTTCATAGAGAAACTTTGAAAATCAGTACTGCCATAAGAAAGTTAAGTCCCACATTCGTGGCTAGAATGTTTTCCTTTCTCCTTAAAGCTCTTAGTGCTGTTAAGATGGCTTACAAAGGAGCTGGCTCTTCTGAATGCTCAAGTTCATCATGAGTTAGTAGCTTTCAGCCTTTTTCAAAGTATTTCTATGTTCCTCTGTTTTCCAGGAGAAGTGTGAGCTCCAGCATAGGTTATTCAAGGCTTGCTTTTCTTAGCAGCCTTGTGAAGACTTTCTTAAAGTAGTGATTCAATAGACTACAGGAGGAAAATTGCTGATCTAAGTAATATCCTTCCTTTTTCTATTTTGTTCCTTGTCAAAGGGGACTGCAGTACATTCTGGTATGATCCTAGAGGACACACTGTATTGAATAGTGTGTAAGGCCAGAGTTCTGCAATGGAATTGTGACTCAGAATGTCTGATTTACACAGACACTTTAACAATTTGGCATTCTTGTATCCATCCAAGCTGCATCCATTCTGATCTTCTGGGTTAGGAACAAATAGAAAGGAGAAGGTTTTGAATTCCTTAGTGCAGCTAAGATGGCATTGACCAAGCATATCAAAAACAGTAATTTGTCTGGAGAGCAGAACTGTGTAGGGTTAGGAAGCACCCATATCCAAAATTACAATATAAAGTGCTTCTTTGTCATTGTCTATTTCTTGTTTGCTTCAGTCTGTCATGAAATAGTATATGTGTTAAGTAAGTTTAATTTGTACAGAGCAAATAATCTAAATTGTTTATCCAAACTACAAGTGACTTGAGAAAGTAGATATAGAAACTTGAAGTAACGAGGTTGGAGATGCTCACAAATCAAGGTTTGTACATGATGACAGTGCAGTGATGGTGACCGATGCTCTTGGTGCCCACCACGCTTGATCATTCTTTGGAGACAAGCTTCCCAGGCTCTTCTTTCTGACACTTCCCATGATACCTACAGACCAGAAAGCAGAACTGCACACTTGAAGTATATATACATCCTAGCTTTTATTGTTTCCCAGTCCTGACAACTAAGTAGATCGTGTCTACTTCGATGGGACTAGCAAAGTATAGTAACCTCCTCTCCAACTTTCTTCCACTTCTGTTGTTTTCAGATGGTTTCCAAAAATCTAATACCCTTTGGTACTACTAAGGTCATCACTGCCATTTAGTTTAAATCAAGGAATGAGACCAAGCCAGTTTGGCAATTTAACAGTTAAAAAGAATTAATTTTAAGGCGTCCTTTGCTATAATACCTTTATGTTCTTTAGAAGCAGTTCTTCCCATATATATACACCACACATATGCACACACACACACACACACACACACACATCATCTTTTCTTGATATGATGTTTCCCAGGAAATTTTACTTACTCAGGTAGCTGTGGATCCAGTTAATTATAACCAAAAGGGCTAGTATGGCAGCAGTTTAATTTGCTTTTATTCACCACAGTTATACAATCCTTTTTGATTTTTCCACATTGTGATTTGTCATGAAATGATTGGATGATGTTCCTCATGCTCTGCTGTATGGTGTGCTGAGAAGGGTAAAGTTTGTTGAGAGTTGAGCACACACATTTGATTCACATAGTTTACTGCTGCCACCATCTCCAGTTTCTGGGCTGTAATTGAGGTTTTCTCAAAGTTATGAAGATTTTAACCAAATGGTGAAGATCAGCAGCACAAAGTGTGACTTACTCTCAGAGTTTGGAGAACAGCACTTCTAAAGAAACACTTGGTACCAAATAAACAGGTTTCAGAGGAAATCAAGGGTACCCAGTCCCCGAGCAAGTACAAGACAGCTGAGATGGGTCACTCAAGATCTCTCTAAATACCAGAAAATTTGCTCTGTTTTCAGCAGAAACTGAGCTGCTGACACAGTTTGGACAACTCCTCTTTACCAGGAGACTTATGTACCCATGAACATCAGACGCTCTAAATATTCCTGTTGCTGAAGCAGCACTTGAGAAAAATGCCTTTATCCTCTGGATTTATTCCTTCAGAGGTCCATTTCCAGCACTGTCTGATGTATTGGCCACTTTTCAAGAATGGGAACAGCCCTGGGAGCGTCTGACATCAGGATTGAGCTGCAGGGAAGGATTTCTTCTGGATGAGGAGGTGATTTTGTACAGGAGGCAGTGAGCAAGAGTCCTCTGCCAGGGATTCTGTCTAAAGCCCAAGGGGGAAAGGAAAGTCAGGATGTAGGCCTTAGTCAAGGGAGCAATTACTTCTGGAAATGGATTTGAGTAGGCTGGGATTAAGGAAGTGTTTTGGAACAAGTCACCTGGAGTTTGTAGTCCTCATTTTTTTTCTCCACCCCTTCATTTCCTTCATGAATGTTTGTTTTTCTGAGAGGTCATTTGGTTAAGTTGGTTTTTGCAGCTTTCATTCTTGTAGTATTTTGTTTATCAATTACTTGTGTAGGGCAGAATACTCTGTGAGACATGGTGTGGATTGTATAGAATATAGTACACTCAACTACCACCATCTAACATGCTGCCTCAGAGAGGTGGATTTTTCAATTACAATTTAATAGATTGTTTCCATTGTGCTATTATAATGGGACCATTTACTTCTGCTTCAAGTGTGGTTTTATAAATTCTAAGATGAAAATTATTTGAGAGATCTCTGCCAAGAGGAGCTGCAGTCATATATGTGAGTCATAAATATTTTACTTAATTGGGGAAATTGCTCATTCTGTTACAGATTACATCTATTCCTAAATATTTTATTTAATAGCTAGGAAAATGTCCATTCTGGGTCTTTGGTGCTTCAGCACATCACTAACAGCAGCATTTGAGTTCCAGTGGTATTACACTGACTGATTCACCAAGAGATCCCTTGCTCCCTTTGGGATATGCACCCAAAGGTCTCTCCAAAAGCTGTAATGGACAGATGTGGACTATTGTGTGGGTTTTGTTTATTCCCTAGGGTGCCCCCGAGATCACTTTTGGGTTTGGATCATTTCCATTCAAGAGAAGTAATTTGTTGTATCCTGGTAATCCTTCTGAGGATGTAGCAGGGCACATGAGATTTTTGCTTCTGCCTAACTTGAGCACCTGGCAGCAAGGCCAATTCAGATTGTATAATCCATATTCAGTACTTCTATAACTTCATCCAGATGCTGAGAGCAGAGGAGCAATGTCCGTGCACTTTGTTGTTGTAAATCCTTTCACAAAAATCAAACAATTGCCAAGAATGTGTAAAACATCAAAGTAAGAGGTAATTATAATATAATAGTTGATGCCAGATGGACTTCTGCACCTGATATCAGTCAACATGCCAGTGAAAAAGAGCCATTTTCTGCAAGGAATACTACAGCATATGTTGGGGTAGCATCAGCATCTTTTCAAACATTATTTTAGCCATTTTGAAATGTGTTGATTTTCTTGCTGTGATTGTTCTTAGACATTGCAGACTTAGACATTTTGGTAAAGATTTCCTGAAAAGGAAATATGATCATCGCTCTCCCTAACTCCTGTGCCCATCATCAGGTTTGGCAAATTTTCATTAAACTTAAAAGTAAAAGATTATTTAAACACTAACTAAAGATCATTGGTTAGCTTCTTTCAGAAACCCTTGTTATCTTCAGGCAATGAAAAACAATGATATAATATTTTCTTAAACATTATGTAGTTATTAAAGTATTTTTTAAAAAAACATTGCTGTTTCCAAAACAAAATTTATTTGTTTGCAAAGGTTGATATTTTTTGAAGGAAGCACAAACTTGCCTCCATTATGCATCTGCTTTTCCTAATATGAAATTTGGAGGTTTGCTGCTTGCCTTTAAGAGGTTCTGAAAGGTCACTTGAGTATCAGGTCAGGCTTTGGTATGGTATCATTCCCCTCTGTAATACGTGGTGGGTGGTTGAGATGAAGACTATATTTTGTGTACTTCTTTGTTTCGGCCATTTCATTCTGATGTTCTTGTAATTATTGGGGGGGAAATGCTGTTTTCATAACTATTCTCTTTTGTTATTTTCATGTAATTTATTTTTTTCCATCATTCAAAACCTGATTTACCTTTGAAGTGACAGAGCTTTGCAGACTGGAGGAATTTTCCAGTTCTGTGGAACAAACTTCAGGTTCATCCTGGAAATACTTAGTCTATGCTGCCTAATTTTTCTGTACCCTTTTCACACCAAGTGCCTCTGTGTGCTGTAGGACATTCCAGTTTGAAATGAAATAAGTGACTGCTCACTGGAAGTGTTTACACTGTTGCATGCTTCAGAGTGTGGTATTCCTACCCTCATTGCATGGATAGTCTCATGAAGTAGTTCCAAGTATAGGTTTGAAATGGAGAGTGCAGGGACCATGAAGGATCCAGTAAAAAGATCTGCACATGCTTCTCCAGCTGTGCAGTGCAGTGAGCTGAGTGTTAATCTCTTTCCTGCTCCATGGACTGCAGTTCCCCTGGTGCCAGCTTCCAGTGTGTGGCTAGCACCACACGTGTAATTGGCACTCAAAGCACACCTAAGGGCAGGCAGGATTGGAGACCTCGAAGGATTTCTTCAGGAAGTTATTCCATTCACCTTTGCATGCCCTGAGACTGACAGATGCACTGAAGTCAAGCAAATTTCTGGTGGTGGATCTGTCTTCCAGAGCTCTAACTCACTCTAGGAAATGTTATTGAAACCCTGAAGTGTAGCTCCTTCGTGCTGTGCCTCAGGATTCCAACAAGTTCTGGCATGTTGACCATAATGCATACAGGTTTATAGCACTATTTATAAATCTCTTGAGTTTCCTCTTGTATTGTTTCTTGCTGAGGGAGCGTGGGATATGCAATTCATCCCATCAGATTTTATTGAGGAGTTATCCGCAGTCATGTGCATGCTGGACTCTCTTGAGAAACAACATCTGTTTTCTGCAGTATTTCAAGTATAAAATGGTTGTGAGTTGTCATAGCTTGTTTAATTAACAAAAGGATACAATTAAAAATATCAATTATTTGCATTTCTTGTCAAAAACAATGTTAACTCCATAAGCCACAGAATAGGGAGGTTCCTCAATAAGCTGTTTGCTGATTTCTCAGTATTTTCTAATGAGTTGTTTGCCATACTTTATGTAAGTACAGATTCCTCTGATTTTCTTTCTTTATTCAACAGAAACCATGTTATGCCTGTAAAACAGACACTTCTTGTCTTATAGGTGAAAAAGACACTAAACATGAGTTGGATGTCCTCCTTGGGACCATCTGTTTTGCAAATTGTGCCATTGCGCTTACCCTGTTAAGTCAATCTCACATTCTGTTAGGATCTTTTCATGTAGCTAAATGAAAAAAAAATATAGATACATATATGTTCAAAGGCAGGATGTCAACCACTGATAGGCATTTGTGTGATATAAAAGGGAAGCTAAGCAGCATAGTTCCCCATGGGACCACAACAAACCTGGCTAGCAGACTCTTGGTGCTTGACTGTGTACAACTGTTATGTAGATCTCATGGCCAACTCAAATTACAAGTCAACACATAACTGTCATTTGAATGAAACTTAATTACTCTTCCAGTAACTTTGGATGCATTTGTGGAGAGGGTGTGGAACAACACTTTCATATGGCTTTCTTGAAAAATAACTGGCATTCTCCATTTGTAAGGAAGCTCATTATGGTTTTTTTGTTCAGTCATGTAAGTAAACTTCTGGAGGATCATAAATGCCTAATATAACAGTAGCCTTCAGGCATTCTTAACTAAAATTGTATTTTATCTTCCACCAGTTGTGCATTTCCAGGAGCATAAATGATCCTAAGGATAAGCAGACTGTAAGACTTGCTGTTCTTGCCTCCCAAACATGGAGAGCCACAGTAACAAGTAGCATTGTATTATTCTTGTCATCTTTCTGCAGTTGATTCACTCTCGTGGATGTATGATCAGCTGCACAGTTTGTAGAGAAAATGGTCTGTTCCTAGAAAACTAGTTCCTAAATTATTTCACTTTTTTTCTTTTTTCCCTGCATGAAGCATTCATATGAATTGCATTAAGCCTTAAGGTACTAAGCTTATGCCTTATATTTTCCTTCTCCCAGGAAAAGTGTGGTAGTAGCAGTTTTGTTCAAATTAAGTGCTCATTATTTCAGCCATCTAAATCCAGTCTGTGATTTTCAGTGGATAACGTGCTGTCATTGTCCACTTCTTTACCCTGTTCTTTTCTCACAGCCATGCTGTGCGATGTTGCATAGCTACCAAGCTATAACCCAAATGTTAGTATATTAGAGTGGAGAGTTGTGTTTCTCTCTGGGCAATACATAGAGGATGTATATTTTATGAGATGCCAAGCAAGCTGCTGTATGACTATAAATTTCTGTGGGTTTTTCTTGTGCTGTGCATACCTGCCAATTACCAAAGTGATTTACATTTTAAGGGTATTTTTTCTTTCCTTGTTCGATCTCCCTTTTTCAAGTTTTAATTTTTTAATTAGTTATTAGTTAACTAATAGTTACTATTAAGTAATTAGTAATTAGTAATTAGTTATTTCAGGAAGCCTTGGAGAGGTGTCTGCTGGGCACTGTGCAGGTACAGAATGTGCTACAGCCAGGTTGGCTTTCCCCCTCCATGCACAAAAATACGAGCTCTGGTTACTGAGGTCAGGGAGAGGGATCCCTCTGGACCATGCCTGCCGGAGTAAAGACCAACTCACTTAGTAATGCCTTCATTTGGCATCATGGAAAATGGTGAGAGGGAAGAGGATCATCCTGAGCCTGCAGCCATGTGGAAAGCCAGTCAGGTAAAGCCTTGCTGCAGCCTTGCAGCAGACTGAGTCCTCTTTTCTTTCCTGCCTTTATGGTTGAAGAAGAGAAATGGAGGGCTAGAGAGGAAGTAATCAGTAGTACTCCCCTCAGCCAGCCAGCCTTCTCCTCCTATTGACCTTGAAGTAATGAAAAAGGGATAGATTCTTCTTCATGTTACCTCTGTGTGTACAGATAATGAGAGCAGAGAGTAATGATCATAAATCTACAGAGCTTTGCCTGTTTGAAAGTCTGGGCCATGGGAAAAATGACAGCATATAGCTTATTTTCAGACTGTAATTCACATAAGTATTTGTCCCAAAGTGTTTCTTCTGGAGGTTGGGTTTTTGGTTTTTTTTTTTGCATTGTACTTCATTTTGTACAGCAGTGGTTTTAATTCAAATGAACCTATTCCCTTTTGTTGACTTCAGTTTTCAATATGAGAAATAGTTGTATTTCCCAAACCAGCAATAAACTGGTTTGATATTTGCATTTTTAAAAACTTAGTTACTTTTCATTAGTTAATACAGTAGAGTTATACTGGTGTAGAACTGTGCCTATGAAAGGAAAAAAATAGGAAAAACCAAGTCAAAAAAACTAAATACATATGTAGGACTTGTATATTTTTTAAATGAATAACTCTTTTAAATTATCTGTAGTTTAAAAAAAAAGAAAAAAGAAACTTGGAATTTGGGAGGTTTTTTTCAGATGTTGAACTGCTATACACTAAGTAACCAGAAAGTTGTCTTTGGCAATTCCTTCATCCCCCTCCCAGTGAGATATAATTAATTAAGGCAGTTCCTTGTCAAACATTAACTCAGAAACTGGAAGGAATCTGAGACAGAAAATAATTAAGTAACCCTAATGATGTAGTAGTCCAACTAGTGTGGTCAATGGATAAAGAATAGTAGCAAGGTGTTTTAGTACTTAGCTAAGATGCCAAGGCAATGTCAGCCAATGCATGATGTCATGCAGTCAGAGGCAGGGTTTGGTCTGCACAAACTGACAGTTTTGTCTTTTAATCCTACTACATACAATAGCAAAACATCAGGAAGGACTATATTTAAAAACAGAGGAAATGTACTGAGCCACTAGAATAGCTTGTTGCATTGTTTTTCCTCTGAGCTAGATCTCAAGTGAGATGATGACTGTGCCAGTACTGAGCTCCCAAGGCACCTTTCCCCCTTTTCAGTATGGGATTAACCTCTGAAATGGCAGCAGCATTCACTCTCTGGAGTAAATGGGACTGTGCTGGGGAGGTCTTACATTTTGCTTGTATTCCCATGGTGGAGTCATTACGTGACTATTCTGAGCAAAGCTGAAGCGTAAGAGAGATGCTGACCCCTTCACTGAACATGCAGCAGGTCAGGTTGCCAGAATGAAACACAGCCTGCCCCAGAGCCAGGGGGGCCTGTAGGTCTGGCACTCTGGAGCAGCTAGGATGGTGGTCACAAGTTTTTCTTCTTTTGAGGCCAATTATCCTGTTAGGGCTTGCCTGTGGCCAGAGAAAACACTGTAGCTGAGCTGTGCTTGTTGGGGAATTAGGGAGGATAGAGAGAAGAGGTTGCCTGGCTTTGAGCTGTCAGCTGGAGCGCCGGAGGTGATGGCTGGCCACAGTGTTCTCTGGCTGCTCCCCTGGCGCAGCCTGGGGCCTGCTGGTGATCTGGTCATGTGGTAAGCAGATTTAGTTCACCAGGCAACCAACCCTGGCCACAGAAACATGTACTGACATTACTTCAGTGTGTTGGACAAGGTTGGTTGCAGTAAGATGAGTGCTAGAGCCAGCTCCAATGGGGAATCATTCTAGGGGTTGCCAGGGTAAAATTTCCCTCTTCCAGTAAGCTGTTTCAGCTCAGTCGTGAAGACATACCCTACTCTGACCCTTTCTGTAGGCTACTGTGTTTCTGGTACTCAAGCCAGTATATATATTTTTTCTTCTACACAGCCATGTTTGAAGGTTACATCCCGTGGTCAGGTTAACCACCAGTTTTCATGAACTCTGCTGACTTGCCCTGGCAAAAAGTTTGTTCCTAGCAAATAAGTTTTAATGCTTAAAGACTCAACAGCCAACAAACAGTCAAGTGAAGTTGACTTCCAGGTTTGCTTGGAGAGATTGTAAGGTGTCTTTCATCAATTTAGGTGTTAATATAGGGCCTATTATAGCAGGGGCATTCTCCACTTTCTCGACATATGAGGTTAAGATATTGAAACAGTTTAAAGAGTCATTAAGCCCAAATGCTGGTTTTAGAGTCCCTTGAATTAGTGGAAATACAGTGAGATATTCAGGGTGTGAATCCAAAGTGATCTAAGTTGATCCAAACTGGTCCTATTTTAAAATTGCCTCACAGGCACAGCCTTTACACTGTGCCAGTGGTGGCACTGGGAGCAGGGAAGCCCTTCCTGGCTTAAGGGGCTGAAATGGGAGAAAATGAAGCAGATCAAAAAACAGCATTATTCTGCCAAACCTGCTCTCAAGACATCTCCTTTGCAAGGGAGAAGCAATGAGTCCTGAGGCAGGGAGTTGGGAAATGGGGGAACCTCAGATTTAAAGGGGCTTAAGCTGTTGTGGAGCACCTCAAGATTTCCATGTCATTCATGTGTCTTTAATTGCTGCTAAAAGTGCCAATTTTAAATAATAGTATAAATAGCCTGAGCAGAGCTGCAGTTAACTGTGTAATTTAACTCCATGAAACTACTGACATGTTTAAAAGTATGCAGATGCTAGTGTCTTATGCTAGATCAGGATCTTAATTATACATAGTTTGAGATAATTGGGTTGGTTTAGCTTCGTATCTCAACCTGTTAATTCTAACTACTAAATTAGGATTCAGCTGTAATTCCTGTACATTTAGTAGAACTATTTCAATTTACTCCTGACATTAGGTAAGTGCTGTGATTAATTCTGCTTCTGCATTTTGGTTTTCTGTGGGAGAGGTTTGAGTTCAACATATTCATATCACCAGGTAAATTCAGACAATTACATCTTTGCCCTTTGCTGTGTGATTTTTTTTTCAGGAGATATAAATGGATGAATGTTCTGGATAAATATTTTGAGAAATAAGCAAGTCACAAAGGGTGTTCATTTTGTTACAGAATTTGTTTTTAGGTTGCTGTGCTAGTCTTTGTTTTGTGGCTTTTCTTTGCTCTTTCTTGTCTTTTAGAAGCTCATACTTAAAAATTCATTTAAAAAATACTAAGTTTGACCTTTTTAACAGAAACAAAAAATGTGGTAAAGATCATATCTGTAGTCGAGCCTGTGTCGAACAATCCAACCTTTCTCCAAGGTTTACGTGCAAGGTTAGAGTGATTATCTGCTTACAGGTGCAGGAGCATAACTGAATGTCATTGTTTCCACAGATGAGCACCATGCCAGGACTGCCCACAAGGCCGTGCTTCTATGACATTGACCTTGACCCCATCACAGAGCAAGTGAAAGGATTGTTTTGAGAGTGGCGTCCAAATTCAGGTCGGTCAACAGCCTTTATTTTCCTGTTTCAGCTTGGGGGAGGATGTTTGTGCCTAGTATGTGTGTAAGAAAGGATGTCAGGAGTTTATCTAGGCTCTAGTTTCAATGAGGATTTCAGACACTTTTGGGGGTGTATTTCATAATGTACAGTTTATCACATGGGTTCCTCATTTGCTGAATGGTGACTGGCACTTTGCTGTTGTCTGCTATTGGTGTCTTTTGGATTTCCTGGCACTGTCAGTTTGGCATCAGGAGGAGCCAGTTCTGCAACTGTACTGCTCTTGGCTATGGAAAAAGCCAGTCTGAAGAAACCATGTCATCTTACCTCAAAAGAAATCCTCTTCGATACTACACTCACATGGCAGTGTGTGTCTGTCATTTCCTAGATATCATGGAAGATATTTCTCAGTTTGTTCATGAGCTTTGTTTTTTCATGTTTTGTTTTCATAGCTGCTGTCATCTCTCTCAAATGGTGATAAGCATTTCAGGAACACAAAACTGTCCTCTTAGCCTGTTTTTCATGCTGGATTCTCCTCCTTTTCCTCGAAGGTTGCAGTTCCCCCACCACCTCCTCCCTTTCTCTAAGTACTTAATCTTCTTGGTGTCCTGCTTTAATTTTGCGCAGCACATGTTCTTCACTTAAAAATACAAGATGTTATGAAAATATTTCATGCTACTCCATTTTAACCTTTTAACATAATAAGTGGAGTAAGAGAGAATGTAACCCTGACTGAAACAAACCATGTGTGCCTGTCATGGGATTCTCTCCTTTCATCACTTAGCTCTCTCTCCCCCAGTATATTGGTCTGGAGAGCAAAAAGGGTTTTCTTCTTTAAGACAGAACAACACTATTACTATGAGCTAATAGGACTGTGATTGGATCCCAGATCAGCCACAGCTTTGAAGTGGATGTGCCCAGGTGCTTCAGCCCTGCTTTAGCAGTCCTTTATTACTGTGGATTGAGTGAAAGGGCTTTCATTTTCTATTTCTGTTTTGATGGATTGTTTGGAGGAGGGGAGAGGTTTGCACAACCCAACCAGACCAAGTGAATTGTTTACTTGCCCACACATTCACATCAATGCCACAATATTCACATAACATCTGGTGAGAGCAGATTCTGCTGGTTTGTGTGTGCCAGTCAAGACAAGTAAAAAGGACCTAGCTTGAAAGTTAACCTATTCTGTGGCTGGGTAGTGTTGCACATACCACTCCTTAGCATATATCCCATTTTTCTTACTGATACGCATGATATGTCTGGCAGCTTCATGCATACGTATTGATTCATCATGTGTCACCATGTAATTGCTTCTGAATCATTTGGAATGACTGGAGAAGCCTAATGTAAAATCTATATGCAGATTCACATAGTCTGCTTAATTGGGTGTTTACTGCCTAGTCTTACACAAATCCATCCAAACCAGGGACTGATGAGTTTGGAGGAACAACAGTAATTAAGGAGACAAAATACTCCATTCCAACTGTGAAGGCCTTTCATTAGAAGCTGTGCATGAAATGAAACTTGGCTTTTAGTCAGTGATGGTGTTTTGTCAGATGTAAAAAGAAATGCTAATGAAGTCACAAAACCATAATAGGTAGGGAATAACATATATAGCCAACTGTTAATAAATTATTTTAATTTCATTATGGAGAAATTGTTGGCATCTTACAGGTGAGTGATTCATTAAGTTTAAGCCTTCTAAAGAAAAAAGAAGCTTGATTATATTTGTTTTTCATCAGTATAGTCACATGCTCACCTGTGTTCATACCTTTAACAATCTAAATAAGTGCCTTGAGAGTATGGTAATACCCAGTGAGCACCATACAAGATAGTCAAGTTTCATTAGCTCTAAAACTCATCTGGTTCATGTGCTAGATTTTTACATTACTAATTTTAGAAGAAGAGAGAAATAATATTCCCATGTAGTCTTTACTCCCAACTTTCTGTGGACAAGTTTAGTAGTATCCTTTGTTTTCACATATTCACTGAAGAGAACCTACACTGTAGGTGATACCATGCTTTCAGGTCTTTGTGGGTTTGTTTCTGTAATGGCAGATTTTTTTTTCCATTCAATTTTAATTCTTCAGCATTTTAGTGTATGATATAACATTATTAATAATATGGTGTTTTGCCAGCTCATTAGGGCTGATTCAGATCTTTTAGATGTTTTAGTTGAAAAATATTTAGAAATTTGTGAAAGACCTGTAAATGTTTTATTATAAACATGCCTGCAGAGCTGATAACAGTTCTTTTAGTGTGCAGTTAATAACCTCCTCTGCAATGCATGTCTTCATCAGACCTGTGAAGGAGATACAGGCAGAAGTTCCTGCTTCCCAGGATGCTGTGTGAGGCTCTGGCTGAAGTAAGACTTACATGGAGACAAGTCTGCAAATAGGAAGAAATTTTAAAAAATTTTAAAAAAAAATATTTTTGCACAGTGAGAGGAAGTTGCAAACTGGACCTGCACAAGTGAAGTCTGTTAAGGTCCCTTGTGAGCTCTAAGGATCCCTCTGTCTGGGTTGATGGCAGCAGGGGGAAATCATTCTCCTCAGTTGGTTGTGACTTCATAAGGCTGCCACTGTCCACAGTGCCTGATGTATTATTGCACTCTTCTCTTCAAAACTGCCTGAGCATCAGAATTATTTTAATACACAGCATGGATACTTTGCTGCCCTCAGAGCTTGAGAGGAATCCCAGTGCTCTGCCTGTGAGCATCTTCATGGCCATAAAGGAGTCCTTAAGAGCAGGAGACCAAAACTGGTGTTCTAAAATTGCAAACTATTTGTTAGATGTTTTAATCTTAAT
Source organism: Aegithalos caudatus (assembly GCA_013389925.1). NCBI lineage: Eukaryota > Metazoa > Chordata > Aves > Passeriformes > Aegithalidae > Aegithalos > Aegithalos caudatus. The sequence continues at coordinate 290,871 of WEIU01000629.1, read as the reverse complement.
TTATTCAGATACAAATAGAAAGTGTTTTAAACCTTTTCCTTACATCCACAAAACTGAGCCTATAAACAAAAAAATTACTTATTTTAGTCTCATTTCAGAGTATTAGCTTTCAGTCAGCAACAATTACTACAGTAATGTTCAGTCTGAAGTCTGTATCTTGCTGGAGTACTAGTACATATTTTTGTTTCTCACTAAGTCGGGGTACACAGCTAATAAATAGGAGGTGCATATGGCATAATTATACATTTTTGTTTATTATGGTTAAGGCAAAAATATCCCATTTCACTGGAGCACTCATTTTAGGTTGTGATGCATTTTTTTTTCTTTAAGAAAGCAAAGATATCTTGTTTCAATGTATAAATTTCTTATCTTTGTCATTTCAGAAGCCTGAAAATTAAGAACTGCAACTTTCCTGTTTCCTGCAAGTAGGAGACAAAAAATGAATCTGAAATATTCCTGTTATGTGTCTCTGGAGAAATGTCAAGATAGACCAAAGAGCAAAAGTTTACTCTTTCTTCAAACTAGTTTTTATGATGAAATATAGCTGTAAGGTTTTTAAAAAAAAAAAAAAAAAAAAAAAAAAAAAAAGCCCATCAAGCTAAAGTTTTACTCACTGTAATGCGGGAAGCTCTCTACTGCGACTTACGCTTGTTTGTGGATAAAATGACATTGAAAAAGAACAGTTTTTCAACTCAAAGTTTTTGTCTTTTCTCAGAGGAGTGTACAGAAGTTATTTCCTTTATCTTGGCTATCTACTAAAAACTTGCATAAACATGATTATGCTGTGTGACCAAGCCTATTTCTCTCTGACAAGTACACTTTTGCTCCTGGCATTCAAGAGCTGAAACTACACACAGATTAACTGCACATTTTTGAGTTATCATCAAGCGTTGCTCTGGATGCGTTTGGGAAACAGCCAAGTTTCAAGCAAGGAAGATATTAAACAGAGAAAGACCAGAGCATGTATTTTGTAAAAAGTTTTTAATGTATAATTTGTTTCCTTGTTGGGCAAAGTTCTTTTGAAACACTTAAGCCATAGCTGTCTTGTTATCCATAGGTCTGTCTTTATCCGAAGCGTGTGTTACAGGCTGTCCGGCTGATTATGTGCTTGTTGTGGTGAAGCTGGTTGTTCAGACAGGGCACTGCTCCTTCTGAAGCGCTGTTTTGCTCCTGTTCATGGCTAATGAAGCCTCCTGCTGTGCTGGCTCCCGACCTAGCGTTTTTCCCTGGCAGTACACAACGGCCCAGTAACAACAGAGGAACGTCTATCAAGCAGGGATGTGGACAGGGCACAGCTTTTTTCTGCTTCATTTTGCAGGTTTTAACGGCCATACTTTTAAAAATGGAGGGTATTTCCATTTGAAGGGGTATTCAAAGAAGTTGAATTGCAAACCGTGTGCTTTAATTTGCCTCAGTAACTTTATTTTCCTGGTTTTTCCTAAAACCTGTAGCAAAACAAGCCTTAGGCACAGGATACTGCTTTTAGCTTTCCAAGCTGCTACTCCTCAGGAAACTCTCGCTCACTGACTGTTGGCTCCTTCAATAACAAAAAATGAGACAGAACAATAGGGTGAATTGAGACAATAGGCCATTGTTTTTTTTAGGTAAAAAACAGTGAAATAATGATGAGAGAGTTTATTTTCCTGATGACGTTTTCCATCCTGTCGCTTTGCTCTGCTTACGCACATCTGCATGTTATGGGCTTTTGCAGCGCAGCCTTGGTTCCCTTCTGCAGAGCCACATTTGGAGACTTAATTATCTCAGGAACTCTGTAGTAACTGAGGGGTTTGTTTTGGTTCTTAAAATCATGCTTCGTTATTTATAAACTCTAAACTATAATTATGGACAGTAGAGCAAACTGGGGACAATTAATTGTCTGTGCCTTCCCTGGAGTAGCACGGAAATGTCTGCTGCCTGCATTTCAGTGCTATTCATAGCATGGTCCTCCAGCACCACGGGGATTGCTGTGAAGATAAATTTAAATGTAAAAACTAGAGCAATTTAATATTTTATCCTTACTAGAGGATAGAGCTCATAACAGCCTAGACTGTGGATGCTTTAACTACACTGGGGCATGACAAACATGATAAGTAGAAAGTGAGATTCAAGCTCTCAGAGCTGCTGGGAAGAGAGACTTCTTATATTTTCTATTAAATTGTGCCACAAGATACAACTCAATGATATTCATACATACAACAGTGTTGTAAATTACAACATATTCATCTATCTAGCCAAGAAATAGCCAAAGAGTTTTGGAAGAAAATAAGTACAGTTTCAAGGCCAAGTTTTCCTAGTAGCTTCCTTACAAGAAAAGTAAACAATGTTTTCCCTCCATTTTGTCCAGAGAAATTCAGAAAATATATAATTGTGCCTTTCTAGGAGTCACTGTGGTTCCCCCAGACGTGCACTGGAATTGTCCCCATGCAGTGCTGGATACTAAATGTGGCACTGGCTGATTGCCTGTGAAGCTCCCATATGGATGTGGATGTTTGAGCAACAGGATTTATGTCATCTCAAGCTGCTGTGTGATACTCCCTACAGTGTTGTCTCCATCTTATCCCTTCAGGCCACACACACTGGGACCATTTATCTGAGCCATCAGTCTCTCCCTAAAACACCATTCCAGCTCATTTAGTCAAGAGTTGACAAACATCCTGTAATTTTTCTACAGTCATGTGCACAGGATTTGTTATATTGTTTAGACAGCTTCATTAATTCAAGGAAGGCCAAAATGGCCTACTTGTCTTTTGTCATAGCTTTTCCCCCACCCTGTCTAGTTAACTAGCTCCAAAATCTCTCAAGCCAATGCATTTTTAGTCCTTTGTCATCATCCTAAGGGATTGAGCTATTGGCCACCAGCTGAGCTGCAGAAACTGACATAATATGTTCCCTGTGGCCACTCTGATTCTGAGGCCTTCCTCCAGAAGAGTCTAATGTGATCAGTCTTATTGGTAGGTGTGTCACTTGTTACATGGATGTGACTGTGGTCATGGGACTCTGGTTTTTTTTCATCTACTCTGAGCAATGTTGTCACATGGCAGAACCACAGCTTTATAAGGCAGCTTGCCAAGCTTATCCCTGCATTTGCTGAAGTGTGTTTAGCACCATGGGGTTGTTTATTATCAGAAGATCTGCTTTCTGTAGTGACTGAATACTTTGTTATTGCTACTGCTGAACTAATTCTTCAATGACATTGAAATACTTCAGAACACATGCAACAGGTTTCTTCATTTGTAGTTTGAAATTCAAGCTTCCAGAATTTCAGTTGCCATGAACATGAAAATAAAGTCTGTGTGCTAACATTTAGTTTCCACAAGTGGTGCCTATCTGAATTCATTAATAAATACATTCCTTATTTAATATTGTTCTCTCTCTCTCTCTCTATGGTCTTGTCTACTTAAATAGTGACTTCTTTTTTTTTTTTTTTTTTTAATTCCTCATAAGCCACTTAGTCTTGTCACGCCCATGTCTCCAGCTAAACACAGCTATGCCAAAGAAGGAGAGGAGCTCAGCCATGTGGTGGTGAAGTGCCAGATGTGAGCAAAGCATGGGACTCTTACCTGATGTCTCAGAACCCAGGAAAGTGTTTGGTGCCTGGCTGTTGCCACAAAGGGCCATGCACTCGAGGGTTGTTCACGGGTTCTTCTCCATCAGTACAGTCCTTTTGAACTTGGTTTGTGCTTGGGGAAGGACACACTAGGCTAACATCCTGTCCTGGTCCCAAAATATCTTGCTGTTGCTTTTGGTCCTTGACGTGAAGGGCTGGGTCAGGTGCAAGGGTCAGTTGGACACTTTCCACTTCTCAGTTGTCAGCTGGATTTGTGTGGAGCTGGGTCAGGTACAGGAGTATTATCTGTGGGCTTCTCAAGGCGGGATTCTAACACAAGAGATGCAAAAGTCTCAGGAATTATGGGTGCTAAACCATTAGACCATAACATAGCAGAAAGCATCCTGGGAGCATGGATTAATAAAATAGGGAATGTGAGGGAAGAAATTGAGCGTTGCAGGCACATAGTGGACCGTGCTCCTGTTTCCTAAATAGCTGAGTTTAGTCTCTGCCATGTGGTTTGCATCAGTACTGGGTTTTTTTACACACTCCTCATGGCTAGATTTCCAAAGAGCTTCTCTGCAATGTTTCAGCCAGGATGACCCATTTAGGTTTGTTCTTGGTGGCCTCTGGGTCTGCCCTGCTGACAGCCTCTCAATCAGCTGGGGGTGAGTGTGGGAGGCATATGCAAACTCTCCCCTCCACTGAATTACTAGGATGGTGAGGGAGGGTGCTACCCTTTTAAACATGGAGGTTTTCTTGAAATTTTCTTTGGAGAAAATATTTTAGAGAAAAATTTTAAGGCCAAGGTATGACCCCCTGCTTGAGAGGGTTGGAATGGAAACACTGAAAGCCCCTTCACGCAATTATCCTGAGAACAGGACTGCTGTGCTATACATGTTACCATTCACTGAGGATTTAAGGCCAGAGTGTTTACGTAAAGTAAGCTAAATTCAAATATTTTCACAAGTGTGGTCATAATAATAGTTCCCTACCCCATGTGGTTGTGTGTAGTGTATTACGTACACACAAGCATGAGCAAGAATCAATTTGTGCATGCAGCTTTTATGTAAAATCTTCAATTTTTGCTTCCTCGGTAAAATTTTTAACTTAAACCTTTTGAGTAATGATTGGGATGAGCTAAACTGCTGCACACCAGCATAGGCTCAACTGGGCAAGACACTGACAAACCTTTTTAAATCAACCCTGCACAAAGTGATCTCCAGGTCCCTTACTAGGTCAACTGTTCTATGCTCCTATGAGCTGAGATGTGAGCAGAAAAAATTTGGGCTGAGGAAGCCCAGAGCTGGAATACATCCCCACACACACCACGGGCACCTTAAGAACTTCACTTTGCAGAGTACTAATAAAAAAGAGGATGTATCAAATACAAGTCATACCCACTTCTATGCAATACACTAAATCAGGGTTTAAGTTATGACATTTTAAAAGCTAAATTGTTTCCCACTGGGCAATTTCCATCATGCTCTTTTAACTCAATTATCATCAACATCTGGCAAAGTTACATTCTTAATGCCAAAGAAGAGTTTCAGCTTTTCAGGATCCAGCCTTTTAGTTGCCCATACAATGCAGCCCCTGCACGTTCTTATCACACACACAGCTTATAATTAATTCTCCAGAAAAATACAATTATGACTGTATTTGGACAAAATGTGTATTATGTACATGACATGTAGCTACACCACTATATGAACTCCAGGATATTTCCTTCCATTTTCTTTTTTGAGGAAAGGCTGAAGGGAGGAGACTGTCTGACTTGGGACAGCAGACCAGCCCCTACACAGCTTTCAGTCAGAAATCACTTCAGAATCTCTACAAGGACACAAAGTCCCTTTATACCCTGGTTCTGTGCTTGGGTGCTACACCTATTCCCATATGGCTCCAGCTCATCTCGATCACCTTGGCATCTCCATTGCAGTCAGGAAAAGTTATATTTGCAAACCTGTTGGGTTTTTTCAAGTGTTTGAGGTAAGTGAACTCTCCCTGAGGGAGGTTTCTGGGGAGAGCAACAAAACCAACATCTAACTCCAATCTGCTCTTTATGATATTAGCCTCAGGTGGCAGTTTAATTACATCAGTGCCATAGAGAGGTTGATTTTTCCCCTATGTTTAGAATGTTCAGCTGCTGTCAGTCAGTGTCAGACTTTAATACCTGGCAAAAGCTTGTTCATCCAGGATGAAACCTGTATCTAATTCTGCTTCTTGAACTACTGAAAGTCAGGCAGACTTTAAATCTCAGTCTGTCAGTAATAACCACATATCCAAGTTATTTAATTTTCAATAGTATAGGGAAAATGAAAAATAATAAAAGAAGAAAAACAATTAATAGTAAAGAAGTACTATGTATTCAAGATAGTAAATGAAGGAACAAAGCATAGGAATCAAATTCTCTCTTTTGGGACAGATTTGTCTGAAAGCAGTTGTAAGTCAAGGTGAGAAGTAATTTCACTACATCTCACATAAAAAATTCCTTAATGCGGAGCAGTATATAACTTAACACCAACAGTTCTGAACAAGGCTATATATAAAACAAAAGTACACTTAACTACAAATTACTGATGAAAAGGGAACTTTAAATACTAATTTGATATTAAAGAGATACACTAAATCAGCCCAATGTATTGAAGTGTAACTAAGAAATACTAGATGAAGACATGATCAGCAAGTGAAAAATGTTGTCAGTTAAAAAAAAAAAAAAAAAAAAAAGTCTAACATAGCTCCTGAGATAATAATACACTTGGAAAGTTAATGCTACTGGAGATGACCAAGAGCCAATTCATAGCAAGATGTTGTAGGTTGTTTCCCATCAATTCTTCCTCACAGTATGGATTACCGTGTCCCCAGAGACAGGAAGATCTTGCATTGAGCTTGTGCCTCACCTATATATAGGTATCACCTATAGCAACTGCAGGGGATCAGAAGGCTGACAGAAATTGCCATGAAGCCCAGGGAGGGGGGAGGCTCCAGGCTCAGGTTCCTGTATTTACTGAGTCCTCCTCATACATGCCTTCTCTGTGGCAGGTCACTGCACCAGATAACCTCACCTCGGCTAAATTTGGACATCTCTATCCCATGACTGCTGTTACTCAACAACAAACAAACCACACACCAGCCTGGAAGCAGGAATGGAAGAGTTATACCCAGTATGATTTAAACACGTCTGTGAGCTATGCAGACAACCTGCAATTATCAAACCAAGAGTTTCACAAGCTGTTTAAAAGACAGGTGGTTTATTTTTCTAACCCTTCAGAAAGTACCAGCAGCATCCTCATCCAACATCATGCTTGGAGAAGGAGCGCAAAAACGATTCCTTAAAACACTGTTTTTCTGCTGGTATTCCAGTTTTGTCCCTTTAAGCTCTGACAAAAGAAAAAAGTCCCAAAACCTCACTCTTCCCCAGGGAGAGGATCCCATCAAATATATTTGTGTATCTGCGAATGGATTCTTACCCCAAACATTTCTAATGCTCAGGTTTTTCCACTGAAGACAAGCGGTAGGAACAAACTGACAGGAGAATGAATATACTGTTTAATCCCGTATAAGGAATGATGAAGTGAACCTACAGAGCCAAATCCAAACATTTAGAGAGGCAAGCCTGGATGCACAGCAGCAATTAGCCTTGCATACTTGGGAAAACATGTTTGGGGAGGACCCTTTTCATAAATCCTGTGAAGTAGCTGTGATAGCCAGCTGTGGTGGGGAGACATGCTGGGAGAGTCATACCTTACTTAGTGCAACTGAAATGGAAACAGACCAAGTAACCATTTATTCATCTACATAAACTTGAATCTTAAATTTAGCAGCATTTCACCTTTTGACCTAGAATTTCACATTGCCTCAACCAGTTTGACTTGAGCCTGAACAGCTACAGAAATGTTTACAGCCATCTGCTGCAGCAGGATAGAAGAAAATCCTGCCTGGATCTTGAAATATTGAAACCAGTGTCTGGGGACTGTTCAGACACACTCAGCACTGGAGCCAGTTGGACTTGCTGTAGATATTTGCCATCATGGGACCAAGCCCAAGGGCTGGCCAGAGTAGCCCACAGCACCCCACCCTACAAACATGGCAAATCTTGCTCCCTGCAGCCAACCACCAGCTGAGGATGTAGGTGTTTACTATGTGGAAACATGGGCATGACAGTTGTTAAAAAAAAAAAAAAAAACAACTCTCCCAAGATTTATAAACTTTATAACTTTATGCTGGACTTTAAAATTCAAGCACATATTTTAAATTCTACATGATTTATCTAAATGCCAGTGCCCAGCAGGCAAATAGATTTTTTAAAAAATATTTTCAGTAGAGGTGAGGACTCCAGTATAGAGTCAGCAGGCTATATGTCTACATTTTTTTCTAATAAAAATATTTTAGAACTTAAATATTCACCTAAACCATCCACTCAGATCTGGTATAGATGCTTGGTCCTATCCATGCTGCTTACACAGAACCACTCAAATGGAAAGGACCTCTGGAGCTCACCAGAACCCACCAAATGCTCAACATTGTATTTATTACTACAGATTTAGGGACTAGGTCACACGCTGTAGGGTTGTTTAGCAGCTGTAAATTCAAAGGCTTGCTCATTCATGCAATGTGCTGAAAAACCAAAGGCTTGCTGCAGAGGTAGGATGGCCAGAACCAGACACCCCCTGACTATGGAAGCATGGCACAGCGATTCACATACTATCCTTCAAAGGGGCCACATTAAGACCACTAACCTGCTCATTTTCTTGGATGAGTTGTCATAGTCCAAAGTCACATCCTGCAGACCTTCAGAGCACAGGCCTAATCTCTTATTTCAAATCACCTGAAGGGAAAAACAAGAAGAAAAAGACAACTTTTAAGTTTCTCTATAACAACGAGGTCTGGCAAGTGCAGGTGCTGCCTACCCACACCAGGTGCTTACCTGGGAGTTTTGCTCTCGCAGTGTTTGACTGAGTTGGGTGTTTGGATCAGTGGTCAGAGTTACCCTTGCCCCATGGAGGCAGCAGAGCTTCAGCCCCTCCACAGCTTCTCCTATGAAAGCAGAGGGATGGGTTAAAACCACCAGCTCTGGGTGCCTCAGCCCATGCAGCCCAGGCAGTCTTTAATGCAGGAACCACTCCATTGCTAAGGAGGGTGGTGGGAATAGCTGAATCCTGTCTTGCAGCCAGCTCTGCCCACTGTGCCAGCTGTCCTGGCACTGCCTGGCACCACGGTGCCATGAGTCACAGCACCCCATGTACCCCTGAGGCAAATTGTCCCTCAGCCCAGCCTGGGCATGGCTGTCCTCTGCACCTCTGGGGAAATGCCTGGTGCTCCTGAGGAGGTGGATCTTACCTGCAGCTCGGGATGGTATTCAGGGATGGGTGTTAGGCCTTAGAAATCAGCATCCAACCACAAAATGCTGTGACCTGGCACACAGGTGTTTGTGAACCCACAGCAGGCCTCAGGCACCACCTGCCTGGTTTGCAAGCACAGCAAGTGCTGCTGTTTCCATCCCACTTGCAGTACTGCCTTATCCCCCCGCTGGATAAGCCAGTAATGCTGTCACCAGCCCATGGTAAGGTTTCCTCAGGGATCTCAAGCTAAGAAAAAGGAGCAAGGAAGGGGGAAGAAAGCTGCAATTTACTCACAGTAGTGTGCTTTTCCTCTGAAATCGTTATCCTGCTGGAAACTCCCTTGGCATTCAGAAAGTATCTGTGTTTAATCGCTGGTCTTGTTCAAAATGCAAAGTACCTTGCCTTGAGACTGATAATTTAATCTCCTTTGGATAATTGCTACCAACTAGACTAACAGCTGACAAAGGTCAAGTCATTGGTTATTCAAAGCAGGATTTCTTCCGTTTTACAAAAAAACTTCTACTTGATCTTTGACTTGCCAGTTGCAGCATGTGATTGCTTTCAGCACTAGTAATCACTGCCAGGGCTGTGTGCACTTGTGCATCTGTGTGCACACACATTTCACACATGTAAATGTAGAGTGGAAATGGCCTGCTCACTCAGACCTCTGTGTGATACCATAGATCACTTCCAATTAATGTTCAGTAAAATTTATATCCTCCACAGCACTTTGTATACATTTGCATATATTAAATTATCCCAAGGCTTACTAAGTAGTGAAGGGAGCTCCTTAGACTTATTTTTATTCCTTCTTAAGGAAATTGATTTTATGTGACCATGATATTTTTGCATGTTTGTCCATCCCCTAATACTGAATCAGTCCCTAAGCAGTAAATTGATAGACAAGTAAATGACTATAGATTTCATGAAAGCAGGGAGACAGTGGGAGATGAAGAAGTAAAATGGACACAGGAGACAGATAAGATCTTTCCTGTAGTGATATAGAAATTTATGAGGAACAAACTTTCCAATTTCACTTCTTCCCAGGCTATGCTTTCATTACATGTGATACTTCAATTAACTCATAATTCTGAATTGCAATTCAGTTGCTGAATTTTGGAATCAGGAGTCATATTGATTTAAGTTTGTAAATCTGTTGCAAGGCAATATAATGTTATATAATAAAATCCTATATTATTTCCATCTCACATGTGAGGGCCCTACTCAGCCCTGAAAATGTGTCTATGAACAGGGGATAAACACAATGCTCTTTATTGCATCCTATCAATAGAAAATCCTCAAAACAGAGCAAACTGACTTCATCTCTTGTTTTTTAAACTGTACAGACTGAGAGTCAGTAAAAAATTTAGTTCAGAGGAGAAAATAAGCTCAGGACCTCAATGTTGATGTGGTACTCAAATCCCATCAGTTTTATTTTAAAAAGGAAAGTTTTCCATCAAAGTTCCATCAACGTATGGCAGAAGTCTCGGTTTCCAGCTATTCATTGCCCATACTGGCAGAAGAAATTCAGGACTTCTCTTGCAAGTCCTTGGAGAGACACTAAGGAGCTACGGTTTCCTGGAACAATAAGAAAAATTAATCTTGGCATCATTTTTCAAATTACTATTTTCCCCATCACTGTCGGGAGCCTGCCAAAGCCCAGCCACAGAGATTTGACTCTCACCTTCCCAGACCTGTGTCCTTGTGCTATCCCCAGGGCTGGTCCCTCTTGCATGCCCCAGCAAGGGGATCTCCCTGTGCCCCTATGGTTTCTTACTCCATGGGAGCTGATCATCAGACCCAGACTTTCATTCCCGGTCACTGCCTTCTCTTTGTGGCCAGCATGAGACTTCTACAGTATTTCAGTGGTGCAAGGCAGCTGCAGCGGGAAAGGCATAAAATCAAAGGGATAATTCACACACTGAATGTGTTATAGAAGTAAAATACCAAATAAATCACCCCTTGTCCGTTCTGAGGAAATGAGATTAATAATTACATTACTTTTCTTGGCACGTAAGAGAAGATCCATCCTTGTTTATCTGCTCTGTGGAGCCTGGGAAAGCAAAGCTGGTGTTATTGCTAGCTGGCCTCTGCAATGCCCTAGCCATGCCCTCTGCATTCCCTGTGCCCCTGGAGGAACTGGGCAGCTCCAAGGACAAGTATCCCTGCTGGACCCATGGATCCCTCTTCCTGGGGAGGGAGCACCTGGGTCTGATGCAACAGGAAAGTGCTTCTATTGTATAAGAGAATAATTTATAAACAGCATTTCAGCCTGAGCATTTCAATCACGGGCATGTGTGTAATTAGCAATCTTTTACCCGTGATCAATACATGGACACTATTAGGGCACAATGCAGTAGCTTCTTAAAGCTCTGGGTAAATGCTGCTTGGCAGTTCAGGAGCTACAGTGGTAAGACACATCTCTGCTGCCTCTGGTGAAAGGCTCAGAAGCTGTTTTTTTAAAGAGAGGGCAGATTGCCTCTGCAGCTGTGGGTGTGCAAATGTTGGGAGCTCTTCAGTGCACACTTTGTGTCTTTCACTTAAACCATCCGAGACCTTCATTACTGCTGCTGCTATTACTGCTGCTACTGCAAGAAAATGTTGCTATATATGAGCCACACACAAAGAAGAGGCACGAAAAGGCAGATCCATGACACAACTTCAAGCTTGGAAAATCCCATTTGTCTGGCTGGCTCAGGTGTGATGTGTAGCTCTACATTGACCCACAGCATTGCTATTAGTTTACTGAGGACACAGAGGAGGGAAAATATTTTCATCTTAATTACGATCCTGATGTTTATTGCAGAACCATTTAGTGACTGTAAAAGCGAGCGTGACAAACACTTACTGTTCACAGGATTGAGGGACTGAGGAAACAGAAGAGCAAGGAATTAGGCCCAGAGGAATTGCTGGAGGAGACAAAATGCAGCAGCTATTTTTTCTAGGTGGTGGGAAGATGAGAGGCACAGCGGGGGAAGGTTGGTGTCTCTGTGTGTACCAAGCAATGCTAGGCAGAGGAATGGCTCATTTCAGTTGCCTGTTGAAATTGCTGAGAGAAAGAGAAATTTGTAAGTCACCTTCCTGTAGTTCTGTGTCTTTGTTGGAGCACAGTTTGAGAGATGAGAAAAAAATTAAAATAATGACACCAAATCTGCAAAATTCTCCAGCAGAGGTGAAGCAAGAGAACAGTGAGAAAAAAGACAACAGAATAAATGGGATGTGCACCATCATCAGTGGAAAGACATGCATTCAGATTACAGAAGTTTACACAACTGATTTTTCAGTTAAAAAAAAAATAAGGCAGTACTTCTCATTGGCTCAATGCTGTTTAAAATAGTTTAAGCTATATAAAATACTCTGGTGAATTAAAAAACATATGTGTAAACTTTGAAAATTTGAAATTAGGCTTTTTTAATATTTTAAATTTTAAAAGTACATTTCAAAGTCATACACTGTAGGATAAAACACTTGTATCTCACATACTGAAAGGCAAAGGTAAATTGGAGTAAATTTGGCTGACATTTGCTGGCTGAAATAAGAATACAAAAAAGTAAATTATGTGTATCTTTATTCTATTTTTCTAGTCTTGTAAGAAAGGTGGCTTGAACACACCCTAGATGTTACCTAAAATGTTTTACTTCAGCCCTGTAATCACCTATAGCCTGATCCAAAGTCTATTGATCCGTTTGGAGCTGTTCCCTTGACACCCACCCAGCCCTGCTGGGATTAGGGGAAGAAAGGAAGGTGGGACTACAGACTAGGTGCTCAAAGATAAAATCAATGGCAAGGTTATCAGGAATGAGGTCTTTTGTTTGAACATAGAGCTTGTTGGCAGGGATAGACATGTCACAACTCATGGTCTTTCATCCTTCTGCTTAGATTTTGACCCGAATCCCTTTACAGTTCTCAATCAGCGCTTTGAAAAAATGTATAGGCTTGATAAAAGACTTAATGTCAATTTTATCCTATTGATCCAAGACTCCAAGATAAGATAAAAGATATATTGTTCTTGAAAGATGGGAATGATTCCTTTCCAAGAGATTCCTTAGTCACTGCTGGTAGGTAAGAGGTCTTCATTACCAAAGGCACAAAGAAGCACTGCCACTCACACAGGACATGTGTGAGGGTTTTATTTAGAGAAAATGTGTGACTCAAACAAAAGCATCTGGCAGACAGGACACAGCATTTGAGAAATTTATTTTTCAAGATGAAAAATGGAAATAAATGGATCTTCAAATGTTCAATTCAGAACCGGGGAGGATTTATTTTTTCAGCTTTTTATGTTTTCCACAGAGAAATGACTTACTTGGAAAGGAAATGGTTGGATTTCTATCACTTTTTGAATACTCTTAAAAACATTTTCCTGCCTGACATTAATGGACAAATAATCAAACAAGATTAAAAAAACCTAAAATTCACAATGAAACTAAAATTTTCTGTCAGGACTCAAGCACTTAAGTTTTAATTTTTACATCAAAATCAGGAAGGATTAAAATACCCACGGTGTAGCAAAACCCAATCCTTTTCCTCAGAAAAGGCATGACAAGAGTTCCCATCAACAGCAGTGGGCAGCAGGACACAGGAATGAGGGCAGCTCTCTGGAGGAACACAGCTCAGGCCAGAGACTCCCGGAGATGCTAAATCCTGCTGCATCACCACCTCCAGACACCCAGAGAGCCCTCAACATGGGAAACGTGAACAAAGGCAAAGGAATTTTCACTGAGCCCAGCAGTCCTGGGAAGGGTCTTGGTGCAGACCTGTTCTGCCCTCTTTACATCCTCAAAGTTTGTAAAAAGAAATGTCAAGAAGATCCTCCCTCCCCTGCCATGCTTGGTGAAACCTTATCCCCTGCCAAATCAACAGCAAAGCTCCTGCCGCTCTCAGCAGAGGCAGATTTTCACCCAGAAATATTGAACTTTAATTTGAGAGCACTCCCAAAGCACTGCTATTCACTGATCAGAAGCACAGAAATTTTTAAAAGAAAACCCATCCCTTAGGAAGTTCAATTAATGTGATCCACCTACTCCACCCTTCAGCCCTGAAGGCCACAGAAGGGTTCTTTCTGCCTTGTTATGGCAATAGCTGCAACGCTTCTGCTTTCCATCACTAAGAACTCCACTCTTTGAATTTACAGGTTCCTGCTAATTATAGTCCCTAAAAGTCCTAGAACAACTGTTCATTTCGTAAGTAATGCCATCATATGAAGCTTAATTTGCTGAATATGATGTTTCCTTTCCTGTGTCATATTGAATTACCAGCAATTATGGCTTTAGTCTAACGTAATATGAAACTAAGGCCACATAATAATTTACCCAATGAGCTGCACCAACACTGTATGGGCTGTATCTCAGTACTGCACCCAAAGTTTAACTCAGTCTGGAGCTTCCTAAAAACATAAGTAACAAAAAGGTACCATATGTGATGGAAAAGTGTATTTAAAGGTCACAATTTTAATATGCAACTAAAAAAATGGAGTATGAAATATGTAACTAATAGGAGTATGAAAAATGTAAGCCCATGGGAATATAAATAAGTAAGCCAAACTTTAGCTCATTGTGAGCAGTACCTCTTAATTCCAGCCTAATATTATAGAGATATTTCCTTAGGAGATTCTCAAAAATACTGAATAAAAACCTTGAAATCTTTCTGAGCAAGGGACTCCAAACATCTGGTATCACATTTGAAATACCACTTGTTTTTCCAATCACTGAGTGGGAAAAAAAAAATGGATTATTACTCTCGCTTACAATATATACCCAAAGTGAAGAGTCACTTAGCAGTATTCTCTCTCTGGTTTCTTCTTTACTACCACTAAAAATTGCTCAGAACAATGTAAGGAAGGAGGCAGATCCACAGGACCTGTGGCTGCAGCATCCTCCAGAGCCTGGGACCCATGGTAGTACACAGCTTCCACAAGACCCAAAGAGCCTGGCAGGCTGCTAATGGAACCACTGCTTAAGTTGCCATATCCTGGGGGTGAATTATTATTTCTGTCTTGAAAATAGCTTGCACTTTGGCTTAATGTTCTCTGACAGAGTGACAGCCCATATTCCGGTTCTGGCAAGCTTCTAAAGGCCCAGAAGGTTGACCAAGGACATGAAATATTAAACACCTATACAAACTTCTTCCAAAAGCAGAGGGCTGTAAGCACATTACAGTTTCTTCCTATGTCAAAAGTATCCCATGAGAGACCTCTCACACTGAGTTCCCTTAAATTTGGGGCAAATATCCAAAGTGCAAAGGCTCACAAACAAATGACGGCAGTTAAACATTATAATTTTGAGCCTTTTTGCAGGTTTGGGAAAAGATTTTGAATTTCTTGCCCATTCACTCTGCACTACTCAGGTAACAGAGAGCGCATTACTGCAGGGAAAGAAAAAGGCAAATAAAAAAAGATGTCTCAGTTGTCCCTAGACAGAAGGGAATTAATATCACAAATACTTGTTGCCCTTTTGCACAGATACTGATTTGATACTTGAGTGAACATTGTGAACTTGAGTTTTTCAGGGCTAAGCAACTCACTTTCTCAGGAAAAAGTGCCAAGAAGCCCAATTACAAAAGGACAAATGATTCATTTAACAGGGGTTTTCACGTTGCCACACTGCCTGACCTCCAAAAGTGCCAAGATGCTACAGTATCATTTGAACTGGGAAAGAATGCCTCTGTTTTATCACCCACGAGATTCACGAGGGTCCCATTATAGCTGTAATGTTAAAAAAACCACCAACCAACACATAAAATAACAGTCTAACTTGATGAGCTGTTATGGTCAAGCAAATAAACACAGCATTTAAAAACAAAACAAAGTACATGCCCATATGAAAAATTATTACAGTTCATAAGAAAGAAATTTGGTTCAAAAATCAAGGTTAAAACCTTGCTGGTGATGATAGCTGTGTGCCGCTATCATGCAGGAGTGGTGGGATGCAGAAGGGTGAATGATATCACCCAATCTAGGTCCACATCACCACAGCCCTCCAAACTGAAGTAGATTTTTGCTGTGTTAAATTTAACCTAAATCATGTTCTCCCCTTGCTGCAGGATGGCTCCTGCTGGAAAGGGTGGCCCTGCCCACTCCTTCTCCCTCCCTTCTCCTGACAGCATCGCCCAGTTTCTCTCGGCTGCACCTCTGTCTGGTGCTCTTGTTGTCCATAAACCACTGCTTCTCAGAGGCTGCAAACTGTCAGCCAGAAGAAAGAATAAGTATTTACTGTTTTATTTTTTCCCAAGGTTAGCTTTCCTTGGTAGGGTGAAATAAATCTCACTGAGGCAGTGAACTCCGGCTCCATCCCTTGCCATTTAACTGCTGCTGTTGGGTGACTGGCTTTGTTTCTCAGCTGCTGTGTCACTGGATGAGATTTGTGCACTAGAACCATTTGTTGTGGCCTGCCTTTCGTTTCTTTTCCCATTTAAATTAAATATTAACTAATCCCAGGGGTGCTGCCAGTTTTAAACAAAGCCTAAAGACTAAGAAAAGCCAGACCCGCAGCAAAGATGTTTTTTACCTGATCAGCTGCAACATCTGGAAATAAAAGGATTCTCAGCTCAGTAATTCACCCTCTTCCTCATCTGTAGCAGTTGGATGAACAAACCTTGCTCCTGTCTAAGGAGCCATGCACTGTCCAGTGCAAAAGCTGTCTGCTTGGTTTTACAGTCTGCAAAGTATCTAACAATTCCCACAGGGCAGGCTGGTGGGATCGGGATGCTTCTTATCTCACGAGAAACAAAGGAGGGAAGGGCCTTTTTTCTGAAGACAGTTAATCAGTATTGATCACAGGGACTTTATGCAAAGATGGTCGGGCAGGGAGCGAGAACAAAGCGTAGGCAGCACTCTCACCTCCTGCTCACAACAGACACAAAGGGTAGAGTTTTACACACACACACACACATACACACACACACACAGCCCCCGTTTCTCTCCAGGCCAACTGGAGTTTGGTATCAGACTGTTCCGCTTTGGCCCATGAGGAGGAATGCCACGAGAGGCTCTGGCAGCAGCAGCAGCTCTGTCTCCTGCTATTTGGGCTTTTGGCACCAACCCTACCGTGCTTTAATGCTTGACACGGCCGCGGGACCGAGCTCACCATTCAAGCAGAGGGGGTAAACTCCAAATGCTGGGATAGTATTTAATTTCCACTGAAGCCTTCACAATGAAGTTTTAAATATTCCCAGCCGGGAGAGGACCTTAGGCAATCCTTTAACAACACTGGCAATCCTGAAGCATTTTACATCTTACTCTCTCAGACCACCTCACAGACAGTTTTGTTTAACAGTGCGTCTAAGACCAGAAAAAAATCCCATATTCCCTTTTTGCCGTGGCAACAAGCAAGAACAAAAGGGTGAAAGCTTTGCTTAAGGGTGTACAGCAAGTCCCCGCCAGCTGAGAATCAATCACCATCTCTCAGCTTTATAACCAAATCTCCTGCCTCAACACAGCAAAGGTAGGCGACCATCTCCCCTCTGTGAGAAAAAGTTGTCACCATGTCACACCTTTTCCTTCTTTCCAAGCCAGCAGTGCTTGCTTCCTTGCTGCATCATGTGATGAGCCTGCTCTACATCATCCAAGGACACGAAAAAGATGATTAGTTTAGTGCTCATTTACCTAAGGTTGCTGTGCTGGCCATACAAACTGACAGCATCCCCATCTTCTGCTGCTAGTGGCACAGATCTCTGCACCACAGCCTCTATAAAATACACACAATAGCCTAATAAAACACAGGCATAGCTGTAAGTAGACACAAAGGACCATATCTGCAAAATGGAGCAATCTTGATTTGTCCCAATGAAAGCCACAGGATGCTGCATTTACAGGGAAAGGCACACGTGTTCTTCATAGCACTGAATGGGAAGGGACGCCCATGTGTCTGCATGTGACCTTACCAATATGCCAGAGTAATCTCTTGTCTGTAAGGCACACGCATCTTCAGATGGGAGATTAAAAAATACCCAGTCTCTACCTATATTCTGGTTTTTCTCCCTGCTCTCACCAAAATGCCTTATAAGAAGTTGTCATAAATCTCCACCTTTCTGCTGCTTTCTTTCCTCCCACTGCTCTTCTTATAACCAGACTCGCAGGTCTTTATTATTCTTAGTGGAATTTCTAACACCAGTTTCTGCAGTGACCTCAGACTTTGCTATTTTTGAATAAGATAGATGTGATTATCACTTAACCTGCTGATCCTGAGCCATATTTTGACCACCTTGTGCTATGCCACTGGAACAAACCACCCCCACGCTTGGTGCCTACAGCTCCTACAGAGCCTCTCTGGTCTCAGACACCTTGGGTTTCAATAACATAGTTAACAGTGTCCTTAGGTCTGCAGGAGTGGTAATGTCACTTTTGTGATGCCTTCTCTCCACTTATCTCTGGCTGGAAATATAGATATGTTCTTTCATATATTCTTTAACATTAATTTCTGCTTGCTTTTAAATGCAAAAAATCAAAACATGAACATGTTTTTTAATCTCATTATTGAAAAAGTTTTGGCTAGGGCAATGATCTATATGTCTATAGAAATGCAGCTGACTACAGAATAGGAACCTGTTCAGTATTTTCTCAACTTGGCTCTATATTTCATTTAGCAGGGCATTTTTAAACCTCAAATAGTTTTAAACAACACAAGCAGGCTGATAAAGTGCTGCAGACCTACAGCAGCACAGGCGGTAAGTGTGAGTGGGTGTGTCAGTCACTGCTCCAGAGTATTCCCAGGGGGTGAAGGACTCAGTGTGATGGCTATCATCCCTTTAATCTGCATATTGCAGACTCAGGGTAAGTGTTGCCAGGGAGGCTGTGGATGCAATCCTGCTTTGCCAATAGCTGAATGAAGGAAGGTGTTCACCACAAGCCCCTGCTCCCAGATTTCCATGGGGTCCCTGACCAGCGACATCTGTGGCCTGTGTTGATGAAGCAGGTCAGAACGCGTGTCCACTGTGGCTCAGTCATTACCTCCCTGCACTGTCGGGTCACCTGGATGCACAGACATTATTGGAATCGTATTTCTGTCACATTAGTCAGAGCACGTTGTCTTTATGCCGGGTTTGGCTCTCTGTCAGCTCCGGGAGGCAATGCACCATCCAGCAAAAAGCCTGCCCGCTACCCCTCGGAGAAAGCTTTTGAAGAAGGCTGAGCTGGCAGCACCAACAGGCACCAGCTCAGGGCTCTGCACCACAACAGTGACGGTGTTTGGCCCAGCACCAGCTGTTATGAAACCAAATGAGCCACCTGAAGCTCATGAAGCTGCGGCAGGAGGCCTCTGCTACACCAGCTTTGGAGAGAAGCAGACAGAAGGGTACCTGGAGCTGGCCGGCCTTAGCAAACCTCCCACCAGGGAGGGCACTGGGGGATGCATCCTCCCTACCCTAGATTTTAGTCCCCATTCTATGTGCATGCATGTACATGTGCATAAAGGCAGAAAAGGCACAGCAAGAGCAGGGAAGAAGGCAGGATTTTGTTCAGTCCTTACATGAGTCCTTATCCAGCAGCATTTGGAAGTGACTCCCCTGGACACAGAGTTTAAAGAAAGTTTTTACACAGCACACTGCATCTGGTGGGTGGCTGAGATAAAGGCTGAGGGAAACAAGGAAATCCTGTAGTCTCTAGTATAGATGCTGAGGAATGTGTACCATAAAGCAAATCCAGATGGGCTCAATGATGAGTAAAAGCTATCTTTACCTCTTATCTCTCCAGCTTTGTGTTTCACCATCATGCTAAGTGGCCCCTACCCTTGCAAGTAGCCTAATGATTACTTTCTCCAAAGGGTTTAGGTGTGATTCAGAAACAGAAAGGTGACTCCTCACAGCAGATTGAGTTACTGCTCTGAGTCTCTCTCTCCCTCTTTCACACACACACACACACACACACACACACAGAGTTCCCCAGCTGGCAGCACAGAATGACCCCCTGGACCTGCCTAGGGATGGGTGCAACCCAGAGGCATTGCAGCCCCTGACACCCCACCAGAACCTGTGTGTGCCCACAGCCCCTGCTGATAAAAGATGCCACTGGCAAGCATGATAATGGCTTGAAATTGTTTTCCTCTCAGAACTATAGCTTTATGGATTTTATTTTTTTTTAATACAGAAGTATGTGTCACTTTCAAATGCTATAAAAGTATAATGCTTTCATGTAGAAATGTTAGACATCTCCACTACATGCATTAAAAAGCATTTTCACATCAAAGCCAAGCAGGTTGTGCAGAGAACCATTAAGTGCCACCATTTCATGTGTGGATGGTTTAGTCAAGAGCAAGAAATTGGAGCTGTCAGTAGGGATGAGCTGCTGGCACCCAGCAGAACCACAGCCACAGCTGTGGTGTGGTGGGGGGAGGAGAGGAGTGTTTGCCACCCATTTATCTCTGCTAATTTAGTCCACATGATGAATGCAGAATGAGGAAAAAAAAAAAGAGATCTTTGAATCAGGATAACACCTTGGTTTCCAGAGCACAGAGGATAGAAACGTTTCAGCATAGCACATATCTGTGAAACCTTTCAGAGCTGTGAAAAAGACGCTAAATAGATTTAATAGGACTACCCCCTCAGGATGCAATAACTCATCTGCTTACAGGTTTTATCACTCACATGCGGTGCTGCTGAGGGGCCAATCCCTTCCCTGACAGCGCTGTTGCCCCCCCAAGGGCCCAACATGCCCCAAGGAAAAAGGGAGGCACATCCTCACAGTACCTGTGTAGATCCTCCCTCTGCTAGCAGACCTTGGGTCTGCCCAGAGGAGCCCACTAAGCCCCAGGGGGTGCTCCAGCCGGTGTCTGCATTCAGGACTTTGTCACTGGAAGTCCCCAATGGCCAGGATACCTGTGCATGTGGCCCTCCTGTCCCATGAACAGAGGAATCCGTAATCTTCCCATCAGCAACAGCTCCATGGCAGCTAAGTCATAAACATATGGATGTCATGGAGCTGCCAGAAATTCATGGCATGAGGTCAAGCAGCCACAGCTCTTGGGGATATTGCACTCTACGGTGGGACAAGCCAAATACATGGTTAATTATCAGCAACATTTTCCAGCTGCTTTATTTGAAAAATATTAACTTACCTTCATCTTCTCTCTCACATGCATGCACATGCACACACGTGCATATACACTCCCATGTTCTTTCCAGAGGAGGGGAGAAAATAGGCCAGGCAACATGAATAATGAAAATGATGGCACTCCCTGGGGTCATATTCTCATATAGCTGTAATCCTTGCAGCTCCATTATACAAGTATCACCTTCTGAATTCAGACACATTGAAACTCTTTTGTGAATGAACTGCAGATTTATGTTTAAATCAAATGCCAATGCACTTTCAGTTGCGAAAATTGTGTTGTGTCATTAGGTTGGACTTCCATTTCCCAGTCTGGGGGATCCCTGTGTCACCTACAGGGCAGACTGCTGATTCTGCAGCACTCTCCTGACACTCTCTCCTCTCGCTATGCTGTGGCCCAGGAACCTGCTCTGCTGCCAAAAGGAGGCCAAAGAGACCAGGAGGCAGACACTCCACATGGCCCTTACTTTAGATGACAAAAATTCAGCTGAAGAAATATTTTATAAAGCTTCTCCCTCTTTTTCTCATTTCCAGTAGGGAGTATTGCTGGTGTGGCAGCAGGGTTGCTCTGAGGTCAAGATGGAGAGATCAAAGGCAGGCACTCTGGTCTGCAGTGCCTGGGTCTTTGGGATGCTGCCAGGAACAGGGCAGGCCCTTGGGAAAGCTCCCGTGGGAGAACAAGGGTGTGCTTGCCTTCCCCCTCCTCTTAGATGCTGTACCAAATGGGCTGTCCCTTTCCACCACTTGGTTGCAGTGAGAAGGGAGGAGGGAAAGGGATGTCACACGGGAATTTCACGTTTTTCCCGTGGTAGGGAATTAACCTTGGTTATTTGCATGATAAAGAGTGAGATTTCATTTCTTTAATGTGGTAGGCAGTACTTGCAGCTGCTGGGAGGGACACTGCTCCTCGAGCTGGGCCACCCTCGTCCTGGGCATTGCTGCAGGGAACACCGTGATGGCTGCAAAAGCTGCCTGCAAAGAGCAGGAGCAGCAATGCATCGCAGCATTAGCTAACAAATGTGTATGTCTCACTTTGGGAATAAACTGCATCCAGCCTGGAGAGACCAGACTCCTCCTCACTAAGAGCTCATGCTGCCAGTGATGCCCTTAAGAGGAGAATGACTATGGTTCTGATGTCTGAGCCGTGACACAGCTATGAGTGAGCTAAAATCACATGCTAACTCAATTTAAGTAGATCAGTGTTAACTTGTGTGAGCACATGCACAGAACTCCTCCATATACTGATATGTTTCCAACTGGATTGCTTTGCCAGCACAGGAATGTTTCAAATCCTTGGCAGCTTCACGACCAAAGCTGCTTTAGCTTTGAACAGTTTCTTAAATCACGTGTGACATTGTGGGTAAAACAACCAGCCCTTCCCCAAGATGAAGACACTGCCCCAGTAAATATGATGATTTGGCAACGTGGCTGGTCTGCGTGAGATGCTTCTGCTGACACAGGGATGTTGATGTGGGTTCACAGCTCCTCACACCCCTTGGCTGCCACAGCCATCATCCCCCATGTTGGTGGGGCAGATGTAGCTTTCACAGGGCCAGATAGGGCTGAGAGTGAATGCTGGGGATGAGGCTGCTCCTTTATCAGTTTCAGGGGCAAAGCAGGTGGTAAGAGGGCTGAGGGTAGCGGCACCTCCCTTCGCCTTGTCTCACATCAGTAAATCCCGATCTGGCTGCTGTATGTGCACTGCCAGAGGTCAGTGCCAGCCACAGAGCTCGCAGGTGTAGCAGAGTGTTGGGTTAGCACAGACACCATCACGAGCACATCCAGTGGGCGTGCCTATATCTGCAAGAAAGCTTGTATGAAAACAGGTATCTTAGCAAAAGGGAAATCAAACTTCAAAACTCACTAACCAAAGCTGTTATATTGTTAGGAAGCCTATGTGAAATCAGATCAGTGACATATTTCACTTCAGCTTAAAACAACATCTACCTGAACCTGTTCAAACCAAGTAAGTCCATTCCAAAGGAGGGATCACAACAATTTCACACTGGCTTATTAAGTAGTTTCAGGTCTAACTGATTGAGTCAGTGCAAGATGTTAGGTAGGCATATTATAAACATAAACATGTAAGAAACAGAAGCAAATATTTATTTTGTCAACATGGGTCATATAACAATTACTAGAGCTGAAGAGAAATATTTAACTGCAAATGGCATTTCAATTTAAAAAATCATGTAGCTCTGAAGAGGAGCTTATATGATGAAAAACCTGCTTAGTCTAATGAAATTGTACTTACAGCCCTTCAACCCACAGTTTTCTTAAACTCTTAAAACTATCATGTGTATAACATAAAAACCACTACACAGCATACAAGGGTATAACGATATATGTGGAATGATAGTGTAAGAGTTAATATTTATCTGGGCAAGCTAATGAAAGTAAACTGACCCACAGACAGATACTTATGATATGGAAAGACAGGGCTGAAGGATATCTGCAAAATCATACCATAATCCTCCTCATACATCTCAAAGTGTTGCCTGAAACTAGCTATAGAAACACTCATGCCCCCCCCTCTGCCCCTCTAGTTGTCCCTCTGTTCACCTTTTCAGAAGATTTTTTTCTAGTTTCTTTTTTTGTGAACCACAGGTGATTATATTCAAGTTTGTGCAAAAGATAGCTCTCCCAGACCAAGGCGTAAGACCTAACATTTCCAGCTTCACAAGCTCATCATTCTTTGCCTGGAATGCCAGATTGATCTCATGTAATTAATATTTCAGATTTCTTCAAATATCTTCCCTGATTTGGTTAAACTATTGACACATGTAATGCTTTTCTGCATTTCTGGATTGCAGCAGTACATTCCTGAGCAGAGAAGGTGCCAGATTAAAGACTCAGTTAAAAAAACTTTATATTATTGGACTATTAAAAGTTAATTAATCTGACAGTTTAATTGCTATTTCATAATACTCTGCGTTTACTTTTTGTATTTTGCCTAGATTCTGTAAACAGACATCAGGTTAATTTTTATTTGTGGCTGAACTTTTTGCAGTGCCTGCCAGTTCTGGCTCTCTTGCCTCAACAGAATATTTCAGTGTGACCATTTGCAAGCACAACAAAGCTTGCTGAAACCTAAACAAATAGAACTAAATTANAGGAAAAAAAAAAAAAAGGAAAAAATAAACCTTTGTTTTGTTTTGTTTTTAACCATACTAACATTAAATTTTACATGGCATTCCCTTACCATGTTTGTTTATACAAGACAGAAAAATTAGTAAGAAAATCTTCAGAAACTAAAGGTCACTCAAGAAAAATTACACAGAACCATATTTATTCTGTGCATTCAGAGTTTAATTTTCCACTTTGGTTTCTGTAACAATTGGGTCAGAGCTTATGAAAGGTTTTTTTCTCTGAAAAGCAGACAGCATTATAAAATCAGAGCTCTTAGAGGCACTAATCAAATCTTTGCACTGAAGACTAACAGCATCTGTAGCAACCCCACATTATTTCATGTCTCTACTGTCTCCAGAGATCCTACTCCACAACACTGGAAACACTTAAAAAATTATGACGTTTATAATGACCAGGAAGAACAGGTATCAAGAGCCTGAAATTTTAAGAGGATTAAGATTGCTTTTGCAGAGACCCTCCTGAACAATGCTTTTTATTCATATTACATATCTGTAGCAGGGCATTACTATTTGCTGGAATTCTTCTTGGCTGCATATTTTTATCTAATGAAATGCTCCAAAGTATTTCCTCCCTGGACAGATACCACAGAATGTTACACTGGGACATCACACTGTAACTGAGGATGTCCCACAAAAAACAGGGTACTCAGCTGTTTGGTTTTCCACCATTTTACTCGCATCTTGCATCAGGTTTCAATAACCAACAACTAAATTATTCATCTGCTTCATATGCTCAAGCACAGAGCCACGGATACTCTTATTGAGTCTAGACATACTGGAAAAATGGTGTAAACGGAGGAAACATTTGCTGAATCCACCCTGATTTCCATCTCATACAACCCAGTGGCTGAAGAGTGAAGGGATATAAAATAAACATTTATGTTAACCCATCCATTAGCTCCTCTCATCTGTGCAACTCCTCTAGCTATGCTGCAGATGTTACTCTGAAGAGCAGGGACATGCCTAATGCATGTAAAGCATCTTGGAATATTTCCTTTCAAGCAGAAAGTTTTCTGGTATTAAAAAAAAAATCTTAATTATTGATAATCTCTGACTAAACCCATTTGTTTCTGGTCAGGGATAGCCATATGTCTCCCATCCAGGATACCTGGAAAACTAGCAAGAGAGACATTGTAGAACATTGTTCGGACTTGGAACATGATGGCATTGAAAGTAAAAGCAGCAAAGGGAAAAGAAGTTTTTACTTCACAATTTGATGTGACCTTGTACACTGCATTAGCAACACAATGTTCCCTGAGTTTGGATAAGAAAATTATGTGTGATTCAAAAAGAAACATTTTGAGCATAGTTGTGCTCGTTAGTCTCTGTATTTATGGATCTGGCAGCTCTTCCACTGTAAACACCAATGCTGAGGATCAGATCTGTGCTGTGAAATGCTCCTACAGAACAAAACCTCACCAGAAAGCACCACAGGCAGGGTTTGAGGGCAGTACTTTTTCTCACTTTCCTAAAATTAAGTTAGTTCTGCTTTTTGTAAGGTTATGCAAAGTTCAATAGAAAGAGAAAAAATAGCAAATTTAGGTACTCACTAATACTTCAATGATTTTGAGTTGCTATGATTGAAGTTAATTTAAGGTACTTTTAATAATGGGGTGCTTTGTGACACAGACTAGTGTCCTTTGTAAAAGGGATATGAAGTGGTTTAATCAAGGCTGAGGCTCAGACTGATCCTTGTACACGTGCATAGGGAAGGAGTCCATGAAGCACAAGAGTAGGGGCTTCTTGGAAGACTGGATGAAGAGTAACATCAAACAATGGGACTCATTTCAAGTCCCTTCCATGACCATTTGCCCTGGTAGCAAACGCAGTGAAAGCACTACAACCATCCTTCTCTGGACACCACTCCCTCCCCCTTCTCCTGTCCATGACCCCTATTTGCCACTGGCCAGGGGAATTGCAGGTGTTTTCCTTATGCAGGTGGTCTCAGGGATCCAGTTCACATCACAGTCATGACAGAAAGCTGAGGGGGAGCAATACTTGTGGGGGTCTGGCAGAAGAGATCAGGGAAAGGAGGAGAGAAAATGCTATGAACAAGAGTAGTGGTGCTGACTTGTAGAACAGTCCAAGAGCTAAAAACCTTTTTACTCTCTTTCTCTAAAGCTCTCTGCAGAGTCTGGATGGGGTGCTGTGCAAGTTCCAGGCTCCACTGTGGAGTGTGGAGAGATTATTTTAGGAAACTGAAATGTTGCCATCTCTGGAGGTCTTTGAGAACTGGATGGATGAGCAGCGGTCAAGAATAGCTCAGTTACAGTTGATCCTTCCTTGGGCCAGAGAGGCAGAGTTGGTGATTTTATATGATTTTTTTCCACTCCTATGATTCTATGGTTGAAGCAGGGCCATGGTTCAACAGGGCACCATAGTTAACTAACATCTCATAACCAACACCACATGCAGTTAACCATCGTTTGCATCTCTGAGTTGGTGGTTTGCATTTGCTCTTTCATGCAGTATTACCCTATATTACCCTACATCTACAAAGTTATAACCAAATAATCAAACTTCTCTTTCACAGTCAAAAAGCAGTTCTTACAAAGCTAGGGGCACTGCTTCCCCCACATAAAAATTCCCAGACTTAAAAAATTGTGCTTCCAAGCCTTACAAGGACAACACAAGAGAATTAACACACTTACATGAGAATACTTTATATTCTGAAAGGGCCACTGATGCTGTATGTACTTCTGTCATGGAGAATGGGAACATGAGAGAAGGGAATCCTTTTGCCAGCACTATCCCACTTGCAGGGAATTTTGGCCTCTGCATCCACCATCCATCCCTGGAAAAAATCTTATTGCTGATGGATGGGAAGCCTGCAGCATCCATATAAAGTCAATTAACTCCTGCAGCATTTCTGATTCTTGCCTGTGCCTTTTGGGGCATCTGCAGAAATATGGCTCTGGTCATTTTTACGTAGCCTTTGGGACTGATGCACACACCCTGTTTGATTGAAAGGGATCAGATAATCAAGGGAAAAACCCCTTGGGACAGAGAAGTAATCTGAATATCTGTTTGATACTGCAGTGTGGATGTTCAGACAGAAAAAATATTACTTATACCCCTCTTTCACATTACTTTTGGAGTATAGCAGGTAGTGCTTTGGGGCAATGATAATGGACTTGAAATTAAAGTAATGTTCAAAGTAGTTTAATCAAACATAGCAGTCAGTAAAATAGAGATTAAAATGAAAAAAAAAACATGTAGTGTTAGATGGAGAGTGGTTAAAACCTTAGAAAATATTATCACTTTTTCCACTGCCAGGTTTATTTCCAGACACCACAAAGACACAATCTGCAGTAGTTTCCAAATACATTTATTGTTTCTAGAAATCAGATTTAAAATACACAGTAAGTACAATAAAAAATAAAAGCAACCTAGTGATTCTGTCAGCCACTACATAACAGAGCATAGCAAAACCATACCCTATAAAACAGAAAACAATTTTGTAAACATTCTTTAAGAGATCTTTTCCCCTGTAGTAATCTGGTATTGAACAGCATGAATGTCACACTGTGGAAGAGACTTTAGTCTGATCCAAGCAGACAGTGCCTCTGCTCTCATCACTCCTGACCTCACGGTCACAAGCTGACAGAGGAGCTGGCTTTAGCCTGTACCTTTTGTCACACTGGTTGATCCCTGTCTATAGCTCCATGGGCGGCATGCAGCCACACTGAGGCTCACAGGTATCATTTAAATGCAGGGCTCAGCCCCTGTAGCCTGGTGTGGGGGCCCAGCTTGGTACTGAAAAGATGAACAAAAATAAAAAACTCACACAAAGCACAACTTACCATCTCTAACTTTATGGTGTGCCCAGCACTTCAGACCTGAGATAAGTAATTACAAGTTTTAATAATAATGTATTTCAGTGTAGGTTGGGTAACCTTAGCACTGAGAAGAGACTGCTAATGAATAAAGGAGGCACTAAATTCCCAGCCTCCAGCTAGAAGGACAACTTGGACCTGTGCTGGTGGTGTGGAGACCTTCCCAGGTGAAAGGGACAGCTCTGCCCACACAGGGAATGGACGTGATGAGACCCACTGCCCCACTGATGGGCTTCCATGTCATGTGTGCTCCCATTTGTGAAGAGCTCGTACTAAGAAACATCTGCCAGGCACAGACTATATCTCTGATGCAGCTGAGGGTCCTCTGGGAATGTTCCAGTCCCACACTCAGCTTTTCTGGGAAGGAATTCAGTTCAGGACTGATTGCTTCTGAGGGTAAACTTTGGTAAAGTCCACTGGAGTTTTGTAATCATGCAGTGTCCATGTTAACTGCTCATACTCTTAATGCAGCACTTGGATAGAGTGGCCAAAGGGATTTACTGAACTTCTGAATGATGCCACTTAAACCTGAGGACAGGTCTCAAAACAAGGATGAGAATCATACAAAGGGAGTGCCTTTAAGTTTTGCAAGACAGTTCAAATTTTGCTGGCAAGACTTTTTGTTTTGTTTTTGTTTTTTTTTAATGCTACCATTGCAGGATGAGACTCAAAGCAGTACTGACAATTGCAGCAGTGATTTTAGAACTTCTAATTCAATGAAAAATAAGCTACAGGCTAGCAGCCATGTTGGTGCCTGGTCTGGCTTTCCTCTGAGAGCTGCTGCCATGTCTGGAACATGCAGCACTTCTATGCAGAAGTATTTCTCTGAGACATCTCTGGTCCCCAAGTCATTGCCTCTGCAGCATCAGATGGAAGTTAATTATGAACCACTCAAAGGACAAAGCCCCCTTCTGCCTCCCAGTCTTGGCTCTTGCCAGTACCCACTCCCCCATGGGGCCAGAGGAACACAGCTGATGCTCCTCCCCATGGCCTGACAGACATGCCTGCTTTTGAGTTCCACGTGTTTTGAGAGACTGACTCCTTTTAGGATAAACCAACCCAGTATGCTCCAAATTGTCTTGCTGGTTCCTGGAAGGGCATCTTGAAGTTGTTAATTGTGTTTTGTGAAGACCTATCACCTTTAAGGAGTATTTTCAGCTTGTTTAGTCTTGCAGCCAGAGCCAGGCCAGATAAAGAGGGACTCATTTCCGTCAGCATTATCTCCATCCTCCCCACCACCGCACAGGGCAGGCGCAGAGAGAGGGGCCAGCCCACCAACCCAGCAAAGGGCTACAGGCACACTGATGAGGCAATAATAACTCCTCATTTTGTCCAGAAAGCGTTTATTGATATCAGCTTAGGTTAAAACTCTTGTGACTAGTTTGCATTCAGTTTTCAACCAAATACTATATTTTTGAAAAAAATTGTTTCCTTTGCCCTCATTCCGTTATTCTCCTTGATCTTTCTGGGTCTCACTGATTTTCATTGTTTCTTCCTACCTGTCCTTTGCTGTCTTTGGATCCCATAACCATTATCCCTGTGTCTCTTTTGATTTCTGCCACTCCTGACATCTTTGCTTCTCTTTCCTTCTTGCTTTCTCTTAATTTTCTCTGTCTTAATTTCCCCTTCCTTCCTGGTTGTGAGAAGCACAGATTGATTTCCAGCCAAGCGGGGCATCCCACACAGGGAAAGTAAACCAGGGAAATATTTCTTCTGAATTATTCTGAGAGGCTCCTCTTACTGCTGTAAACTATCTTTGAGGCAGAGAAAAAAAGGGGTGCAAGCTAAGTCTGTGACATGTCAAATGACATGTGGGAAGCCAAGTGGCCAAATGGAAAACTCTAGTTAACGCTGATCTTCAGTGATTTGTGGTCACCTGCTGACTACTACACCTTCCTTCCTTTTCTGGTACTGAAATCTTCTCCAGACACTCTCCTCAGCAAACCCTCTTGCTTTGCCAGTCTGCTCTTTATAAAATTGTCCCCCTTTTGTTTTCACATTGTGTTTTCTCAGCCCTGTGTTCTTTAGTTCTGTACTGATAAAAAACCTTTAGAATTCTGGCATCCAATTACTAATTCTGGTGGAGCTAGACATTTTTGTAAACAAGGCTGAACGATGCATGTTGTTCTTTGTCCAGGCTCCTTTGTGACCTCTGGCAAGCCACTCATCCAGTGTGCCTTGGTCTCATCACATCAGGACTCCCAGATTTTCTTATGCTGTATTTGAGGGAACCAAAGTTTTAAAAGACAAGGGGGTAATACAGTATTATTATTTTTATCCTTTGCCTGCCCCTGTGTTTTTCCTGCTGCCTAGCTTCCATGCAGCTGTTGAACATTTAAGAAAAACATGTCTCCCACTGAGAAAGTTCCCTACAAATGTGAATTGAGCTTCAGGCAAGAGGAAATGTGAGTCCTGAGGTCACTCCTGAAATCAAACTCTTGCCTGGCTGCATATAATTCTGCTGTTGTATTTTAAGGGTGATTTAGAAAAAAGTAGTATATATTTCCCACAAAGAAGCATAAAAAGAAACAAATACTGGTGATCATGAGATGATCATATGATTCTTCAAATCTCACTGTTTTTTTTTGGTATTTTCAGTCATGCTTTTCGAATCTGCAGCCGAGATACCAGCAGAGAGGGGGAGAATGTGGGATTACAGAGAGAAGATGACCTGCTGGTGCTGACCAGAGTTAATATTGGGAGGCCCCTCTGCACTCTATGCTGATGACTGGAGAAGACTGAACTTTTCTTTCCACTTAAAGATGCTGGAGCTACAGCCCCTTGTTCACCGGGGAGTAGTATTTCTGTCAGATATGAAAGCAGCTTCTAATCTGCTCTGACCTTGGCAAGAAATTCAAGTCCAAATGTAGTAACATAGAAGCTGACAGGTCAGCCTGAAGAATTTGAAGTGGGGGAGGCTTCCTTGCCTTCTTTCTTTCTGTCTTTCCCTCCTTTCACTTGAAATCTTATCAAGGATCATTTCAAGTGCAGTGGCAGCCTGACCAGCCCTAGAAATGACACCAGCTGGATCATTGTCCCTCCTGTTACAGCAGAGGTGCAGAGACCATTTACCGTCTGGGCTGAATCCGTGCTACTATTGTTATAAATTCATAAAGGTGGAGACCCAGTGAGAAAAGCATTTTACCTTTTTATGTGTAAAAATTGGAAAAGTTGATCTAAATTTTATATCTGTACATGGTGCCTTACTGAAAGACTCATGTCTTCATGCCAGATGCTCTCTACCTTTTGTTTTCCAAGACACATATCCACACAGAGGTTGAAGATGGTTCACTTGTTCTCCCTGCTGCTGAAGATTTCTGCCTGTCAGATGTGCTAGTGCCTTCTTCTACAAACTAAGACAAAACCAGGACTATAGAAATGCTCTATGCTTGCTCTACTTCTTGTACTCTTTCTGCACCTCTAAGATTTTTCTATGTGCCTCGACAACAAAGGGGCTAAAAATGCTGTGAGCTCAAGTCCCAATTTGGGTATTATTTAGAAGTCTGAATGATGATGGTTTTCTTTCTGGCTATCTTTCTTCTGGTTATTTTTCTGGGAGTGAGCTTATTTTTGATCACGTTGGCAGAAAGTTAAAAACTTCTGGTTGAAATTCAGGTGCTGCTTTGTACTTTGTCCGTCAAGCAATCAGATTAGAATTTCTATGGATTGCTCACAACAAAAATTATAAATTATGAATGACCAAGGGGTATTTACCATTTGTATTACTTCAGAAACAGGCTTTTTGACCCACACCAGACCCCCTTATATTTGGCATTATATTGGCCAGAACAAAAGCACTTTCCTCTTGTCTGAAAATTTACAATCCCATTACAGAGCAGTGTAAACAGCACATCTTGTGGCTTTCCTCAATTCAGTGGCTGCATGTACCTGTCCAGGAGAGGGAGGAGGCATTGCCCAGCAGAAGACGCACCCGATGGCTCTGCACCCCTGGACATGGGGAGCTCACCAGTGAAACCCCTCCTCTGACAGGGACACTGGACTGCTCTGTGCCTGGACAGCCCCTGCCAGCCTGGGCTGACAGACACCATGCAGGCAAGGGGTTAAGGGAAAAGGGCTGACTCTCAGAGGTGAAACCTGACGTGTCGGCAATAGATTCCGACGGGCTCATGAAGGGATACAGGGAAATAAGAAAATAATGTTGCTGAGTAGTCGTAGGTCAGCCACACTGCTACCTATCTCCTGTCCCATTTTCTATAGATGACATGTCAAAGGCATGATTTAATGAAGATTCTGAAGGACGTTGCCTCCAGGCATCAGGAGCAACATAGGGCATAGCACAGATCCTCCTGTTTGAAAATCTCAAAAGCAAATTAAGGAGGTGGGTAGTCATGACCATTGCCAGTACTGAAAGATAACTTATAAATATGATGGGTTTAGATGGGAAAGCCAAAAATAAGTAAATCATGCTGCTTGGTGGAGATCCAGAGGTAAGCTGCAAAGAGACAAGTCAAGATGTAACCGGCTAAGGAAATTATTCTGGGTGGGTACTAGCAGAGCAGGACAGTGCTTGCTCAGGCTAAAGGAAGAATGTGACAGTACTAAGACATAATCTCAGTGGTCTGTGTTTCTTTCTAAACATTTTGCCATTTCCTACCTGAAGCTGTAAAGGTCTCCCAGGTGGACTGACTCTGCTCAGGGTAGAAGGAGGGAGGAAGGATTTCATGGCTTATGCAGTTTCGCACTGCAAATGTCTCCTGGTGAGCCAGGAGCCACAAAACATGATGAGAAACATGAGGGGGCAGGTAGTCTGGAGAGCACAAGGAGCAGTTTCACATCCTTGTTCCTATTTATGGGACAGGGCTCCTGAGGGGGATATGTCTGTCCAGGTGGGCAGAGTTGGGTGCCTTTTGGGGTGGTCATGGCTGTCACCCCTTTGGAAGATACAATCTGCTTGTGTCACCAAGCCTTTGGGAGAACAGATGGGGATACAGATGCTTGGCAGAGATTGCAGGCAAAGGGTGGGCATCTCAGGGTGACAGCCAAGCTTGTGAGGGATGGGGATCCCTCAGCAGCAGTGACTGGAAGCTGCTGGTGACTGAGAGAAGGTGTTTTCTTTACCTACTCATGTAAACATGTGGGGCAAGCACCGGGCAGTAGGGGAGCAGAAACAAGAACAAAGCCCTAAGCAACCTCACAGAAGCCTGAAGCTCACCCTATTTTGAGCAAGAGATTGGACTATACCACCTCTGGAGGATGCCCCCAATCTAAATTACTCTCTCAGTCCACTCCAGATTCGTTTTATTTTCAGGGTGGTGTTTTAGCACCTTCTGACTCTGAACCCTGCCATTCTTGATAACATCAGTAGTGCCAAGGCATTTCTAAACAGTCAGTGGGCTAAGTCCCAAGCCACAGGGGTTTCCTCCTGAAGACAAAAGAGCCTCACTCACCTGCTGCTGGCACAATGGGGTAATGGCATTAGGGGGACCTTCTATGCCTCTTTATCTCTCCTCTGGGCATTCCTCCCTTGATGAGGAATTTCCTCAGAGCACTGCCTGAAAGGCTTCTTGGAGAGATGCATTTATCTGTGCAGCAGATGAAACACTGCAGTGAAGGTCACATTCTTCCATCTTTGCCACTGTGACTAAGCTTGCCTGTAAGCTGGTGTCCCCTGGCACCTGCACACCATATTATTTATTCTCCTGTTACACTGCATGACTATTATACTGATAACATGAAACTAAACTACAGCCCCTCCTTGGCTGGGAAGTGGACCACTTGGCATTATAGGGGAATGATGAAACAGGCCCTTGAGCTTATTCCTCCTTTTCTTATGAAAAGAGAACTCATATAGAATACTTCTGTTTTTCCTTCTTTTTATAAAGCCAAATTTTACTTTTCTTCCTCATTTAAGAAAAAATTTTCATCCACTGTGACCTTCAAGCTTGAACACCCAAACATTGCCTCCTGGAAACACCAGGAGGATTTATATGGAGAGATCAGAGCCTGTCCAATAATCAGAGCTTTTACAGGTTTGAGATGGGATCATTTGGGCTGTTCCCAGGACATGCTGAGAATCTCTTCAGCCAAACACCCAGTGGGATGGACCTTTGCAGTCTCTTGCCCTGTCCCATACCCCTGTGAAGAACATCAAGTCAAGTCCATGGGTAGGTGACAACATTTAGGCTCCTGAAGCTTAATATATCTGTCCAACACCTCCTGTGAAGGACAGGACAAGTGAAGAACTGGCGAGGAAAGAAACCACAGGGAAACTACAGAGAAACCACAGGGTGGGTAGTAGAGAGAGTAGTAGAGAGGCAGTAGAGACAGATTGGTCTAGAGAAAACTACAGGCTGTGTCTCTCTTTCCTGAAACAGCTCTGGGATGTCCAGCAAGGGTCTCTGGGTGCTGCAGTAATGTGCAGCTATTTGCTGAATGACACACTTGCTACACAAATACATGGTCTTTACTGAAATAAACACAAATTCAAGACTGAAGTCAATCTCTGCTACGAACATTATTTTTAAATTGCATAGTGTGAGGATCCAATTTAGTTTTGTTATGTGTGACACACAGATGTGTGTCTTTATCCATGAATCCACGAATAGGTCTTTTCTGATACCTCTGTGATGTGAACCTATTAGATGTAAAGGTTCTGCTCATTTTATCTATCACTGTGATTTTTCTGGGTTATGTGAGCTCCTGGGAAGTAAAGAAACAGTCTTCTACCAGCAAAATGTATTCATTTTTCATTATTTCTTACTATGGCATTATCAGTGCTGCTTGCAAGACAACTACTTTTACACAGCTCTTTTTGTAAATTTCTTCTTTTTACATTCATTTTGTTTTGCTGATGCATATTAGCTCCTCAGGCATATCTGTGTATTTCCAACAGTATCCTAGAATTTCCTATCATAACTAGACAAGAGGGAGGGGGGAAAAAGCTGAAGATTGCAGTAAATAGAGCTGAGGTGAAGTCAGAGCACTACATTCTCTATCCAGATCTAAGGTATGTTCTTGAGAGCTTCCCATTTTGAGAACACTTACACGATATGTTTCCACTTAGCTTTTATGCCAAAAATATCCCAATGCAGCTCTGCCACTGATAAAGGAAGCAAGAGCCTTCATGTAAACAGGGCTCCAGGCAGCTGCCAGTGCTCCCAGCCACAGTCTCACACAAACCTGGGAACAGCCAGCCTGGATGGGATATGGAGGAGCCCCTGCCATGCCAGCTGGGCAGGCAGCCCTGTTCCCCATCATGGATGCTGGGGACTAGCCCTCCCATCCCCACCTTGCTGCTGACTCCCCATCCACCCTGCCACTCCTCAGGATCAGCCAGGGTGGCCAACAGCAGTAAAGCTTGTGGCCATTTGCAGGGACCGACAGAGTCAAGGCTGGAAGGAGTGCATGGGGAAAATCACGGATGGGGCAGAAGACAGCAGGAAAATATTTCATCAACACAGGCTCACAGACTGAGACATGTGATTCATCTCTTCTGTACAAAAGCATCAGCAGCGGTTACATCAATCATAAATGCTTTTGGAAAAGAAGCAATTTTAAAAGTAAGTAAATTAAGCCCTGTCCACAGAGTCTGCATTATAAATATCATTATGAAAGTTATCCAGGTTTCAGGGGAGTTTTAAAAGTCATGTTCTAGCTGCAATGCTGAAAGATTGTACTGCCATTTGGAAGGTCTGTGCTTGCACCTCTTAGTAGGAGTTTCCTCTGGAAATAGTTCTAGTTAACATGCCAGTAAAGGTTTAATTATTATCTTTCTTGATTCCTTGGATTCATCCTAAAAAGTGTGCATTCATACTTCTGTCAATAGCTTGAATATTCTCGTCTCAGTGCCAACACTTGGTGACTTTGGAAGAGGACCAGCAGAAGCTTATGTGACTGCACTTCACTGGCAAGGCTGTCAAGAGAAACAGACGTAGCTCCTGAACAACACTTCGATACAGCAAGAGGCAGTAGCAGCGCTCAGGGTAAAGGTCTGGACAATAACCAGCCCAGCACACAGGAAGAAGAGAGGGAAACACAGGCTGACAAATGCCAGAGTCAGACCTGTCATTCATCGTGATTCCTTCTGTACAGGCAGGGTACTGACCATCAAGGGTGGCAAATTTGGAACCGACCACCTTCTGGACAAGCTTGGAGATGTCAGATATCTCTCTTAGAAGTTCCTATGCTAGATGTACTCCAGGAAAGAAAATGAAAGCAAACATAAAAATGCAAGAGGAAAGGAGACAGAAGCTGTGCCCATATCAGGGATTATAGAGGGACAGACAACAACTTCTGGCTGTCTGCATCACAAGTGTGCAGAAATGGTGTGGTTCAGAGTGGGAAGAACTTATGAGTGCACACACAAGCCATCCTGTGCTGCTCGGCCTTATCACCAGAAAGCCACCCCCAGCACATTTTATTTCACTGAATAGATGTAGCCAAAGACTGCCAGCCAAAAGAAAGTAATTTGTATTCAGAAAATGGTGAACAGGCATTGAGGGGTGTCTCACTCAGTTGCAGTGCTTGCAGCATCTTCGCTCTGAGACTGCTGGGCGCAGAGCTGGTGCTGCCAGGTGCAAGAAAAAGGACAAAAGAGCAAGTTTAGATAGCTGGTCAGTGAACAGTGAAAAGAGAAATGATGTGGCACAGACCTTGAATTACATCACATTTCCCTTCCTGAGAAACTCTCTGGCAAAACTCTGATGTCCCCGTGGCACACGCTGTTCCCAACCTCTGTGTGTGCCACGGCTGGCCCTCCCCTCTCCAAAGCCCAGCAGAATTCTGTGTCTATGCCCAGGGTCCACAGCCGAAGGGGAACCCAGGACAGCCCTGCAGCAGTTGGGCTGGCCTCTGTTCTCAGCTGCCCCTGCAGAGGTGCAGCTAAAAGCAGGGAGAAAGGCGGATTTGGTGGGGAATGGAGGTGGTATTGGGTCTTTCTCCATCAGAGACACAGACACCAAAGGATGACAGCCAGGAAAGGCTGGGAACAAGGTCCCTGCTCCTTGTTGTGGGCGCTGGCTGATGGGTGATCCATAAGTACTGGGTGGCTTTGGGTAAGTTCTACTACAGGGACTCAGGCACTATGTAAAGCTCAGACCTGTATCTCCTCTCCCTTCTGGAAATGAGCAAGACTAAGCAGAAAGGGGGAGATGTTGATGCCAATTCTGTGATCCACAACACCAGCTTTGTTCTGTTGAACACAATTCCAGTAGGTTCTTGTGTTTGCTAAGGGGAGACGATGAAAATGCTTTTTTAGTCACTGACTTGATGTGTGTTGATTTTTTTAGGGAAAAAAACTGACCAGCATGTGAAGATCAGGCCAATTGTAGAATGGAATTTTAACAAAACAGGTTTTTTTTTTTTTCTGAATGAAACAGTGTTTTGGTGGTTGAGGACTGGTTTAAGTGTTCTAAAGGAAATTGTGTATGTACTATGAATTCTTCAGACCATTCCTGATTTCAACCATGAACTCTGTAGAGGACCAGTACATCTATATGTTTAGAAAAAAAATCATACTTACAGTGAAGAACAGTTAATGGATCTGTTTGCTACCCGTTTGGCACATTGTGGTTAGTTTAATTTAATGTGTGCGCTATTTCGCTGCTGGTATCTTTGAAAGTACCAGGTAAGAGCCTCCCTATACACGCTGTCCTGCTTTTGTGGCATGGGAAAGATGCTTTGTGTATTCTGGGCTAGGAGAGAAACTACCCTATTCTTGGCTTTGCTTACTTATGCCATGATCTGGCATGAATTAATAATAGGGAACCTACACTGCATGACAATTAAAAACCCTCCCAAAAAGAACAAACAAACAAGCAAAAGAAACAAACAAAAAGGCGGCTTGATGTTTTTGTTTCTTCAAAGTTGCTCAAGCCATGGGATCTTACATTTCTGCATCGGCTGAAACCTGGACGTCCTTCCCTCAGGCAGGCCCAGCATGACTGAGGTCCGGAGCCCGCCGCTGAAGGCTGGTGGCCGCGGAGCCGAGCGCCCGGGGCAGGAGGCGGC
>WEIU01000629.1:240223-251953 GCA_013389925.1 Aegithalos caudatus | reverse complement strand
TCCCGCACCCCCGGGCTCGGGATCACCTGAGCCGTCGCCCCCGGCCCGCCGCCGCGGGGAGGGCTGGGGCCGTGGCTTTGCTGCGGCCCGCTGTCGTACCGCAAAGGGGGCAGGGGGGAGGGACTCCCGAATTCCCAGCCCGTGGGGAGCGAAGGAGCTCCTAGGTATGTGTGATTTAAAATAAAGACGTTGAAGAATTGAAAGAAATTCTTTTAAAGCGTGTCTGGTGTTTAAAAATAGATTATGAATGAACCCATTTATCCCTCTGGAATAGGCGAGTTTAGGGGATTTTGGGACTGAAAGGGAGGTTATGTGCATCTGTGTGTTTACATAGCGTGGCTTTGGGGAGTTTGTGAGGGGAGAAACTCACATTGTACCGAGATCCCCTTCTTTGGGCTCTTCAGAGTTTGGGTGCTCAGAGCAGGGAGACTCCGAAGTTTCTGTGACTGGTGCGTGGGTGTATTAGAGCTTGAGAACCAGTTATGACTTTGTTTCTTTGACCTTGTGGTTCAGATTTAACTTTCAAGTTGAATTTCCCATAGTTCCTGGCTGCCACTAGACCTCCTTGTGCGTGTTTTGACAGATTTGAAAACCACATTGCGAATGAACTTTAAATTAACTAAGATTTATTTTATTTTCTTTTTAACCAAATAAGCGTTGGGGGATTGGTGTTGGTTAACAAAATATTTAGCAGTTGTGTTGGGCAATTTCAGAATTCAGATGCTGACGTTTAGAAAAGAGGGAAATTGTTTCGGGCAAGCATTTGGCTATTGTGGTTGTTTAAAATTGAAGATAAAACTACTTTGAAGAAGGGACATAATAATCATAGCCATGTTTATCCAGTTATGGGAACTAAGATGCTCTAAAAAAAGAGAATCAGATTAATACTGTTCTTAAGTGCAGATTATTATTAATACTGTGTTTTATGTCTTCTAAGCTTTAGGAAAAATGTTTTCTAGTAGATTTTTGCCCGATTATTCAAGTAGAACTGTTTCAAATTGGGGAAGTTCTATTACCATTTTGCTGCTATAAGAAGTTACATTACTGCTGTTTTCTTAAAACAGCTGGG
Organism: Aegithalos caudatus; assembly: GCA_013389925.1. Taxonomy (NCBI): domain Eukaryota; kingdom Metazoa; phylum Chordata; class Aves; order Passeriformes; family Aegithalidae; genus Aegithalos; species Aegithalos caudatus. Next base: position 250,884 of record WEIU01000629.1, on the reverse strand, counting down.
TTTGCCTTCTATTAAATTGCATAAAAAGAAAGTTTTAGTGAAGTTTTAGTCATACTTTTTTTGTGTCTCATTTTGTTTGTCATACTAAAGTAAATTCATGCAGATTTGTGAAACAGTTTTTCATCATTATTCCTTCCTTCAGCTCTTTGAATCTGAAAATTGCCAGGTCTCACAATGCCCCTGTAGAAATCTGTCATCTGATTTGTTTGTGGAAGATACAAAGGGAATCTTTTGGAGGGTAGTCTTCTTTATTGTGTTTTCCAAATTAAAATGTTTATTGCAACCCTTTTAGAAAAAAAACTCTGGAAACCGACTTCAGTGGAATCCACCTTGAGTGAGCCTTGGCAAGGCAATTACAAATAAACTGTCCAAGCAACTAGTCTTGTACAGGCTATAAAATCTCAAGAGAAGTTGTGCTTTCTTTTGTGATGTGAAATCCTTGATGTATTTAATTCAATTTCTTTCACGATGTAGTTGCATTTTTTACAAGATGAAAACCTCTTTGCCTTTTCTTCTAGAAAGGAACAAATTTATAGTAATTAAGCTGTTTTGTTATTCACATGTGACTCTTTGGCCAGATACCAGTTTTTGGTTGTCCTGGTTACTGAAAGGGAGGGTGTATGTTTCGGTGCTGCTCACTTCTCCAGCCCAGGAACCCTGGAAAGCACTTGGTCTACAGAGCAGGGGATATTTAGGAGCCTTTGGGTACTGGCTTGTGAGCACAGTGGGTTAAATGTGGGCTCATATGGTGAGTGCCTCAACTATTGACCCCATCTTCTCAAAACTTCCTGGTGAATTACACATGAAAGCAGCTCCAGAGTTTCCAGCCTACTACAGTACTAGGACTTGGAATGGGTGGATTTCTTTACTCTAGCAGACAAGACTTAAAACTCTGGCAGTGGAGGAGCTGCTCCTTACCTTGCATAGCCACCCCACTGTGGTAAGCCACCTCTGCAGGGAAGTGTGAGAGATCCTGGTGATACTAATCCATTCAGCTGCTTGAACTGAATTAATCAGATCTGTGAATTGACACCCAAGGTTGGATCCAAGGGGCAGGGTATCCTTCTACAGAAGGCTGATTTTTGTGATGGAGTTACCTCCTTGCTTTTTGAGCAGCAATGCTCAAACACCAATTTCGTCCTCCTTTTCCTCCTCCCCTGTTCTTCCTTGTTATACTTCAGAGGACAGTCTCACTTGGCTGTGTCACGTCCTAACCTTGCCTTTCTGTAAGCAGGTTAAACTCACTAACCTTTCAGGAAAATGAAATTTATTCTTGCTGGGCCATTTTCCTGATCTGCTTGTGACTTCTTCATTTGACTGCTACATTGTGGAGGTGAGACCAAGAGCCAGGACAAGGCAAGCATTTCCAGCAGGGCAGTAGGGGAAGTAAAAAAACCTCCTCCTGTTGGTAGCCGTGAGGTGAAAACTCATTGAAGTGTCACGGGCAGACTGTCCTGAGCAGCACAGAGGCCTGAAGCTTGGCCTGAGAAGGATTTACCAGATTCCAGTAGTGCAAGAAGTAGAAACAAGATCTTTGTGGTCTTGAAGAAGACCAGACAAACTTTTGGTGTCCTGAACTGACAAAAGCCATCCAGATGTCCTCATCCGGTGAGGCGGTTTTGTGTGCTCCTGCCTCCTCCCCGGAAAACCTGCAGCTTCTTTATTGCATCTGGCACTGTGCAAACTTGTTCAAGGAGCTAAGCCCCTGGAAAACTGTTCCAGTTCTTCAGCAAGGTCATTTTCTGCAGATTGAGCAACACGTGTTGTATTCTGGGACTCAGCAGAAGCTTCAGGTACAGGAGAGCAGGCAGGATTTTGTGTCCGGAGTTGGACAGGAGCTGAGTGGCACTTCTGTTGGTGGCAGCATGTGACTGGATTGGTTTGGGTGTCTCCATTTTGTGAGCACCCTCTCTGTTCATAGTAGTGGTGTGGCTCTCAACCAACTTCTAATTTTGATGCTAAGCATCGAAGATACAGGAAGAAATGCCAGCATGGGGCCCTCCCATGGAGCAGAAGGTGACTTCAAGCCATGTGGGCAACACCTGAATAGCTGTGTCATCCTACATCCAGCGTTGCAGCTAACAGTGGCAATCACACCCATGCTACTTTTATTTTATTTAGAAGTTTGAGGTGCCAGCTTCAATACAGGTTTCTTTTTGTGGCCCTGTGGAAGGAGCCAAGCTCTGTTGGAACAGCTACCTGAAACTGTGTAGGGAAGCTTCCAGAGAGAATTTGGGAGGGAAAAAAAAAAAGGCAAAAACAGGCATGCTAAGAAGCTATTCTTGCACCAAAATATAGGTTTGTCTGAGTTAATATTCTGATGGGGATTGATGGCTTGAAAATGTGGTGTGGTGGATTCCTGGCTTGCTGGCATGCAAGGGCCCCCACTTGAGCAGCAAGTCATTCAAACTGTTTTCGCGATCGTTCCAATTTCTGAGTAGTAACTTGATTGTGCTACCTGTGCTGTAATGAGAGCAAGTGTGTGCTAGACAGTAAATATTTGGAACTGTCTCTTCTAAGGAGGTTACCAGCTGATATGTCAGAGTGTCTTATTGTCCGGGTGCCTGACAAATAACAGCTGGCGCAGACTTACATCTGCTGTTTAAACAACTGCGTTCTGGTGAGGGTTGAGTCAGCCTGAAAACACTACGTTAGCAATGGTGATGAAACTAAACTTATTCAAGGAAAGTCCCTAGAGTGTGTCTGTGGGAGCCCCATCTTGAGACATTTGCTCGGAGGCTGCAGCGTTCCTTTGGTTCAGCAGGGTCTGATTCCCATTAAACACTTCTCTTCCAGCTGCGGAGGAAGAGACTGGTACAATTCAGTGGTAAGGTTTGGAGGGCTGACCGTGCCTGTGGAGTGTCTGGGGTGAAAGCATAAAAATGTGTAACTGAAAAAATGCACAATGGAAATTGGTGTTATAGCGGTACCAAAAGCGTGAAATAACCCCCTAATCGCATAGGAGGTGAGGGAAGTGGTAGAGGGAGTGGCGGGGCACTTTGAAAGCCGAGGCAATTAGCTTGTGTTTGATGTGGTTAGCAGCTAAAGAGATGCAAAGAGAAGCTTCGGGACTTTGAAAGTCCTCCAGGTTGGAAATGCAATCTGGGTGTGGTTGCTGAGAGGAGGGGAATGTGCTTTGTGCTCAGCCCTTGTTCTGACTGGTCCTTAGAGCCTGGGTGTTGCTGTACCTGTAAAATGCTTCCATAAGGTGGTGTCTGAAAGAGCTGAAAGGTATGAGACCTGGGAAGGAGCTCAGTTTGGATCAGGCTTCAGAATAACAGATTGGGGCTAGTGCTTCTTTTACAGTTTACAAAAAGACATCACAGAGATGAATTGGGTGCAGAAACTTTCTGGTGTTTCAGGTGTCCTGTTTTATCTATTTGGATTTCGAGGGTAGTCATCCATAAGGAGGTGTCACAGTGAAGTGAGGCTGAGAATTGGGAGAGAAGAGCGTATGTAGATGGGGAGATGAAAGGTGTGGAGAAAGTTCTTGGCATTGTCTGCAGGAGACAGAAATAAGGTAATGAAATTAAGTGGGCTGTTACCGGCCTTACAGAGGAAGGGCCTTCTGTTTTCTTCACCTGGAACTTTCAGTATCCCACAAACCTCTGATGTTTAGCTAATGCAAAACAAGACAAACTGCTGTGAACAAAGAGTTGGAATGATCCAATATTTTTCTTTTCCCAAGTGTTGGTGTTTGAAGTTCTTTTTAATGAAGCAGCATGTGCTAAGTAAGAGCAGACCCCCTGAGCACACCAACAGTCTTTCCCAGAGTTTCAAAATCAAACTTCAGGAAAAATACTAGGGACCGTTCTGTTAGTTTGCTCAGTTGTTCAGACAGCTGGATCTGGCTATTTTAGTAATCTAATATAGAATCATTGTAGCAGGATTAACAGAATGAGGCAAAATTAACTCTTGATACGTTTGGGCCCGGTGTGAGGAATCCCTGGAATGGTTTGGGTCTGGTACAAGGAATGTTGGGAATGATGGTGATTGCTAGTGGGGGGAGAGGCTGGGTGCTGCGAACCCCTCAGGAACGGTGCCTGAAGGAAGCCTCCGCTAATGTACAGCGAGACCAGGGACCTGCACTTCATTCTCATCTGACACGATTTGTCGTGGTTATTTATCCATTTTCAATTCCGTGTGTGTCTAATGGGCTCTAACAGTTGGACCCATTACTGGGTGCAAGGTGGAGCAGGAGCTGCTCTTGGTTAGAGGGATGTGGGCAACAAGCCCTGTGCATTTTAGTCTCATTAGCTGGGTGTCCGCCCTTTGCATCCATCTCTGTGGTGAATGTGAGGCAAATATTAAAAAAAGTACATGCAGGATGTATAGTAATGGCGTGACAGAAACTGGAGTATTGCTTTGCTAATGGCCCTTTGTTTTGGGAATGAAGAAGCTGAAAGATCAGTGAACTGGATAACCGGTTCTCCTTGGTTTTTCCTGTGTTTATGAGACAACACATTCATAAATTAATAAGGAGTGTAATGAATGTGTGCCACAAAAAACTAATAAATATTGGTAAACCTGCCAAATGTAATGTCTCATTACTTCTAGATAAATGCATAAAGATGAACAGAGATTGCTAATACCATGAATTTTTGTCTTTTTAAATTTTATTTTCACCCATCTCTCTAAAGTCTGATGTTGTATTTGTCTAAGCTTTACAAGTATTCTCAATAGAATTAAGAACACTCCTCACCAAATTAGATATAATTGGACTAAACTGCAGTTTAGATCCCTTCAGAGAAATGAAGCAGTTAATGTGAAGGAAAACTGAAATTAGTGTCTTTTGAGGACTAATGCAGTGGGACAGACTGCACTGACCCTCATAAAGAGCCTGAGCAACTTTTTTTAGAACACAATTTTTTTTCCTTTTTTTTTTTTAAACTAATGATGCTGTTATGTATCCTTTCACTTTACAAACTCCCCAAAGTTTTCTTCTCCTTTGCACATGTTTTAATTTGGAAAAAATACTATTGTTTTATTAGTTTTGATTTTTCAATTATTTAAAGCAGAACACTTGATTTGAAAATCTAAGTTTGCCTTCCCAAGGCCAAGAATCACATCAAAATCTTTCCCAAGAGACTGGGATAAAAAGGTAGGGTTATACTGCAGGTCTGGTCAGATTTGAAAATACTGAGGTGTTTTCCATGTATTTACATTTTTTATGCAGTTATGACTGATGGATTCTGCTCCCAAAACTAGTGAACGGGGATTATAATTATAGTGGCTGTTAGTAAAAATTGCTTGTAGTCTCACATTTGGTGATGTTTTGTATTTAATTCTGTTTTTCATACTGGAAGGTATTGCAGATTTAACAGATCCAAAGGGTTGTCTGCTAGACCCAGTGACTTCCGAATTTTGGTCTGAAAATGCAAATCTTTAGGATTATATAAAATCACTGTAGAATAAATTCAGAGCTGGGGTAATAGTAAGCACTACTACCATTGTTAGTATTTTATTGTAGCAGTCTGTTCTCAATTTAAAAAGGGGACAGGTTGTACTGTGTTGAGGTACCAGGCACCTTTGTATTCTGATTCTTTACACAGTCCACTGGTGCTTATTAGGCAAATGGGTGACTCTGTCTGTACATGTAGCTTTAAAATGGTGTGCTGCCCAGGGGAGGTTTGGAAAGAAAGGCAAAGAAATCTTGGAATAACATGAAGAACGCTAAGATATTCAGTGCTGTTGCCTTTCTTGTGACTTGAAAGAATTGTTGGTGCTAATTCTGAGAGTGTCATCTTGAAATAGTCATCCATGGCTTTTTCTTCAGATACAAAAGTTCCCTGAGAGCCAGTCAAGTTAAGGTTGTTCTTGTGTTTGCAGGACTAGCAGTTGTCTTTCAAAAATGAATCAGTAAAACTTATTAAAAAAATATTAATGGTCCTCTACTTAAAGTTTGTGCTGAAGAATCTTAAAAGCCCTTTCAGAATTAGGTTGTTGTTTTCTCTGTCTGATTTTCTTGCTTGTCTTTAATCGGTTACTGCCATTCAGGTAATGCTGTATGCAACTGCAGAGGAGCTTCCCAGGGTTTACGTGCCTTTGTTCATAGTGTGGTGTCTTTATCCCTCCTGAGTTCCTGTGTTTTAGATTTATGGGAAGGATGATGTGAGAAGAGGGAATGTAATCTGAGTGTTGAGCCATTCTGTATTTCTTCTATTTAATATCTGGTCTCAGCATGTGAAAACTCTGAAGCCAAATTATTCCATCTGTGGTATTGGCAGTGGAGGAGAATGGGATCCTTTTTCGTGAGGTGGATTATGTGGCTGTGAAAGGCAGCTTTGAGGAGCACAACAACGCCGGGTGGAAACAATTTGGCTTAATTAAGGGCTTCTGAAGTGAAAATTGGGAGCCTGAATGCACACACTTCATTGCCTGTGGAAGTGGGGTACGGCGCTTCTCCCAGATCTCACCCAGTGTGTGAAAAGAGTCTGATGATTAAGAGGAAAGCCCTTTTCCTGCCACTCTGTCTGTTGGTTTGTCTGTTGATTGGAAATTCTGTTGCAGCAGGCTAATTACTAGTAAAAATAAATAAATAGATTTCCCCATTCAGAAGGTTTATGTAGGGGGGTGTTAGAAGAGAATCATCAGGAATGTATATCTTCCTGATGCCAGTTTGGTGCTTCGGTCATGTGGTTGTTATATCCCATCTTTCAGTGTTACGGATCTGTGGTACCTTTGATTAATTAGCAGGGCTTCAATGGCAGTATTTTGGGAGTACAGATGAGTCATAAGACAATGGTACATAATTAAGGTTTGCTGTTGCACCAGAGGAACTTCAAACCTTTGCTTCAGGAATAATGGTTAATTAGTTGAAATGGCTTCTGTTGCAAGGTAATAGAATCAGTTGGAGAGCTAGTTCATTAAATAAAGGGTAATCAATAAAGTAAAGGGTAATTAAGTATCTTATAATGACCACAACACATTCCATACTTTTAAAATAAAAATATGCTTGTGAAAGTATATTTCTTCTTATAGGGCAAGCCAATACAAATTCTGAAAATAATTAAAATGTATGAAGTGTGAAAGCTGATAAACAGATTCTTCTATTTGCACATATTAGCAAATCTAGAAAAAGTATTTCAAATGCTATAGAGTAGAGTCCCGAAGAATTGCAAAGCTCCTTCTGTCTGTAAGAATACTTTCTGCCTAATAACAGAGGCCCAAAAATTCTAGTTTTAATCTCAATTTCACTGCATTTCCTCATGGGAAATCCATATGTATTCTGCTTTCTATCCTGAATAATAATTCAGTTTCTTTGTAGTTGTATTGTTGATGATGATAAGATAAGCACATCAGTAGAGGAGCAATACCAAAGGCTATATTGTAGAGAGGATTCATTCATATATCAGAGCAGTTGTGCCAGACACTTTGAATGAAGAATTTCTTTCCATCAGCTAGATTCACCTTATCCTGGAGTTTTCCTTCATGGAAGAAACCAATTTCTACATAAGGTTATAGGCCACTATCTGTAAGATGTGCTTCTTCCCCATATTTCATGTGGGAGAGCAGAAAGGTAGTCACAGATTATGTGTTTTGGTTTTCTTTCCTCACAGAAGTATTTTTATTCATTAAAATTGTTTGCATGTATATACTCTAAATGAGGATAAAAGAATTATATTCTGTGGGGGTTGGTGGGGGGAATCTGGGTTAATACTGACATTTTATTTTTCTTTCCTTCTTTCTTTGTGTCTCCCTACTACTATCCCTCAATCAATATTTGACCATGCAGGCTTTAAATGCGAGTTTACCAGTACCTGATGTTAGTGAAGACAATGTGCAGCCTGATTCCTCACCACAGGAGCCACTGCAGCTGGGAGCTGTTACAGCATCGAAGGAACTGGGTGAGCAGCAGTCAGAGGCGGCTTCACCGCTCCAAGAGCCACCCAGAGAGCAAACAGAGTCTGCTGGAACAAATGGTGAGTAAAATGTGTGTTCAGTGGACATATCCTAGAGGCCTGTGTCTAAATGGGATGAGAAGTAGAAATGGGGCTTGACTTGCTGTCTGCTACCGAACAGGTGTTACTGAGGTGATGTGTTGTTGCTCAGGTGCTTCTGGGACACTGTTTTGTGAGAGATGTTTTCTCTGTAAGAGAGAGTTCAGATGACAAATGGTTTGTGGACTGGAGGTGTTTGTGTCAGTGGTGAAGATGCCCACGTGTTCCCCCTTAGGGATCACTCTCAGCCCTCAGTGCCTCTGCTCGTCTGCTGCCCATCTTCTGACCATCCACCTGTTAGGGACGGTTCAGTTCCCACTTCTCGTGTTAGTTCCTGCACAGGCACTAATGAATTAACATAAAAGGATTTCTACCTTATGAAGGGACCTTCGTAAGGGTAGAAATCCTTTTATGTTAATTCATTAGTGATACTAATGATAAATGATTTTGCTCATAGGGACAGGCTAATCCGTTGGTTTTACCTTGATTAAAGTTCCCTTTCCTACAGCTTTTAATCGGATTTGCATTTGACCACAAAACATTTCTCATCATAGACATCCTTGTGTGTTCTGTCTTGGGAACATCTCCCTTGCCTTGCTACATAGTCAGGAACGTGCTGTTCTTTCTCCTGTGTGATCTGGCAGCCCACCTTTCCTGCTCTCATCAGCCTCTTCTTGCTTCCCTCTGTTCCTGTTCACACATGTGTGTTGAGAGATTCTGCTTCAGCAGTCCTGCTGCCTGCTGTTTTGGCAGGATGGCAGGAGGGAGGGCTGGTTTTCAGTCAGCAGGCATCTATCTGCTGCTGGTGGTTGAGAGCAGGGAAAGGAGGCACTAATGATAGATGAGGCACTGTCTTCAGTGTCAGCCTGTAGAGTAGCTTAAGGCATGTGTATAACCCTTGCTGTACTCTAGGGTTTGAACCCTGGTAAAGGCAATTATTTGTCACACCTTCAGATTAGTTGCCATAATGCTGTTACCCCAATAGAAGGCTACTGTATTTCAGCCTGAGTTTTTGTCCTTTGTGTTTTTTTAATCATACCAGTAGGGACTTTTGGCACTATAAAAATGGGATGCAATTTATTTTGTCTTCATGAAGTTCCACTTCTCTAAAAATTTGCTCCTAAGTGGGCAGGGATCGGGGGAGGATACTTGCTAAACAGAGTCATAAAGGAAAATACGTGATGCTTGGAAGTAGTGTCAGAAGATTGCATGCTGGTATTCAGCTTCTGGATTAAGTAAAAGACAATTAAAAGGGCATGAATTTCAAGTTAATAGTCACAGATTGTAATTATTTTTGAGTAATCCTGGGTTGTATGGAAATCACATTCCAAGGATATGTAATGAAGAGGTGAGAAGCTCCATCTGAGTGCAGGTAATTATGTGTAACTGGTTGCATGGCATGGTTGGAACATACACAGCATTAGGAATTTGGATTTGACCAGATTGCCTGAAAAACTTTGGCTTTGTTTTGAGAATCATCCCTCCTGTGGTTGTGTGATATTCCTATTGTAATTCTGTCTTGTAAGACAAAATCTTGTAATTTTGTCTCTGTTGTCAGTGAAGCTGAGTCTACATGGTAGCATTATTTATGTGAAACAGGAAACAGTTCTATGTGTTTGCTCTTGAAGTAAAAAATCCCTTTATGAAGGTGATGCAGCATGTATTTGCTGGTAACAATAGCTGAAGATTACGTTATCTGTTGATAGAAATAAAACTTGCCAGTGCTGAAAAGAGTTCTTCAAATAAAGGTTATGTTCAGATGTTTGTGTCCACTCCTCTGGACCATAGAGAGTCTGGTGTACCTCACCTGTCCCTAGGCAGATGAATAAAGCTGGAGAAGAGGTATCTCTTAGCTGCTTCATGCAGAGAAATCTTTCCACATAGAAAATTTTTCCATTTTAGTGGTACACTTCATGTTCTTCACTCATTGTTTGTTTCACCTTGCTTGCAAGTCTAAACTCAGAAGTAAAGCATTGTGGCACTAAGCACTGAAACAGCACAAATGTTTGCCTACAGTAAAGGAGTGTTTTTATGATTAAAGGTTTTTTGGTTTGATTGGTTCTCATAATCCTTATTTGAATCTTGTATTCAGGAGACCATTTGAGAGATGACCTAGACTCATTATTGCCACTATAAAATTAAGCATATATTCTGGTAAATTGGCTGGGTAGTTCTGACAGTCAGAGAGATGAAGGCTCAAAATATTATCAGGACTTTGAAGGTATTCAACATAATCAGTTGTAATCAAAATAGAAATACTGTTGCTATAATAGGAGGACACCTGTATTAGTTACTGAGCCTTTATATTTTATCATACTGCATCCCTTTTTTACTATCAGTAGGAGCATTAAATTATTGTACTACAAGTGTCTGGAGTAACATGTATATGAAACTCTTGACAGCAGAATTTGAGGCAATTAATAAGTAATGAGGTTGTAGAGAATTCCAATTTAAAAAAAAACCGCTCCAGACAAGCAGCATCTACTGAGTTGGGTGTGGATGTGCTGTGGGAAGCTGCGCCGGGAAGGCATTACAGCAGCAGGAACTGAAGCGGGCAGTTGGAGGGGGCAGCCGGCGCCCCTTCCCTTCGGGCCAGAGGGAGATAAAGGCTCGAAGCGGCAGTTCCGAGACGGACCCTGTGCGGCACCGCGCTTGTGCCGGCCAGCGCTGGGAAGAGCCGGGCGGGCGGGGGGCGGTTCCGGGCGGGGCCCGGGGCTGTCC
>WEIU01000629.1:200341-240164 GCA_013389925.1 Aegithalos caudatus | reverse complement strand
GGCTGCCGGCACACGCGGTTGCTGCCTGGGCTCGGTAGCGCCCGGGCTGTGCGGGCGGCGGCAGCGTCCCGGGGCTGCGGCGGTGCTGCCGGAGAGCCTCCCAGCCCCCGGGGATACCGACCCGGGATTTCCTGGCAGGGCGTGAGGAGTTAAAGGGTCTGGCTTAAGTATTTTTATCTCGGTGAGAACCTCTTCCAAGCGAAGGTTGGTGAAACTTCAGGAAGTGTCATACCGCCTCAGTCGGCCGTACGATGTGATACCTGTGGTACGAGTCTTCATGAACGTGGAGGCGCTCACTGGGTGTGTTTCTGCTGGACGGGGCTGTGACCTGGTACCGAAATTGGGGAATAGAAAGAGAAGGTAGTGACCGCACTGAGGGTGTTATTTTACATCAATCAAACAGTAAGGCAGTAAAATACCTTAAGAGCTAAACTTGGTGAAATTGGAGGAAATATCGAAGTTAGCATCATTTATATGTTGTAAAAATATTTGCATGGGAGAAATGAAGCTGTTACTCTATTGGTGTTTCAGCTTAACAAAGCAAAATTCAGATGAGATTAGCACCGTGGCAAGGGTGTGTGTGTGTGTGTGTATGTATATGTGTCTGGGGGGGCAGCGGGATTCCAGCGTGCAGTACCAAAAACTCGATCTTACTTAAGGAATTAGCACACAAGTCACTGAAGCTGAGAGCTAATACCATAAACTAATTGGGCTTTCTGAAAAGATGGGGTTTGGAGGAGCAAAGAATTAAAAGAAAGAACATTATCGCACTGCTGGGTTTGCACAAACTTACGTTTGTGCAAAGTCTCTCACTTTTCTCTGGGAGACAAAGTGCTATTATGAAATTTAAATTTAAAAAAAAAACTATTTTTTTGGGTTTTTTTTCCCCCTAAAGATAGCTAATTTGCATCGGAACTTCTCTGATTGATGATGTATGGCTCTAGCTATCTCGGAAATCTTTATTTCATTGTATTAATAGTTAATCTCTTGTATATTGTTTGCTAGAGCCACTGAATGAATTCAACAAATGGGGGGGGTTTATTCATGCAAAATACTTAAACTTTACAATACACATCGACAACAAAGCCCGTAGAAGTGCGGCTCCATTTGGAGCGGGCCCTGGGGAGGACTGGACGTGATTTGAATCAGTGAATAGTGGAGGAGATATCCTACTGCTGTTTACAATAGGGTTTTCATTAAACTCGATGTTTAATGAGCTTATCACATGCTGAGTCTTTTTCCTCAAGGGTTCTCTATTTTTTTTATTTCCTTCTATTGTTAGCAATTAAAGGTTAAACTGTTTTTCAAAAGCAATGTCTTTATAGGTTTGCACAGTTCTGATCGTTTGAGGTTTTCCTTATTTAATAATTCCTGTGGTAGAACCTTGGATTTTCACTGCAGCACAGCTGTTTCTATATTACATTTTTCAAGAACTGCATTTAGCTTGTAGTATGTGTTACCATTTCTTGGAGGGGACAGAGAAGGGACCTCTGCTTATTGGTATGCAGGGGTGTATTAAGCTGTCATGTGTCTAATTAGTGCAGATGCAGCTTCATCTCCTTTGTAGTGAGTTTGTGATGTTTACATTAGTCTTTATGTGGTCGTTTTGGTAAAGAAAAAATTTCAATCTGCTTTTCATTGTTCATTAGTCATTAGGGATTCTCAAGAATGTCGCAGCATTTACTGGCCTGTGTTGCTTATCCCGTCCTTGTTGCTAATGGAGCCGTGAATTTTTTTTTTCCCCTCAAATACCCGAGTGCTAGAATTGCATCTATCTTGTGCTTGGTGCATAAATTTTATTTTAAGAAGCAGAACCAAGTCACTGAATGTGAGATGTGGACAGCATGTCTAACCATGAAATTTCATAAATATTTGTAGCATGCTGGTTTGGTTCCCAAACAGAACAGCTGTGCTGGTCTGAGAGCAGTTTCTTATCGTGAGCGTATTTAATAAAGAACTTTTAACTTCAGCAACTATATCCAAGCCACAGCTAATGACCCTTCTGGCTTTAAATATCTTCTGTTCATTTTTTTTAAGAAGAACTATAATGTTTTCTGATTTTTAAGGCTGTTTCTTGAAACACTGAAATGAAAAAATGAAATATCTTAATCTAGAATAAATGGAATACATAACTTTTGCTGCTGGAATTTGAGAAGCTGGGCTCGGAATTGGAATTTGAGAAGCTCTGGGTTGGAGCAGACAAGTACAGCTAAATCAAAATCTTCTAAAAATAAAGATTTTTGAGGAAAGTTAGAATGGTACAGCATCACAGCGGAAATGATGGTGTTTGGGGATTTGTTTGTTTTTTCAGTTACTTTTCTATGATGTAGTTTTCTGGGGATGCTGCTTATGCTTTCTAAAGGAGCCCTAAGCCATGAAAAATAGTAGCTGTTTTGCACATTGCTCCTTTTTTCTGTTTTTAAAAATGAACACAAAAGTATGAGATTTTTAAACCGAACTCTTCAGTTGCCACCGAAGTACCAGAGAACATGAGAGTAAATAGTGCTTGTTCCAAAAGCTTTGAAATAAGAACATGATTGAAAAGCTCGTGAATTGCATGGTGACACGGTCAGATTCAGCATGCAAAAATCTCTCTAAATCCTCCCTCATTATTTAATTAATCTGAAAGAACTTGCTCCCTGCAATGAACGTGGCAAGTCAGTCCTTAGAAAATTGTGTGAATAGAGGGGAGAAGGATGTAGTATGTGCTTTCTATGGAAGAATTGTTTGTACATTGAAGTGGAAATAAATATGGCGTATAGCAGGCAAAAGAAGGAAGAATTTGTGAAAAATGCATTGTTAAGAAACAGCAATGTCACAGCCATAGTTAGAAAAAAGTTAAATTGTTAGATGGATAACACATAATCATATTGTTATTTTATTACTGCGAAGTGAGTAGTATGTTTGATTTATTGAACCCGACCTTCTGAAAGTTTTGATTAAAAGAATCAGGATTTGTGGTATAATGCCTAATTTGTACACTCTGAAGTGGAAACTTAAAAGTATAGGTTGGTTTTGGTTGTTTTGTTGTTTTTTTTTTTTTTTTTTTTTTTTTTTTTTTTTTTTTTTTTTTTTTTTTTTTTTTTTTTTTTTTGGTTTTTTTTTTTTGTTTTTTTTTTTTTTTTTCCCTAATGCTAAAGTGCTCAATTTCACAAATAATTCCAAACAGCTATTTTATTCTAAATAAATCTGTTCAGGGTAGGTTTTTTGCAGATGCTGTAATTTCAAGCTATGTTTAATTTTTAGGTTTTTAATTACTCCCGTGTATCAATTTTTATCCTTTATATTGTCATTGATGTTTCTAATGATAATTAGAAGAATTGTGCAGTGAAGAGAAAACTGCATTTGACAAGTATAAGCTTGGCTCAGATTTTTTTTAACTGCCTTCTTTTTGTGTCATGTGAGTTAGAGCAGTAGCTGGTGGTTTGTTGTTTGTTTGTGGGTTTGTTTTTTTCTTTTTTTTTTTCTTTTTCAAGTTGTATTTGGAGCAAATCCAGGCACAGTGGTGGCAAATGATTGTAAAATACACCTCGTGGCTGCAGCATTTGCTTTTGCTGATGCGAGCCTAGTGAGAGAGTTGTGTATGTGACCAAAAGCACGATTTGGCCCCTAAACACTGAATAAATGCACTGAATAAAGCACCAAATCCTCAGGAGCCTTGCAGTGGCCAGAGGAGTTTGCGAGGTGGGCGCTGGGTGTATGTCACATCCATCTGAGAGATTGAGAATGTAGGGAATTCATGGAAAATATCCAGCGCCGTGCTGCAAATCCTTAGGGGGAAAAGTCAACCAACTCCAGATGTTGACATGGTTGACTTCGAGCACATGAAGTGCTGTGGATTTAACTCTTGCAGTTAGAGTGCTGCTTTTTTAACTCTTTGGCAGCTACCAGGGGAGAAACACATTTTCACTTCTGGAGGGAGATGAGAGCTGGGAGCAGTTAAGTTGCACTGCCAACAGTGTCCATCAGTCTACAAAAAGAAGAGTTTAATTATTAATTTCATTTTTAATGGGATGAGACAGGAATTCAGTCAGTCTGAAACAACTGATCAGCATGCTCCTGAAAAAACAGATTCTTACAGTGGACTAAGTACATATGAAATTGTGAAATCAAGCGCCTTTGAGTCCTCAAGACTGTCAGTTTTGAAAGTTTCTTTCAGAATGTAACTTGCAGCTACTAAAACCTGAGCAGCACCTTGATTCAATTAAAAATGTTTCAAAAGGTTAGCTGGTATGTAAGCAGTTAAAATAGAATTTCATTGTTGGTCCTTAGCCACAGTGGATTTAAACAGCGAAGTTTATCAATTTTATGATATCACCGCTGATCTTTATCACCTCCTCTAGGTATATTTTTGTTGTATTCTATTCCTTGGCTAGCATATAACTGGTAAAGTACAGCCCTCCTCAGGAAACACCTAAGGAAATGTTATTCCTATCAGTATTTTACTGTATTTGTTTTGTTTTCTGGTAGCTGTTTGGATGAGTCTGTCTGGTGTTTCTTAAAGGTGCTTTCAAAACCACTGAATTAATTCAGAAAGTGCTGGTTGTCTTGCCAAAATATTTGTGGTAGTGACATGCTATAGAGCTCTGACCAGCAATGCCTTGTGTAAGTAACTTCCAAACCTTTCTGCATTCAGAATTGCACTGACAGTGTTTGGGCACTGAAGTGTCATTAATAAAAACATCACTAGAGAATCCAACTGCTAAATACAAAGTTCCGGGTGTATACATTGTGAAAATACCGCTTGGATATTTGTGGCTCTGGAGCTTTGTCACACAACAGTGGCAGCCTCCTGGCAACATGCAGGCAAATTTCCTGAATGGCACCTCTTTCCTCAAATGCTGAGGAAGTGCTTCAGAAATTCAGTTTAAAAAGAATCCTTCAGTGTTTTAAAATGTTAAAAAAGAAGACAAAGTAGAGACTGGGCGCAACACCAGCAGATCATTTAACATCTGACAACAGAATATGATCTTGGGGATGAAATACCTTCTGGACAGGTTAAATCCTTTGGTGGAATTGAAGGGGGTAGTGCTCGGGCTAGGTCTGTAAGTGTATCTTCTGTGCACCACGAGGGAGAGGTGGAAGCGTGATGTGTTGTAGCATAGCTGTGACTCTTCAGACTGGTATTAATAAGTGTGTGTTCCATCAGTCAGTATTTCTCTAAGTTTCTGCTTTTGCACTCTGTTTAGTGAAGTATTGCAAGGTAACATGTCTAATGGATGGACTCGTGAGGAAGACCTAATTACTGTCAGCTTGATTTAACAGTTTTAAAAGCTTATCACTGCCTCTAAACTGTGTTCTCTATTTTTATGATTGCATTTGCTATCTTAATGCATACCCATACCTTCAGACTTTGTAATAATCACAGCTCTTTTCACCTGCAAAACATCTTACAGAGACATGTTCTTTATCTTAGGGTGTTATAAACACATCATTTTACAAACAGAATAAGCAAAACCCCTTTGCTTATCTTTAATATGAAGAGATACTGGTTTTACATCTTATATACTGGGGGTTTTTTACATCTTATATACTGGTTTTACATCTTACCTCTCTTTGGAAATGGAATGCCTCGTTTATTCATATTCTTTATCACTACACTCTTACAGTAATCCCATTTATCTGTAATACCTGAAACTCATCTTGAACATGAATTTACACTAAACAAGTGTGCTGGTTTGGGACAAATTTGGAAGGAAACTTCCAAAGAGGTGCTTCCTTAAGGGAAATAGGAAAAATTTAGGAATAAATAAGAAATGTCACCTGTTTACAATTTTTTTGAAACCTCAGGATTTTCAATTATGAAGGGCATACATTCCTAGGGAGTGTTTGCAAGAGGAAAGGTGAGCCCATAGAAATCCATGTCTCTGGCTGTTTAGCAGTCCCAAGTGCCTTCCTCCTTCACTCCCTTCTGCCCTCTTGCACTTCTGGTCCTTCCCACTTAGACCCTGCATTCCCCACTGGCTCTCAGCCCTCTATTTCAGTCTACCTTTATCTAACTTGTGTCAGATTGAGATTTTCATGTCTAAGAGTAAGCATGTTGGCATTAATGCAGGGCTGAGACAAACAAAAAGACTCTATAGACCTTGTTTCCAGCAGAGATGCTGAGAGGCCTGGCTCATGAGCAAGTTTGTATTCGGTGCTTAATGACCAGCATTTAGTTTCATAGCTGGTTAAGTCAAAAGAATTGTTTTTAGTGTAAATAAGCTTAAGAAAATATTAAAATACCTGTTACTAAATAATTATAAAATATGATTTTTTTTGAAGATAGTCTCTGAAGAAGTGTCTCTAACTTTGTGAATTCCCATTAAGCCTTTGACAGTTTTCTGTTAAGTTACATAACTTCATGGAAATGACAAGGACTTTATTTCCAGACCTAGGAATAAATGAACACATACAGAAAAGTGGTTCCCTGACTTTATCCTTGTATAGTCTCAACATACAACTGAATAAACAAAACATATTGTTTGATTAATAAGAGTTATTCTGCTTGTGGATTGTTCTAGTGTTTGAAAGAGGTATATTACCAATGGGCTAAAAATTCTGTCTTTTTCAAAATGTCTCTTTTGTCTTAACCTTCTCCCTCACAAATGGCTCAGTTCAAACAACTCTGGTCTAAAATGTTCAGGGAGTTAGGATGTCAGCAGAGGTCAGGCTTTTAATTGAATTAGAAGTTAACAATTGAGGTAAAAAATATTAAACTGTTAGATAAAGGAAAAACAAAAAGCCTTGCTTATGTTGACTTAGAAACAACAAGCAGTAGGCAGCTGATAGTGAAACATAATTTGCCCATTTAGAAGCCAGTATCCTTGTAGATTTTGCTTTGCTTACTGTGTAGTTAGTTCCAGCCTTACCTGGACTGGATTGTCAGTGTGCTTCTGAAGAAGCAGCACTTGATACAGGAGGAACCAGGCAAGAGGCTGTGAGGTGCCTCTGGAGATCAGGTGTTCCAGCAGAGCCAGCTGCAGAGTCAGAGACAACTTCAAGGTGGTTCAAATAAAAACCACATCACTTCAGGGAAGTTGATGATCACATGCTTTGTAAAGCTGTCTCCTCCTGCCTCTGGACATTGAAATAGCACATGTACAGCTTAAAGGAAAGGGACCGTGCCTTCGTCTAGGGTGTTGCTGATCAGCATTGAATATCTTAAAACAATTTTATTTTTTCATCTTGGCATCCTAAGGGGTTTGGTCAGAGAGGAGAGTATGTACCTTCGTGGCCTTGCATTTTTACCTGTTGCACAAAATATAGGGTCAGGAACAATAGTAAACTGAAATCCTGGCAGCATCCAAGCCCAAGAATCTTTTGGTGTCTTGAATATACCATAGATGTAATTTACATGCCAGTCTCTGAACTTGAGCTGGCCATAGGAGCAATAATACTTAAAATATCCCAACAAGACTGAGAGGGGAGTTGCCAGTGACCTGAAGGAAAAATGTAAATTGTCCTCAAAGAAAAGATGATGCAAACAAACACGTGAACAGTGGAGGATTTTACCTTCTTGCATAGTAAGAACCTCATTCATTTTAAGCAGTGTGGAATTGCTGTATGTATGTTGCACGCATACATATATTGTATGGGAGAATTTCAAAGATTCATGGTCTTCAAAGTAATATATTGCTATGTAACTGTTTTGTAGAGGGGTTACAAGTTTTCAGAAAAACAGGTAATTTCCCATGGGAATTTTCACACCTTACTCTTCTTTTGGGACAGAGCTGTAAAACAAGTTTTTTTTTTTTGGTCATCATTTTAGGTCAACAGGCTTTTTTGAAGATTTGTTTTGTTTGTTTGCAGGTTTTTTTGTTCCTTGAGTTTCCTTAGACGTGTCTGTGTCTGTCTGCATGGAAATTTTTATTGAGTGTTGCTTCAGGAATTATTGCATATATTACCCTGTATAGTCTGTGATAGTATTTTCTTTTTCTTACTTAAGTTTGCCTTAAAGTAAAAAAAGCATATATATAAACCAGACAAACCACACAAAAAGAACTGCAAAATCAGGGAATAGAATAAGAGGATATAAGCTTGAAAGGTGCATTTGCAAATAAACTGTGGAAAGAACCGTACAATGAAAAAAAGAAGGAAAATAATTATAGTAATGATAGAACAAAAATTAATTCTTAAAATGTACTAGTAGCATACAGAAAAGGTACACAGATAATAGTAGAATAAGTATGTTTATGAAAATTGGTAATAATGAAAAACTGTATAAAGGTATAATATAACATTGAATTTAGAAGGAAATTAACTGGGGTTTTGTTGTTGTTTAAACAGTTGGACAAACGGAACGTTCCAGTGTAACTTTGAAGGAAGACGCTGAAACTATGGAGACAAATCCATCTGACTCGGGCACCAGGGATGGTGCAGATGCTGAGAAGGAGGATGCTCATTCAATTAAGCAGTTGCCAGCTTTGGAAGAAGTTGCAGAAGACCAGGTGGCAGAGCCACAGTCTTACGATCTGGGTTTTAAAAAGGTTTTTAAATTTGTTGGGTTCAGATTCACAGTGAAGAAGGAAAAGACAGGAAAATCGGAACCAGTTCAGCTGCTTACTGTAAAAAAGGAAACACAGGTCCCTGAAGGAGATGATGCTCAAAAAGAAGTTGGCTCAGAAGAAACAGCAGTGCCTGAGGATGTACCCTCTGCAGAAGACAATACCAAAGATACACTGAAAAATGAAAAAACAGAAGACGAATCTCCTAACATAGCAGAATCAAATGAGATTTGTTCTCAGCCAGCTGCCTTAGCCACTGAAACTGCATCGCCATTAAGAAAACTTTTTACTCAAGGATGGACTGGATTTAGAAAAAAGAAGAGTTTTAGGAAGCCTAAAGAAGATGAACAACAATCTCCTGTGAAAGAAGAGGAGAAAGAAAAAGAGGGGACAATGTTAACAAATGAAATCAGTGAAAAGGAGGAGAAACCTGGATCTGAGAAGCAAGATGAAGAGAGGAATGTGACAGCAGTAACTATTGAAGCGCATGAAAAGGAGCAAACTGAAGGTGAAACACAGGAGTCAGAAAAGACTCTGGCAGCCATAGGAGTAGAAGGAAGTGAAAAGAAAGAGGTAGTTGAGCATGATGAGCAGGGACAAAAAGAGGACCTGGCAGCAACAGCTGTAAAAGAAAGTGCAGAGGGGAAAAAAGATGAAGATGATCAAGAAAGGAAACTGGTGGAAGTCTCAGAAAATCTTGGTAAAGAAGAAGAAAAAACTGAAGGAGAGAGAGAAGGTGAGGTGACAGATGAAGCACTAAAAACAAAGTCAGTGGTACCTCTAGTCACTGACACTGTGAATGGAGAATTGAAGACATCCTCAGAAGTCCTACCTGTGAGAGAAAAACTGGAGTCAGTGGAGAAGTCTGAAATAGATGGCAGAACTGAAATAGCGTCTGAAGAGACATTTGAAACAGGATCTGTGACAATGGAAATTTCTAGTGATCAACTTAAAAAATCTGAAGGAAGAGAAGGAAGTAAACCTGCTCTACTTGGGAAAGATATACTAGATGAAAAAACAGAGGAAGCAGAATTGAAGGTGTCACCCACAGCAGATGTTGCACAGGGAGAAGCTCTGGACAGAACCACAGAGGAGAGAGAAAGCAAAGAACATGAAGCAAAGTCAGCTCTGAATGCTCCTGAATCAGAGTCCTTTTCTGCTTCTGAACATTTAGTTGACACAGAGGATAATCAACAGTCAGTCAAACCCATCAATGAAGGACTACAGGGAAGACCTGGCACAGATACAGCTGATACTGTTAAACTGGATGAAACAACTGTGGAAATAACTTCTGAAGAGGCAGCTGGAAAGAGGGCTCCAGAAGGTATCACAAATGAAGCAGAACTCCTGTCTTCTCAAGAAAAGACTAAACTACAGGGCAGCCCTTTAAAGAAACTCTTTACAGGTACTGGATTGAAAAAACTGTCTGGAAAGAAACAAAAAGGTAAAAGAGAAGACTCTAAGTTAGGGGAACAGGGTGAACCAATTCAGCACACATCAGATTCCCCAGATAGCCCAGAGGAACAAAAAGGGGAGAGTTCTGCTTCCTCTCCTGAGGAGGTGAATGAAATTCCCTCTTTGGAAAAATCTGCAGATGGAGCGCACGTCACTGAAAGTGAAGATGCCACAATTCCAGATGTGGAGCGAAAAAGAGAAACTGTTACACCTTGGGCATCATTTAAAAAGATGGTGACTCCCAAGAAGCGTGTCAGAAGGTCTTCTGAAAGCGATAAAGAAGAAGAAATGGATAAGACAAAGAGTGTATCTGCAACTGAAAATGTTGTTGATGAAAATCAGGGAGAAATAAAAGAAAATGGGATTGACCAGAAACCAGAGAAAATAACAGAAGAGCCCAAAAGAAAAGTTGATGCCTCTGTGTCCTGGGAAACTTTTATATGTGTAGGTTCTTCAAAGAAAAGAGCCAGGAAGTCATCATCATCTGATGAAGAGAGCCAGAGAGTAGAAGAGTCCGGACAGAGCAAAGAAGCAGCAACAGATGCAGTTCTTACTAGCTCTCAGGAGAGTGATCAAGGACAAGGCAATTCTTCCCCAGAACAAGCTGGAAGCCCATCTGAAAGTGAAGGTATTTCAACATGGGAATCATTTAAAAGGTTAGTTACACCAAGAAGGAGATCCAAAACCAGAATGGAAGAGAAAACTGAAGACTCTGTTGTGGGATCTAGTCTGGAGCATTCAACATCAGATGGTGAGCCTGGAAAGGATGAATCATGGGTTTCGTTTAGAAAACTGATGCCTGGGCGTAGGAAGAAAAAGTCAGACGGAAAGACAGAACCAGCTCATCTTAAACAAGCAAGAGAAGACATGGCAGAAACAGCTGAAGAAGATTCTGATATTCCAGCTGTTGTTCCTTTATCTGAATATGAAGCAGCAGAACAGGAGAAAATGGAAGCCCAACGAGCAAAAGATGCTGAAATGATGAGAGAAGAGGAAATCCTAAGGATGGAGCAAGGATCTGAAGGGCTGGTACATGCAGTTGCTGTTACTGTTGTGGAAGAAGAAAGGGCAGTGACCAGCATTGAGGAACGGTCACCATCATGGATATCTGCTGCTCTGACAGAGTGCATTGAGCAGGCAAGGGAAGAGGAAGAGAAAGAAACTCAGAAAACAGCTGAACCAGGTGTTAGTGTAGAGGATGCAGTGGTAACTGCTAAGACAGTGCCAGAGACTAGAAAGGATGTAAGTGATGATGCTACAGCAAGTGAGCTGGAGCTAACCTCTGAAGCAGTGACTGCTCTGGAGACAGCAGAACCTTCTTGTGCTGAAGAAACAATGGAAGTGTCCCTTGCCGAGGAGACAACTGAGATGGTTTCTGCTGTTTCACAGTTAGAAACACCAGATACTACAGAGGAAGCTACACCAGTTCAAGAAGTAGAGGCCACTGAACAAAATCTGAAAGAATTGGACAAACAGACACAAAAAGTTCTTCATGAAGTTGCTGAAAGAGTAAAGTCAGATGTAACACAGCTGGTTAGTGAAAGAGCTGCGACAGAAACTCTAATTACAACAGTACAGGGACATGAGTCGGAAGTGAAAAGTGGTGCTAAAGATGGGAACGTTGTAGGCCAGGAAACTGTTCTGCTTGAACAGTCCTTGGAAAAAGAACATAAAGAGGATGGCCCCCAGCCCCAGCCAAGTGCAGGGAGCATTCAGGGCCAAAGCAGAGTTGAAGAGAGTGTTTTACCTGAGGGTTCAGAGAAAAGTGAAGTACATTCTGCAATGGAAGAAAGCATGGAAAGCCGTAAAGGATATGTAGAAGACCATGAAGAAGTAAATGAAGTGCAGAGGACAACAGAGGAAGAAACTTCAGCCCATGACAAAGAGTTTCACAGCATCAAAGCCATCACTCCCAAGGAAGAGCTGTTTGCAAAGCAGGGGCCTTCAGAACAAGAGAAACTGCCCATAACAGAGTTGACACTGGATGAGACAAGAGATGAATGTGCACCAGAAGGAAAGCCTGCAGTAAGTATTGCATATAACACAAAGGTTGATTTGTCAAAGAGAATAAATCAGCAAGTGCTGGATACAATACCATGTTTTGAACCAGGTTGTGGGTATATTACTGTCAAGGACCTTCTTTGTGAAGCCTGAGAAAAATGAAGTTAATTTCCAGTGAGACACACAGATATCTAGAAGCAGCAGGCACTGAAGTTTGTGTGCAGGGTGGAATGGATACGGTGCCTACAGAAAAGGAAGGGGAGATGGTGTGCACAGATGCAGGGATACTGAAATGATTGCCATTAGGGCTCCTACACTGCCCAAAGTAATTGAAAATGATATATGAACCCCTGAGATACAGATGTGATCCATGTGACACCACACACAGTGGATGGTATCTTCAGTTGTAGGCAGAAATATGGGTGAAGCTGAGGTACCTCTGCAAAGAGAGAGGACATGAAACAACGCCATTATCTCCAGCTTTAAATGCTGTAGCTAGTGTGGCTGACACATTCCGACCTTCTTCCCTACTTCCTCATCTTCTTCTGGCTTAGTCTTTGTTTTAAGTGCTGCCAACTGTCCGGACACTTCCTTTAATTAATTTTAAGGCTGCCCTTTGTTTAATGAGCTACACATCCTCAGAAACAGCCCAAGTTGAGATCTTGGTGAGCTGCTAATCCCCATGTCATCACCTTGTGCTCTTCCCATAACTCTTGTCTTTTGGGTGTTGGGGTTTTTCACTGAAAACATTGCTGTTCACTCCTTGCTTGTACCCTTTTTCATAGATCTGTTGCAATTCTCCACAGGTTCAGGACAAGACAGAGGACGAAACCTCATCCTTGGGGCTTACAGCTGAAAAGCCTGTGCAGCTTGAAGAAGAGGGCAGAACGGTTACTGTGGAACCAGGGTGCGCAGAAGCAGTTGTGACTGCGGTCCCTGTTAAAACTGAAAAACAAGATGGGATTCCTGTCTCAGAAGAGCAAGTTTGTACTAAAGGAGGTCCTAGCGGGACACCTGCCCTGAGAGAGGAAGATGATGCTGTGCTCAACGGAGTAAAAAGCACAGAAGTCACTGTTCCTGAGGTTCTACTGCAGAGCAAGGGAAAAACCTCTGCCCTTGCTTCAAAAACAGTTGGCTCAGAAGCAGCTGCAGATGCTGAGCAGAGTGTGAGCAATGGGTCTGACAGGGACATTGCAGCAGAAGATTCTGTGCCTGCCACAGAGCCACAATGCAAAGACAAAACAACTGAAACCCCTTCCATGAGTGATGAAGCCAAAGGTGGCAAAGTGGAGTGTGCTGTGCTGAAATCTGAAACACGGCTGGAGAGCGCTTCCATTGTTGCTGAGGCTCCCGTGCAGGTTGAAGCAGATGGGGCATCAGCGTGCCCAGAGATTGCTGAAAATGGAAGTGCTGTTGTTGCTGATACAAGTCCTAAGAAATGTGAAACACCCAGCAGCTTGGCTGGAGAAGAGACTGTGGGAAAAGGACAAGAACTTGTGGAAACCTTGAACTGTCAAGGCTTCCAGAAAGAAGATAAGAAAAACAAGCAGTTGCTGGAAGGAGCCAAAGAAGTATTTGAATATGGAAAACAGGAAGCTGTGAAATGTGATGAATGTTCAACTGCTGTCCAGCAAGAGGAAGGCTCTGACTCTGCCTCTCCACAGGCTGAAAGCGTGGGGGCTCTGAAAACACCTGTGGCTGTAGCAGCTGCAGCAGGTGGAGAGCATGTCGTGGCAGAAACTGTGACACGTGCAGACATGACAGCCAAAACTGTACAGCCCTTGGCAACCACACCAGAGCAGATGGCTTCTGAGGAGGCCCCAGTTTCTAATATTGACTGTTCAGGCTGTGGGACTGCGGAGCTTGGTAGTGTGGAGGCACCCAAGCCTAGAGTGACCTGTGCTTCCATGAACGGAGTAACAGAGGAGCAAGAGTGGCCCCAGAGCTCAGGGCAAGCCGAGCACAATGGTATTCCTTCCAGTCACTGTCTGTCTCCCAGCCACCCGGAATTCCAGAAGCATGTTGTTCAGTCTGTGATCATAGAGTCCCAGAGTACAAAAATTGTATTGAATGCCATCCAGTCAGCTGTTCACAAACTGGCAGAAACAGAGGAGCCGGCTGCCCTTGAGTCAGAGCAGAGCGTTAAGTCTGTAGGGAAAAGCCCATCAGATACAATTGTGCCTGAACTCCTGGGAAGTATGCAGGTAGATCAGCAGCTTCCAGTAAAAGAGGAAGAGATACGAAGAAAAGAACAAGAGCTCAAGCAACCAGGAACAGTGAAAATCGCTACCTTAACTGAGTCTGTAGAAATCCATGCAACTGTGGAAAAAATGAAAGACATGCCTTTAACTCCTGAGATGCAGAAAGATGGACAAAGTCAAAATTCTTTTACAGTCGTGACAAGCCCTGAAGACATTTCAAGGGGAAGCGTGAGACTTCCAAAATCAACCCTAGAACAAAGTACTTCAGAAGACTCAACCAAAGACACCCTAGACATACACACACCAAAATTAAGGGAAAAAGAGGTTGGGTACATTACGGAAATCTCAGACCAACATCCAGGACAGCAAACATGCAGAGAAACTGAAGAACAACCATATTGCCCACCAGTGGAAGATGGGAAAACACAAATGTGGGAGGATGACAGTTGTCAAGAAGGAACATCTTGTGACAGACAAAGTCAGAACTCGGTGGCTCTGACGCCTTGAATGTAAGTCGCATTTTTAGCCAGTAATTTATTTATTTTTCTAAGATAGTTGTGAGGATCTCTAAACTGTTCTCTCTGGTGTGGTTGTTGTTTGTTTTTATTATTTTGCTGAAGGGCTGCCCTCACTTCAGTGGCCTTGGAGTTGGCCTATATTTTGGTGTGGTATTTCTGCGAGGTAGTAAACGTATTTTCCAGTTTTTCTAGGTAGGAACTCGCATGACACATTTAATGCATGCAATTTAATATACAAACACACTCTCTAACGAAGGTTTTTTAAAATCCTAAATGATGTGAGTATTGCCTTCCATGGTAAACTTGGAGTGCCTCACGTAGAAGGTATTTGCACTTCAGAGGAACTTGAATCAGAAATTACAAGTATCCTCTCTCCCTAGGACATACACTGCACTTGCTTCACTAAGTCATAAGACCTTTGTCTCTGAGAACTGCTTGGGAAAATAGCATATTCTTGGGAAAGTAAGGTGTCATTACTAAAGCTTTTTTACTGCCATCTTTCTTTCAGATGTGCTAAGCATCCATGTGGCATTTGGAGAGATGCCAGTCCTAGAGAACAACTGACAATCCTGCCACAGAACCAGGAGCTTTACTTACTACCCTTTATTCCTGGATGTTAACATCTGTTCTTTTGAAGACCTCACCTTGCCATTTTTGTTTAAAAAAACCAATGCCTTTAATATTGGCTGTATCCATACCTGTGTTCCATTTGAAGGTTACTTGTCTCTGCCCAAAATAATCTGCTAAGACTGGAGATGCACCACTGAGTGACTGGGCAGACCACTAGAATTTTTACCACGGTTATTATTGTCCCCTCATTCAATGTGTGTCCTGTCTGTCCAATCTCCTTGAATCCCTTCACTTGTCCCTGAGTCTCCCTCCCTTCTTCAGCAGTCTCCCTTACCCCTCACATCTTTCCTAGCTGCCTTGATCTGACCTGAGAGTGGCTGTAGGTGCTGCTCATCTTGTGTGTGAGGGGAAGAGGAGGGATGACTGATGAGAACGCATGAGACTTCTGGATATGTCTGTCAAACAGCAGGAACTGGATCGCGCACAAATTGTTGAGCAGGGTGCTCAAGTTTGCTGCCTTTCAGTCCCATTCAGGTATCTCTGTCCATCTTTCAGTTGCATTTGTGCAGGCCTGATTTAGTCAGAAATTATTTCTACAGTGTATCTTGAAAGGAGATGGAAAATACCCTTCCTCTGTTGTTCCAGACTTCAGGTCTCAGGACTGGACTGTAATGTATTGAATATTTATATGTATGTCTTAAATCCAGTTCTGATTTTAATGTAGATCAATGATACTTCTGTACTGTTTAGGCATTCCCTTAAATGAATATTGTAGAGTAGCCTGGAGAGGAAATTGATACTATTGGAGCAAAAATTGATAACACGTAGTTTCCTATTTATTGTTCCAGGTTTTTCCCCCTGTAATATTTCTCAAAAAAGTTTGGCTGTCTTGCTTTGAATATTTATATGTATATTCTAAACCCAGTTCTGATTTTAATGTAGAACTATGATATTTCTAATGACAAAAGGAGAGCCCTGACCTGACCCACTGCTCACTTCTACTTGTAGCCCTCCTTGGTTTCTGAGAACCCTCCAGACACCGTTTTCACTGTCAGCTTGTTCTTGTGCCACTGCCTTGTATCTCGCCCCTCTCATGCTGAGCTCTGCTAATTTTTGTCCCATCCAACCTGAAGCCTTTCCCTGCCCTATAATGTCTAACATCTTCCCTGCATACACACTCCCTGCTTTCCCAACCCCTGCCCAAACTGTTTTCCCACCACACCATTTTCTGAAATTCTTCAGAAATTCTTCTGACAATTCTCTTTTCTGAGGCAGGAGTAGGAAGGAGGAAAAAAAGGACTTGGTAATTAGTTCTGCCTTAAATTGCAAAGAGCTGCTGAGATCTTTGGGGTACTGAGGTCTTAAAAAGCTTCACGAAGGGTGGATTGGACTGGCAACAGCTGAGAC
Source organism: Aegithalos caudatus (assembly GCA_013389925.1). Taxonomy (NCBI): domain Eukaryota; kingdom Metazoa; phylum Chordata; class Aves; order Passeriformes; family Aegithalidae; genus Aegithalos; species Aegithalos caudatus. The sequence goes on along the minus strand of WEIU01000629.1, from coordinate 223,523 downwards.
CAGAATGGGCAGGGTGATACTAAGATACTTAGAAGGCCCAAGACTGAGAGTCCTGGGATGTCTGTCCCCAACAGGAATTGGTCCTCTCCTTTGTTGTTCACGTTAAAATCGAACCAGGGGTACAAGTCAGTACTTTCAGCTCTGATTTCCAAAGTGAAGGTTACAGATCGCACATTGTGAAACCAATGCCCATCAAGTTGAACAGTAGCTCACTCTCATACCTGTATAGTAATTTATTTTAAAATCAGCTTTAGTGTACAAATGCTGTTGTTACGGCAGGCGCTGGCCTCTCCTCGGGGCTGCGCGTCCAGCAAGCGATGTGACTGATTGCACTGGTGTGATTGCACCATCTGGTGCTGCCCTGCGTGGAAGCATCAAAAGATTTTTTCCTTACCTCAGAGCGAATTATATAAATATTTAAAGCCAAACAATGTGGTTTCAAACAATCCAGTCTATCTCTGTCCATTGTTACTGGCAGCTTTCCCCCTTAGCTTTGGGCAATTCCAAAAAACTCGGTTGATTTCCCCACGTTTAGGTTGGCTTGCAAGGTAATGATGCTCTTAGTAACACCTCACAAGTGCAAACTTGGCTGAATTTGTACAAACTGTATACCTATGTACCTTAAGCCATATTGCAATAACTGCAGCAGGTAAAAGTAACAAAAGCATGACCTGTGTAATCCTGATTCTTACGTTTGTAGCTCCAAAGCTGTTAATAATATGTAAAGTTACTTCTTGTCTGAACCTCATTTAAATAAAGCTAGCTTTACCACAATGTAAATTGTCTGTTGGTAGTAATTGGGCAGGCAAGGGCTTTTAACTTGCCTGTTTTCTCCATTAATCCAGGGCCTAGGTAAGCAATGCAACAGACCTAACTATAAAACAAATACAAAAGCTTCTTTTTATAACTGACAGCTAAAAAAAACCTGCTGTGCCCAAAACCACGCTAATGGTGCAGGGAGCATGTCTCCACAAAAAGATACCACTTTGTTCCAGTGTATTGCTTTGGCCTCTGAAACTCTCCTTGAGACTGTGACTTCTGGCTTGTGCTTAAAAGCTTGAAGCTTTCTCTAATCCAATGTATTGGGTTACCAAATTTGATTTTGTGTTTTTAAGGTAGATTTTCATTGAATAAATAAAATGCAACTACAAATTTGTTCTAACCTGTGTATGTGGTGGGTTTTTTTTTCACCTTGCTTAGTGTAAATTATTTTCTGATGGTTGCTTCATCTTCAGGGAGTTAGTTTTGCTCCTGAGAATTCACATGCAGGTTCTGAGTTCAATTAAAGAAGCTAGTTACAGAATTAAACTATGATTTGGCTCTAAGTTTCAATAAAATACGCATATTTCAGAAGTAAGAATAGGGTACTCCAGAAGACTGAAATAGTTTTATTAAATTCAAGATAGAAAATAGTATTCAGTGAGCCAGAATGAAAAATTAGTAAATCATATGCCTTTCTGGTGTGACTTAAGTTTAGAAAACTCTAACAAAGCAACAACGTAAATGTCAACAAAACCTTTCTTACAGATTAGCAGATGGAGGGTCTTAGGCCCATAGCTAGTATCTTCTGGGCTCTCCCACTTCTGCTTAGTGAGGGTATACTCATGGCACCAAAAATCTGGGTGTGCTGATTATTTATGTTGGACTTGAGACATGAAGTTTACCCAGCTGTTCGTGTTCGGTGGCTGAGGCTGATTTGCAGTGTTTGCATCTCAAGACAGATTCACACCTGCACTAGGTCAGTAAGAATTGGTGCCTTCCAGTCAGCTAAAATGCTAAATCCTGTATGTGCAAATAGCTGTACTTAGCTGTACTGGTTGCAGCAAGTGCAGGGGTATTGGAATGCTGCACACAGCCTGTCCCTCATCTTGCTTTGGCATGGTGTCAGGGGGCTCACACTGCAGGGGCCTGATCTCGCTCTCTGCCTTTGGGATCTGGAGGAACAAACTGAACCAGCATCTCCTGCCAGGCATTGTGCTCAAGGTGTACACAGCCTCTGCTGCCCTGCTTGCACGATTTGTGCGTTTATGCTGGTTAGTGAAATCCCTGAACAGGCATCTAACTAGAGATTGGAGTCCAAGCCTCTTGCATCCCGAGGAAGTTTGTCTTCTGTTTCCTCTTGTAGGGCTGTTTTATTGGCAACAGCTCAAGTATCCTGCCCGTTAGCTCAGGCTGTGGAAGTGGATCTGGTTTTCCCATGCAATCCAGAGCATATGGGAGGCAGCTGTGCTCATTGAGGAACCTGCACAGCTTGCATACAGCAAGTGCTTGGGGATGGGCAGGAGGCTTGCCAAAAGCAGAGGGGATTCCTGAGATGTTCATGTCTGGATGCTGAACACTGGATGTTTGTCATTTACAGCTGCCACGTGGGAAGGGAGCAGGCCTGAGGAAGCTTATGGCCTCACAAGGGAGGATGTGCCTTGGAATGAGGAGCAACATGGAGCAGAAGGCCAATGGAATTGGCAGCATAGGCTTTGGAGATCTAATTCAGTGGGGGGATGAATGATGTGATAAAGGAGGGTGACTTAGCTCTGTGGACACTTTAGATATTCCTAACAAAGTGGAAACAGCCACCACAGTCTAACACCTGGTGTAGGGCTGGTGTCATCTCTGGGCACTACATGTAGTCTTTACAAAAGAATTAAAGTTAGGGGTCTGGTAAAGGCACATGTCTGTTCTGCTTCAACATCCTCTTGAAAAAAATGCTATCAACTCCTTAAATCAGGAAGAATGGCTTTAGGAAGCATCTCCCCTTTGAAAATGACATCCACTTCCAGAGCCTGGAAAGGCTGTGTATGATCAGAATGATTTGGGGTGGATGGGACCTTGAAGAACATCTGGTTCCAACCCCCCCTGCAGTGGGTAGGGCAAGGAGTGATGATACGATGGAAGGAGGGGAGCAGAAGTCTGGAATGCCACGGGAACTGTGCCCTGGGGATGGCCTCTGTGTCAGCTTGACCCTGTCCTCATCATCTGTTCTACAGATAGGCCTCTGTCCCTCCTACAAGGGCACCAGACTAGGAAGGATAACCAGCACAATGCCTTTTCTCTAAGCAGCTAGACAGGAGGGAATTGTGGAAAACTGCAAGGCATTTGAAGTCAGTTGCTGCCCTGGAAGGCAGACATCCCAGGAAGCCTTCAGGAAGCAGCCTGGGAGCAATCCCTGCCTTCTCCCCAGTGCAACTGTTCCCCTGGGGGGCTCTTGTGTGTCCCCTTAGCCTTGCCTGTGGCCTCCCCTGCCCAAGCTAGCTGTCTCTGCTTTCTAAGCAGGTTCCTTGTGAACTTTTAAATTAATTTCTGGGTGATTTCCATCAGACAGTCCCAGAGGCAGCATGACAGCCAGTGGTGCCTGTAATTTCCTATGAAAGCAGCTGCATGAAGCAGAAATCCTGACATACAACTGCCTGTACTAACATGTCTCCCTTTCACCATTCCAGGACAGCCATGTGAGTAATAAAAAGACAGAGAGCTGATGCTCAGCCCATGTCTGAGGGTAGTGCATGCCCAGGGCCAAAAAGCAGTAAAGTTTTCAAGACTGGCTCACTAATGTAGAGGAGGCTGGGAGGTTACAGCTTCAAGGAAGGTCTGCTAGATGAAGATGGGGCAAGGGGGAAACATTACTTATTCAGAGGAAGTTTTCTTAGCCCAATGACATTTATTTTCTAATCTCCTAGATGTTTTCAGTGTCGTTTCATGATCATGATTAAGAATCACAAGGACAAATGACCTGTCCATTATTTTGGATCTGACATGAACTCTCCAAACAAGAATATTTGTTGAGTAATCTTGAAAATAGCATTATTTTCTTTGGTGTAAGTCTCACTGCTGGGGAAATGCTTTTATTGGATTTTTACATAATCTGTCTTGATCCTGCAATTGGATTCCAGCTCATACATCCTCTCTCCCCACAGTAGAGCCAGCTAATGCCTCGCAGATGCAAAGGGGGAACCTGCATCAGTATGAACAATGTGGCAAAGGCTGGGCATATTGCTTACAGTTCCTCATACAAAAGCATATTTAATTTAAAAATTCCAAACAGACAAACCCCTTGAGCCATTATTGTCACCAGTCGGTAGAAGCAGGGTCATATTCATTATGGGCTCATATTAATGATGGCAGTATATTGACTATGTTGAAATTACTATTTTGTTTTCTTTCACTCATAGGCAATAGTTGCACATGTAGAGAAGAGATAGAATACTTCTTTCTGTAAATATGCATTGATTTGTCTCAAGACTCTGGACATTCCTGTTACTAGTTATTTATTTTTCTAATAGAAAAGGCATCACATTTGGTTTTCTCAATCTGATTGAGAGCTTGGATCACTCGGATAGCATCAAACCTTACAATCTAAGCTGATGAGAACGATTTTGCTTAAAACTTCTTGAAATCCTACTTTTAGTTTTGACTAATGTACAGGAACACAGTGATGGTGTGCTACGACAAAGCAAAATGCTACACTTGTATTTCATACCATAGAAACCAGGAACCTTGGCATATCACTGAAAAAATACTACTTGAGTTTTGAATTGTAAACTAGGAAAGGTAACGATTAATTTTTCCCATTGAGAGACAAAGTAAAATTAGCAGGAAAGTGGCGGTGGGTGGCACTGACAACAAGCAGGGAAGCACAAGAGCACAGCTGGAGGACTGCAGGGACCAACATGCATCAAGTGATGTAAGATTGCTGCTACTGGAAACAATGTTTATAGTGACAAACTTGGCATTAGGAACAAAAAATCAGAGAGGCTCCACAATCTGCAAATCCAGGAAAATATTTAAATGAGTTTCAAAATAATGAGTGCTTTTGTGGAACATGAATTTGTGACCTGTTTTCAAGAATGCAGATAATATGGGCACTGTGGCTTCTCAAGGATGAAGTGCTCTTTAAAGAATATGTTCGTACATACATATGAACATTTGAAGTAAGAGCATCTTCACTTTATAGATAAGCTCATAGCTTTAAAATAACACCAATGTACCAATGATAGTGTTCTGAAGCTAGTTCTTTCTGCAAGAGGAAAGACAGGTAACAGGGCTTTTAAAAAATGCTAAAAACAAGAAACATTAAAGTGTATGGTTAACTAATAATGATCTTTGAAGTACAAAGCTCAATTTCCCTGCTCATTACTTGTTTTCTTAAGGGAGACACCAAAACCCTCTACCTGACTCCTACTCTAAATATAGCACACAGACCAAAGTTTAGAAGGTTATGTTTGAATTTTAAATGGGCTAGACTGAAATATTAATGATTCCTCAGCTTAGAAGAGCCTAAAATAGATTGTCAAGTGAGCAGTGCTGAGGTTAGACTGTTTTAATGTTCCAGGGAAAAATCTGCAGCTTTTTTTCTAATTCTGTTGTGATCTCAAAATGTAACCAAACGATGAGAACAGTGTCCCTAAAGCGAGAAGATACTCTGGTTTTTAAGCAGAGAGGAGGAAGACTGAACAGAGGGAGCATTACTGGTGATGCTTGGAGAATCAGTATTTTTCAGCCCTTCCTAAAGTCAGTGCTCTGAGCTGGAGGAGCAGATGGACATTTGTGTACTTGGTGTGCATACACACACGTGGGTGCATACGTGCACCCTCCGTCTGGCAAGGACGTGCTCGGGCTCTGTCCCCTCTCTGGACCTGGGGACAGGGAACTTCAGCAGCTGCGCTGAAGCTCAAACAATTGCTTCCCCTTGGCCTTGCACTTCCCTGGCGCAGCTGGAACATGGTGTGCAGGGAAGTGCCGGTGTTTCCGCTGCGCTGAGATTTCTCTGCCACCTGCTTCTCAGCTCACGGCTCTCTCCTGGCAGCACTGCTGCTGTGCGGGGAACACAAAATATCCTCTCGAGGCATATATTCCCTGGGGTACCTGCCCCTCCGGCCTCGGGACGTGGTGCCTTTGAGTGCTCTGCAGCCCACCAAGCCACGGGCTCTGCTCTCCGGGACCGGTCCGCTGCGGGACAGGGCTGGAGGCGTCCCTCCTGCCCCTTCCTTTGGCTTTCCAGCGCAGCCGCTGGCTGCGGGGATGCTGCCGGGGATGCTGTCCCTGCGGAGGGCGCGGGTGGCTGCCCTGGTGTGACGGCACCATCTAGCGCTGTCCCTGCACACGCCGCTGGATGCTCGGCGGCAAGGAGGCTCAGCTGGAGATGCCCAAATAGAAACCAAAAGGAAAAATCGACCCAGGTTGCACCTTCGGTGTGCGTAGAACCGTATCTCCTGCTTCATAACACCCCCATAGGTGGAAAAATTGATGTGCGGAAAAGGCAGAAACTTCTAGCTGTTGTCTTCCTGTCTTCCCACTTAGCTGAAATTCCATCCAGCTCTGGCAGCTGTTAAGGAGTAAAAAGCAGGACGGATTGTTAGCTTGCTTTAGTGATGCATGTGCACAAAGCACACGTGTGAAATGATGAGGTGCTTTAGTGGGCTCTGAAGGGAAAATGCAAGTTCAGTTCTAGACCGCTGCTCTATTTGGAGCCTGAAAGTCTTCAGAGTGAGATGCAAGCCACATGAAAGGTGTAAAAGGGCTTCTGAGCTGGGAGGCAGGAATACAGCTTATCCCAAAAGCCTTTGGCATCAGATCCAGCAGAAACTGGGCTGCTGAGGCTCTCCTGCTTCCTGGGGTGATGGAGGGGACACCTGCAGTGTAATGCAAAGGAAGCTGAGCGAGCACTGGAGTCATTAGCCAAGGTTAAGTGGCAATGCCTTCCAAGAGGTTCTTCAGCCTGTTTGCAGTAGGCACCCAGCACATACCACAAACGGTAAAAAGCAAAGGAAAACCTCAGTGCAAGTAAAGGTAATGAAAAAGTGCCAGCCTGTTTCTATGTGAAAAGGAGAAAGCAAAATGGGGAAATAGAAAAGCCCCACTGAGTCTAAGTGGTTGTGGGTAATGCACTTAGACAAAGAGCAAATTCTAAGTCAGTTAAATGTACAGACAACACCTGTTTTACATCAATTAGCTGAGTTTCTCTCTTCGTAATAATCCTCTGGGATCCATACCCAGGGATGGTGGTGACAAAGTACAACTTCAAAATACAGTGACCAAGGCAGAAGGTTTTAGGGATGTGGTCTCTTAGGCATCCACATGGCAAGTGGCAACTAACAGCAGATTATGGAGGCCTGACAGCTGCTGCCAAACCACTCACTGCATCTGTTCCCAGTATAGCTGATACGGTCAGTCTTCTTAATGATGGATGGCCACTATCAGCATGAAAGAAATGTTTTTCATGACCCCAGCACCGGGGGCAGATCAGATGAGATTTGCTTTCATCTGTCAGGGACTTCACGATACATTTACTTGTCTATTCCAAGCTTAAACCGTAGTCCTAACGTGTAGCTCATGCTACATTCCCTGAAGAACTGGAAATGTTAAAATTTCCACAAGAGGTCACTGTGAGGCAGCTCATCAGTGATGGAGGAGGAGGCTGCTTCACAAAACCTGTGAAGACTGTGGACACTTGCCACAACACAGACACAGTCAGCTGGGGTAGAGATACCAGCAGAACAGCAACAAGGGCCCACTAACGAATTCCTCTTCTGGGGAGTCTGATGGACAGAGACATGAAAAACAGGTGCTACAAGAAATCCAAAGGTTATCGCTGTCCCAGAATAAGAAATTAGTTATGTAGTGTGCCAGAGAATTTAGCATCTTGGAGGGGCATATTCCAGGATTAAGTATAATAATCTGACTCCTTCATTATTTACTAAAGAAAAATGCAGTCTGGGAATAGAGCTCACAACATAAGAAGGCCCTAGAGCTGTTAAAGAAAATCATAAATGTGTTTCAGTCACTGGGACTCCTCTGTCCTATGTGGCCCCTCTCACTATACATCCAGGTGGGAGAGAAGGGATATGGCTGGGGACTAGAGCAAGTGTGACTGCCTGGACCCACACAACATCAAGTCACTTTGGTTTCCAAATAGAATGTGAGAATGCAGTCACATATAACAATACAATGATTGCTATAAAATAATTATGAAAATAAAAGTTATTTTGAAGACGAAGCCAGAGATTATTGCTTTAGAGGAAGGTCATGAAGCTGGGCAGTGGGGCCATCATGAAGGCAAGTGCACTTCCCCCCCTAACAAAGATTTTTGAAAAGCAAAGAGCATGAGTGTTTATTTCTGTGGTAACCATGGACTGCCTCTCTCACAGAGCTTTTTACACTTCAGTGAAATATGCTTCAGAAAAGATAGTAGGTGTAGCTTCTCCCTAGACCATTTTCTGCTTTTGCTTAACTGAGACCTTTTTATCTCCATCTCTAAAAACTGCTTGGGACAATAAGATAATCTTGAGAGAGTAAGTTGTTGTCAATAAAACTTTCACAATTCACTTCTTTCTGTCAGATACACTGGGCATCCATGTGCCATTTGGAGAGCTGCCAGTCTTAGAGAACAACTGGCAAGGCTGTGGCGGAGTCAGGAGCTTTATCCATGAGGCTTAATTCAGGGGTTCTGACACTTATTCTTTGAAGACCTTACCTTTTTGTCATGGTCATAAAAAGCAATGCCTTTAATTCTCAGTATAGCTACTGTGTGCTCCATGCCAAGGTCTGTGCAACAGAGCCAAGATCATGGAAGATATCTCAACCCACGCCCCTCATGGAGAACATCAAGGATTCCTTTGCCTCCTCCCTTTTCCTATCAGGAGACAGGGACAGAAACAGGGGTGTGTCCTGCACATGCTCTCAAATGAAAGAGAAAACTGAAGCTGAAATGAGGGAAGACTGAGTAAGAAGGGGAGAAAATCACATTCTGTTTAGTGGTTGCAGTGGTTGAAATACTCGTTTGGTGTCATTCCAGCTGAACAGGCAGTGTCCCAGGCTTGCACTCTCCCCCAGTTTTTACACTGACTTTCTACAGCCTCCCTCTTCCTTCGGCAGCTCTTTCACAGCTCCATTCTGGTGAGAGGTTACCACTCTGTTTCTCTCTCAGTCCTAACCCTAATCCTTGTGCTGGTTCTGGCTAGGATAGAGTTAATGGCCTCCCTAGCAGCTGGTACAGCGCCATGTGTTCATGCTCAGTGTGAGAATAATGCTGATAACAGTGATGATGTAGTTGTTGCTGAATAGTGCTTATCCCAAGTCAAGGACGTTCCAATTGCCCTCGCTGTGCCCGTGAGGAGGAGCACCAGGAGCTGAGGGGCAGCATGGCCAAGACATGAATTGCTCTGGGAGTCCTGGCCTCGTGGCCTTCCTGACAGGCCCAGCATGGCTGCTGCAGCCAGTGACTTTGCCACCAAAGCCCCTGTCAGAGGCAGTGCCATTCCTGGACCCAACCATTGCTTCAGCAGACATTTGAATTCCTTGGGACCTCCTTTGGGTTTCTGAGAGCTGGAGCAACTCACCCATGTGATCTTAACACATTTCTTGCTGCAGGACGATACCAAGGAATGAGTCTTCTTGTCCCATCAGACACTGAAGACGAATTTTGCCACCCAGCTGGTAGGTTTTGAACACAGACTGAGGAACTGCCCTTGTCTATAGTGCTTTGGAAGCTGGCACTTCTGCAAAACTGCCTGCTTCACTTCAGGCAGAGCAGTTCAACTCTGTCCAGGAGACCTCCTGAAGCCTGGAGTGTTACTTCTTTGCAAACCCTGGTTATGCTCAGCCTCAGAGACATCGCTGCTAAGTGCCACTGTCATTGTATCTCTATTTCCCAGCTCTCAGAGCCATGTTTAATCACGTTCCTTGACAGCAATAGGAAATAGATGTACTCATTCCTCATGTAAGAGTCACCATGGAGGTGTGGCTCTGCAAGGGAGTACTGCTACTGGCAGCTGCGTGACAGAGCAAATAAATCCTCTTGGCAGCAGCAGCTGCACTTTTTTCCTCTCACCATGCAAAACCTCAGCTCCTGTAAGCACTCTGAGGGAGCCCACCAGCATGGCCAGATGTAGAGTAAACCCTTGTCTCACATTCCCTTACAGCAGTATCAGAAGCAAGGAAATGTTGTAACATTAGATGACTTTCTCATGGGCCTACCAAGGATACAGGAATTGATGACTTTTAATTTCTGTAGGTCAGCTTCTTTTTAGAGCACAAAACATGTCCTTTAGGAGAATCTATCTGTGGTGGGTGAAGGGTGGAAAAAGCATTAAGACAGCCATCATTTCCAAATTCCTCGTATGCTCTTCTCTTTTAAGACACAGATGCAAATCCCAAGCTAAGATATTTCTGACCCTTGAGCTAATGAGAGCAGAAGGTAGTTCTCCCCTTCCCTGGGACAAGTGTACCAGCCTCCTAAGAGGAAGTAGTTAATATAATGTAAAAAATCCCAAAGCAATACAAAAAAACTCAAACCCCACCCCAAACAGGAAAGGAGGTGTCCTCACAGGCATGATCACAGCTTCACAGTTTAGGTGACTGCTTCCTGCTCACTTCTTTGCAGATTCTCCCCATTTAGTTTGAGCTGCTGTTTCACCACGTTAGCTTTCCACTCTGTGTGGCACAGCTCTGCACACAGACGAAAGCTGATCCATATTTCAGCTGAATCCTTCTGCTGACTTTTGCTTTTGCTTCACTTGCAGTAGATAGAACTTAGAAAATATTGGTGACATTGTGGCCCTTTGCTCTGAGACATTTCCTATATGACAGGAGAGTGATTCACTGCAACACTCATATCCTTCAAGTCATGCGTGCAGTATGTTTTTTTTAAGTTAATGTCATACTACAGTTTTATTAAAAAGGACATGAAAATTTTGAACGTTAATGAACTCAGCGAACAATGATGGAGTTTCTACAAATGTTCTTTTTCAGTTCTTGTGCACAAATCAGAACTTGTTCTGGGTCCCATTTTGTTATCTGTATTGCAAAGGTGCCTCAAAATGAGATTTAAAAAAATTTAATTCTGCCTAAGAATGCAATCAGATCAAATAATAAGATTATTAATATATTATTATTATTGAACAACTATTATTCTATATTCAGACTCTATCTGTATTCAGACTCTGTCTGTGGACAACTGTGTACCAGCAGCTGAAGTGAGGGCGATGGGCCGTCACCTTCCTTTCTTCATCATCTGCCAATTGCATGCTTTGAGTGACTATTTACCTTCACATCCTGGGCACTGCTGTTGGGGTGGAAGGACCTGACCTTCCATATTTCCCAGACTTTACCCTTTTATAGGACACTCAAGAAGGACCTGCTCCTGCTGGGATGGGAAGTCGATGCTGGCAGTATAACACCAATAGAGAGGCTGTGGGCAGTGTCCATATTCAGGGCTGCCCAAAAGCCTGTGCTTGTCCTTATCTAGCTCTGCAGCAGGGTTCTAGATGGCTGCTGTATTTGGTGCCAGACTGACTCAAGTCAGGAGAGAGGGCAGCAGCAGAAACAGGGCCCAGACCCACAGTAGCTGCTGGCTTGGTTCCAGCTTGGCACTGCCCAAGGCACAGCCCCTGCCAAAGCCCTGCCTGTGGCTGCAGGGACAGCAGCACCTACGCCTGCAGCCTTGCAGAAGTGACTGCCTGGCACCTTCTGATGAGCCTGAAAGTCTTCAGAGTGAGCTGCAGCAAGCCACAGGAAAGGTACAGACCGGGCTTCCAAAAGCTGGGAGTCAGGAATACAGCAGCTTACCCCAAAAGCTTAATTTATTTTAGAAATTAAAATTTCTAGCAGAAGCCAGGCTGCTGAGGCTCTCCTGCTCCCTGGGGTGACGGAGGCCAGACCTGCATGTGATACAAAAGAAGGATGAGCACCCTCACCCTCAGCAAGGCAACTCTCTTGCTCATAAGCATGTGCTTTAGTAGTTACTTCCTGAGTTAATGTGTGAATTGTTGAAGCAACTCATTAGAAAACGGAAGGATCAGACTAGTTTGTCAAAAGGGAATTGAACCCTGGTTTGATTTTTACCTAATAAGCTCATGAAACAAAGCTTGATTGACAAGAGTACTTTGCTCTGTGAATTTGAGAGACCCAAATAAACAACGGCAATATATAAAATAATTCACTGCTAAAACTGGAATTGTACAATACAGTCGTAACAAAACAGAAAATGCTTTAACCATGTGGTTGAGAGATTAAGGATAAAAGGAAACAATGGTTTGATCAGGAAGCTCCTTTAGAAAGTGTATGAGCTGCTTCAAAATGAGTCCTGACACAGTCAGCAGATTGGATACAGGCTGTGGAGTGCTGAGGCGTGCTGGAGTGCTGGGTACCTTCTCCACACTCCACAGAGCAGTACATTAAGTGAACATTTGTGTTAACTTTCATTTTGTGGCTTTGCTTCTCTCCTCTCTGAGCAAATTTCCTAAGGTTCCAGGAAGGCTTCAGTTTTGTCCAAGGTGGTAGGCATGGAGTGAATCTGAGGAAGTCCTTCTGGCAGCTCCTTTGGCACAAGGGCTAAAACACTGGCACCTCAAGGAATGGCAGCAGGCACTGCCCGCTGCTCCGAGGCCATGCTGAGCTCTTGCATCTTGCCTGTTCAAAAGCACGGGTGCACCAACATCACAGCACCAGGGCTGTGGACAGCACAGGAAATGTGCTACGTGGTTTTGGCTAAATATCATCTAAATATGTCCTTCTTAATGGCAGGCTTGATAGAAGCCCATATTTAAGGAGAGTGTATTTCTCTTATTTCTAGAGATGATCACAGATAATTTGGCAAATACACATTCATGAAGGATGTTGCAAAAGATTTGTTTCTTTGTTTTGTTCTACTTTTGGTATGAGTGGGATTTTATTATCCAATGGCAATGGGCGTTTTTACAAACAAAAACAAATGAACAAAACCATAGCTGTAGAAATGAAAACTGTCTGAGGTAGAGTAACAGCTGGGTTTTTTGAACAGCCAGCCTCCATCACCACTGGTAGTCTGTCACCTAGATTTCATTAACCAAAGTGTGCTGCTGTAATTAAGTGTAACATTTACACTGTTGAAGTAGGAATCTAATTGGTTTTAATTTTTTTTTTTTTTTTTTTTTTTTTAAGTAACACAATTACTCCTAATCATTCATAACTATCAAGTATCTTAAAACACTTGTTGACTTTTGGGAAGCAATGAATAAGAGAATCAATGACAGAACTGCAAAATTAACTTCATTTATATGTGTTTACTTTTTAAGATTTTAAGGTGTGGCAATACAATCAAGGAAGATTACTTTAACTTGGTTAAGGATTAATCAGTTTGATCTTTAAGTGCTTGGGACAAGGATATCTAAAGAATTGTATTGCTTTCCAAAAAGACAAAATACCCAAACAAGGTAATCCTCCTGTTAAGCAGGTTGGGAAAGAAACACTGAGACTGTGATGCCACCAGGTCTCAGGTACCATAGCACCTGCTTGCGTCTAACCAGGTTTCCTTTAAATGTAAAAGGTGTTGCAACGCCAAAGAAATTATTTAAAGTAAACAGAATTAAATCTAGTTCTTTTTTTTTTTCTCTTGCAACTGACAATTTTTTGTGACTGAGGCTGTTACTTTATGGGATTTGGAGCTGAAGAGCCAGCCAGATTTTCTAAACGTCAAGACAGCAACTGAAGGCTCTACAGTGTAAACAGGAGCACAATTTTAAGTATTCAATGTTTGTAACACAAGCATCTTCTGATAAATTCTCCCCCTGCTGAACCAGAATGATTCTCAGACCACTGATAAAGAAGGCACTTGATGGAAAAATATTGACTGCAATGGACTGCAAACTTCACTTTCAGAAGTGATAATCCTCTGTTGGAGCAGAGAGATTTGTAGGTGTTTGGTACTTTTGAAGTAAAGGTAGAGGTGTCAAGTGACATGCTTAGGAAATTAACTTTGAAGATACACTTTTGGAAAAACATGGGGCTGAAGTTCCAGCCCATGGCCTTGAATGATGGCAGATTTTCACTGACTTCTCAGCAGTTCCTGCCAAGATGCCTGCTTTCATTTGGTAAAATATTCACAACTTCAGCAGGTGAGCAGACTGAATGAGCAATGAGCAACTCAGTCACAAATCTCCAAGTCAAACACTGAAAACTAGACCCTGGAGTTATCTCTAACTGTAATAATTTAGAGGGTTTAAACAAAGAAGCTTGAGTAAAACTGCATTTGTGGTGCAATTTCCCAAATTCTTGATGCAGCTGTTAATACCAGAATATACTGTTTCTAATTCATTGTGTAAAGGAACAAAATTGCTCATGAAGTTGAAAGGCAATGACTTAAACATCCCTATGGAGCATCAGACAATAAAGGGTATTTAAAAGAAACCATTATCATAGCTCAACACGTATTAAAACAGTCTCTTTATTGTGATTTTTTTTTCTCTTTACCCGACAGTTATTTAATAATAAATATTAACAGGTGAAAGTATCTCTGCTGAGGCTGCAATTTCATGTTCCTTGTAGCAGCAGGACAGTCATAACCAACTCCTTCCATGGCTGCTTGTTCCCTGCCCTACCCCTGCTCCTTCTTGCTGGGCAGCACACCACCCTGCAAGGCCACGCAGCCCTCCAGAGGAGCCACCTGCCCAAGTGGGAGTCACCACTGCCCATCTTCTACATCCTGGATGTTGCCAGCAGCAACACTGGCTTCAGTACGGCTCTTCCCAGCTCATCTCTGTCTTTGCACAATCTGTTCAAAACCTTCTGCAGAGCTAAAAAAAGGAACAGGTTTGACAGAAAAATAGCATTTTTTAAGACTGGGTTTTTTTCACTTGAGTCCATTTAACATGTAACTTAGCAAACATCATGGTCTCCAAGCAGTGGAGAAGGAGAGGTGAGAGCAGGAATAATGTCTCACAATAAATGGTGTGGCCACGTGCACCCTGACACCAGCCACCTGGGGAATTGAGCTGAACTGTTGTACTTTGCCCCAGAGCAGAACTGGAGCTCTGGAATTAAAAAAGAAAAAAAAAAAAAAAAAAAAAAAAAAAAAAAAAGGCATCTAAGTAAGCAGTAACTAACAGCTGAGGTGGTAACACCTTTAGCAGCTTCAGTCATTTTGGAAATGTACTTGTGACTATATCCTAAACCACAGATACCTCAAAAGCTGATATTACCCTGAAGTAGGAAAGGTTTATTCTTTTGGTTTTTTCTAATCTGAGAGCATTTTGGACTAAGGAAGATTAAATAAAACCCACATTTAAGGAAATTATACTGGTAGATGAAGATCCTAATGAAGTTTTAAAATAGGGAGCACTAAAATAATTGTATAAGATGTTATTTTTTCCTCAAAAGACTTCTACACTTTAAAGTCAATTGATTTTAAACCTATTACTCTAATACAAGAGAATTTTTTTTTGTGCTAAATCCACCTCAAGTTTTAATAAGCTCATTGTTCACCTGTGTGATGGAGGTTTTAGTCTGATAAACAGAACATATTGCTTGGCTTTTAAACTGATTCAGCAAGAGGTCATCCAGGAAGACTGAACACCCACAACCTTTCACCTTCAACTCAATAAATCATATCCCATTTAATTCAGTTTTTATTCAATGAAATGATGTATAAAAACTTACAAATCTGAGAACTTAACTATACACAAAAAGATGATATTCAGTTTAAACGTATACACAGAGAAGAGCTGTGGTTTGTGACTTGCCCTCTCCCACCCCTCCCCCCAAAAACACACTGTCTCCATTTATGATGGGGCACTTTTTCTGTCCACTTACACCTTCTGTTGGCCCAGTAATTGCTCAGTGAGCTTCACCGCTGCTGTCAGTTTAGGTTTATAGACTACCAGCAAAAAAATCTGGGCATCTATATAAAATAGTAAAAATCAACAACTTGATTTTTAACACAAAGATGCAGTACTACCATCAGCAGTAACTACAACTACAGAATTCACCCTTTCAGTTTTTGCAGGCTTTGTCTTGGCTTTCAAAATAACAGGACTCTCATAGAGCAGAATTTCCCAGCCAGCACTACAGTTTCATTTTAAAACAACCATGATCCCCTGTTGCTAGAACACCGCTTTTCCTCCCTCTTAACTCATGCCCTTAGACCAAATGAAATCATGGACATTCCTTGCCTCAGTAAGGGAATAAAGCTTTTCTCTCTCCTTTCATCCAGAATGACTCAAACCTCTATATAGCTAACAACACACGCATGTGCTGCACTAACGATGGTGCAGTGCTCACCAGTATGCCACTTCTCTAGTTTCCTTGGTAGCTTGGGTGACAACACTTACCTATTGGCTTCTCTTCAACAGGTCAATAAAAATGCACACAGCTCAGGATGTTTCAAATTTGGTAAAAAGCAACCTGTGCAATAACTACCTTTGTCAAACAACTAAAAGACATTCCTGGCTGAATCTGAGAGTAGACGGCCAATTTCTTAAGAAGGATGTGTGCATTTATTTACCTGTACCAAATATACACAGAGACACTTTATATATATATATATAAATCTTTATATATATATATATATAAAGATTGCCATCACATCTTATATCAAAATCTGACTAAGCAACGACTTTGCTTTGACTCTGAAACAGATACCCAAAGGCATACTTGAAGGAAAACACATGGCTAAAAGAAAACCAACACCCTCAGCTCTTTTTAACTCAATGAACAGAGATTTCTGCATTCCTTAAGAAAAAGTTCTGAGGGCTTAGGTTATAACCTCAATCAACTTGCATGCGGACTTGCTAAGAGCACGGTGTTTCATCTGCCAGATCTCAAAATGCCTTCTACCAGGGAAACTAAAATACACATATCCTTTGCTTACCAAACTGATACTCTGTTTCTCGTTACACTCATCATTGTACCTAAATACACTTTTAAGCAATCTAAATTTTGTTTAAAATCTATTAAATTTGGAATAACTAATACTATCAACATAGTTAGCTGGATTGTTTTTTCATGTTCCTTTGTATTAAAATCAATTTTGTTGTGGTTTGATGCAAGAGCTTTTCGTTTGTTTTGGTGGGAGAGGCAAAGTCCAATTTCCTAATGTGCCAGTACAGTTCTGGTTGCTGAAGACAAAGGGTGGGAAGGAGGTTGCTGGAAAAGATGGCAGGGGTAAGTGAGGTAAGAGGTAAGGGGAGGAAAAAATTGATTTAATAAAAAATGAGTAAAGAAACTTTAAAAAATTGATATAGGTTTCACATTCAGTCTAACAACACTGCTTCCTGCTCCTTTTTGATGGAGGCTAACACTGCATTATCAGTCTCAGTGGCTTCTGTATCCCCACCACCTAACAGAATGGAGCGATCTTCTTCTAGTGTAAAGACAGAGTTTTGATTTTGGCACGAATGTTTGACTACTTCATTGGGAGTTGAAAAAGTTTTGTCACACAAGTTACATTTGTAGGGCTTGTTGGTCTGTACTAACATGTTGTCCATTTGACTGCCTTCCTCAAAAGTACAGAGCTCCAGAGTCTGTTTATCCACCATCGTGTAGGTGTCCATGCTCTGGTTTAGGCACACGTGTCTGGCAGCCTGGTTAGCCCTACAAAAGCTTTTGTCACAAGTGCTGCATTTGAAGGGCTTGCCCGTGTGTATGTACATGTGCTCCCTCCAGTGGCTTTTCTGAATAAATTTGCGACCACAGATGGAACATTCGTATTTCCGTCTCTTTACCTCCCTCTCTTGATCCGCCTGCTCCAGGTTGTCAATGTCTGCGATATCGGAAGGGGGAGGTGTCTCTGACTGCTGCTGCCCATCAATTATCGGGGAGTCTGAGATCTGCTGCAGCTCGCTGTCACTGATCATCCCCGCTTCAGGCACTTCCATGGCATCTTTGTCAGCTGTGTTGTTACAGAGAGACAAAGAAATATTACTTTCTCCCTGCTGGCTAGATGTGAAGGGAACTCCCGTGTGGATCTGCAGGTGCTCCCGCAAACTGCTGCGCAGGTTGAACCGGCGACCGCAGAGGTGACAGGCATAGTATTTTGGGAAGCTTCCGTTCCTTTTCATAATGCTTGGCTTGACGTGTGCTATTGTGAGAGAGGCAGGCTGCTCATCTGAAGAAGATGCTTCCATGTTGGCCTCCTCTCCCGAAGGTGAATTATTACCAGCAGCAGATACCAATTCTGGAGATAGAGAAGATGGCAATGGGTCAGAAGCAGACATATTTGTCCGGGTCACTTGTGGCAGATTTGCACCCAACTGTGAGAGCTGTGAGCCTTCAGAAGCCTGCTCTTGGTTCATCCGTGATGTCTGAGGCCGTGGTTCGCGCCCAAGTTTGTCGGTCGCTGACGTAACCTTAGTGGGATGTCTTATCTGGTGATCTGCAATCTGAATGCCATATAATGAGGATGCTAATGGAAAGACTTGATCCGGGTGAGAAAAAGTTCCCTGACTTGCAAGGCTGGCCTCTTGAATTAGTGGATATGCATGCAGAAACTTTATGCCCTGTTCTAGTCGAACTGGGTCAATGAGTTGTGGTGCCATCTTCCCAGTGTACATCAAATGCAAGAGATAGCTGAAGATATCTGGCTGTATGTCGGTCGCTTTCAAACGGACACATTCACTGAAAGGTGAAACAAAATTACAAATAAGACATAAGGAAAATATTTTTTTCCAGTTCTAGATTATTCAAGCCTTGATAAAAGTAGGAGGTTTCTACTTAAATTCAAAAGACATAATCTGCAATAAATATTAAGGGAAATGCTTTACCGTAAAAGAGCTAATCTTAAGAGCTACTTGAAAGATGACCTCTTTCCTCAGTGAAGTAACTAGCTTGAAAGAAAAGCTCTCCCGTTGCAATCTATACCATTTTAAACTGGTGTTATGTTGTAAATGTGTTGTCACATATTAATATATTTTGTAAACTTGGCTGGATTCAAACACATCTGTAGCTAAATTAAAACCGGCTAGCACGGGACTCTAAATTCACAGTCCAATAAATTCTTCTCAGTATTTAGCCCTGAAAACACCTAAAATTTATCTGGCATTTGCCTGCTGGGCCTCTGTGTCCTACTAGGGTTTACAGCTACAGTTCTGCAAATGTGTGGTATCACATTGTCCCAAGTGCATTATGATCCAGAAACCGTGCAGGACACGGTGTGAATCCCCCCGGGGATCTGATGCAACAGGTGTAACCCACGGAGTCCAGGTTCCTTACATAGCAGAACAGCAGCTTTTTTCCTTGAACAGGGAGGGAGAAACGGCAGCACCAGTGGACTGCCTGGTCAGCCTAGCAGTCCCTTCATTAGATCACTGAAAGGGAGATGCTTTGGCTGTGATGCCCTCTTCAGCCCAACAGAACTGAAAACAACACCAGCCTCAGCTCAGAGTGTGCCCCCTGCATCAGCCTTCACAATGCTCTGGACTGAGACAGCTACCACTGCTCTAGCTAAAGCTGCATCTCTGTGCAGAAGGTAAGGCAAGGTTCACAGAAGAAAGAAAACAGAGAACATCTTTTTGAGGTCAGTTAGCTAACAGGAGAGGAACTGGGATTCTAATTATTTTTCATAAGTATTTGTAGCTTCTCTATTAAAAACAAACATAAATAAAACACAGAAAGTCAGAAATAGACATGATTGCATGCTGTGGTTTGAATGCTCTAACTGCAGTAGGCTACCAAGCTGAGGAGGAAATTATAGCCCATTCTTCCACTGAGGTACATGCTTCTTCATCTCTCTCTGTGACTGCTTCTGAATTCAGATATATGACTCAAAAGTAAACTTTGTAATGCTGTCTTCCAAAGATGACCATGTTCTTGACAAAGCATCAGGACTGTAACATCTGTCTGCAGTCCTGTTTCAGAAGTCCAAATGCACTTCTGTCCCAGCAGTTCACTTCTGGTTAAGAACTCTTAGCCAAAGAGTTAAGTGTGAGTCACTTAACATAAACTTTTTGAGTTAGTTCAAATATTTTGGAAAAAGACCAAAAAAATCTTTAAAGCGGTCTTACACTTTGGTGATCTTTTCAATCTCCTCAGTGTAAGCCTGTGGTACAAAAATTTTAAAAAAAACCCCACAGAGTACCACAAACCCCCTTATTTTCCACCATTATGTAGTATTTTATTATTTGTTTGACGAGAAACTGCAAAGAACTGAAACACATACACCTCTTTTGTAAGTTTATTTCTCAAAACCTTCTAGCAAGTACTTATTGGATTGTACATAACATTACACAAATGTCAAGAAAAGTGTCAAGACAGAGTAGAAGATAGTGAGTGGGGGAAGGAAAGTGCAGGAGAGAAGACAGGATCCTTGAGGTATTCAATTGTAGAAATTCAATTTTCTATTTTTTTTAAGGATAGAGAACTTGTGCTAAATTATAAAATTATGTTAATGAATCACAGTTCAACTTTAACATGTTAAGTGAGGTTCTAGTTTGCAGTTAAGACTGGATTCCACGCTCTTTATGTCATAACAAGAAGCAAAAAGAACATTTTGTTTCTAGACTTCCTTAGCTTAGTTTACTGAACAACATTTAAATGGTGAACCTTTTTAGAGTTACCTGGTTTGATGAACAAACAACATCTTGAAGTAGTTGGAGAAAGAAGCGAGGACAGATTTGTGTGCCTTGAAGTAGACATCCCCAATGGCAACTGTGCAGTCACACAGGAAACCAAACTCTCTCTGAGCATTTAGCTGCTGCAGCAGAATAAGTCCATGGTTGGCCAAATCCATTTTTTTACCCTCTGAAAAGAGAGAGAAATTTACATTTACAAATGTAAATGACTTTACATTTGTAAAGTCATTTACAAATGATTTTCATGTAAAACTTAACAGTAGATGCACAGATGCAACAGTAACTGTCTCTTAACAGATATTTTCTCCACTATCCAGATGCCATACTTTAGTAACACATCTTAATCCCAAGTTACTGTATAAAAGATACCTTACACGTAGGCAAGGATTTCTCTTTCATGATGGGCAATGCCATTCACAAAGGTGTGAGTGATCTGCCAAGGCTTAAAGAGCAAAGGAGAACCAGGACCAAAGTGTTCTGAAAAGGCATGGTGTGGGTACTTGGATACAGAAATATAAATAGCTAAGGAAGAGGAAGATATATTAACAAGTAGTAAAAACACCTATACAGAGTGGGAAAGAGAAAGTGTTTTGATTACTACTTGTCTGCTCAAATAGGAAAATTGAATTTCCTTTCTGATGTCAGTAACTCTCACCTACACTGGTGGGAGTGACACAATGCAATAAAAGACAAGTTAGATACTTTTAACTTTCAATGTCTCTATATCTTTTACCCAGAAGTTATGGGTCCATCCAGATGAATCCAAGCCCAACATTAAATAACTGAACAACTGCGATGGTTATGCCCTCTCTGGGAAATACCAGATACATACCTGAATCTTCCCAGGATCAAGCAGTGAATTCATTCTAGGTATTGGCCCTCTGGACTATCAATACAGGAATGGGCAATCTTTTCACCTAATAACTATTAATTTATTTATTGAGACCAACCACAACAGCATTTTTAATAAGTCTGCATGCCTCATGCCTGCCTAGCAAACCAAGAAACTCAAAGGGTGAGAGGTGCAGTTCTGTCCACGGCTGGCCATTGGCAGCAGGTAGGATAACCCCTGGTAGCCCCCTAGGCCAGGGCTTCCACAGCCCCTCACCCTCCTGGGCACCTCTCCTTGTACCAGCTGCTGGAGGCTGCCCACAAAGAACTACCTAAGAGCCATAAACTTTTTCTCAAGGATTCAAGGGCAGTCTTGGAAGCAAAACCTGGAAACTTTGGGGGTGGGGGGAAATAGACAGGGAAACACATTAGTTCAGTTACTCATGGATGGACCGATGGATGGACTAATATAGGGCTAGTAAGATCAGAGAGTGGAAACAAACTCAATCAAAGCGAGTAGAGTTTTGGGCAAAAAACAAACAAACAACCAAATGAAAGTATGAAGCAATGTAAATCTGTGCATAAACATATAAAAACAGCAAGAGAAGCCAACAAAATTCCAGGCCATGTAATGCCCAGAACAGAAACAGAACAGAAGAGAATAGAAAGAGAAGGTGAAACTAGACATGGACCAAAAGGTTTATAAAAAGTGTTGGGGGTTTTCCCCTCTAAACTTAACAGCAAGTTATCGAAATTTTAAGTCAGGTTCAAGCAGCTAGTTTCTTTTATAGAGTAAGAGCATGGCTTTTTGGGAAAGAGAACAGAAGTATATTCCACATATGCCAGTATGTTTAGTCACTGGAGAAGCAAGTATTTCTACTTTCTGGAAAGGGAAGAATTCCCCTGTCTTTAAAGCAATAACCAGGCTGACCAAATGCATTCCTTTGCATTCACATGAAATCAGAACTCACTGGACGCAGGGGTGTAAAGACAAAGAAAGAAATACAGTGTTAAGATACAGCTGATTATTTTCTTAGTTAATAAGACAAAAAGAAGTTGTGTTTCAGCTCTCTTTAGGTACATATTCTCCTCCCTAAACTAATGTTTGGATAACTAAGTTTGTACATACAATATGCTAAGATTTTCTCCCTCTCTCCACAAGAGGGAATACTTGCTGTCACCAGGAGCAAAAACTATGCTTGGTGTTATTTAATCCTGCAAGATGCCCCATGAGAGTGATGTTACAGAAAACACACTAGATTTTTTTTAACCTTTAATTTAGATTATTAACGTGTTCGACATTTTTTTAATTCAGTCTGGTTTGCACTTCGACAACAAAACTTGCCAAGCAGCGCAAACCACTGATGTGAGGGCACTCCAAGCCAGACAAGCATTCTTTCTAGTTATTACCGTCTTAAGTGTGTTTAGTTTGGAGCTTCACTCTTACCCCAAACAGCACGCCTTCCTTAGAGACCTGGACTGATCTTTTAAAAAACATGATACATGTGAACAACACTGTGCTTTGCATGTATCTGGATGATATTTAAATGCTCTAGAGCTAAAAGCACTACAGTAATTACACTCTGAGGAAATGACAGGGCAAGATGAAAAGAGCGAGGAAAGCACTATGTACATTACAGGTACGCGTGTGCTCAGGAATTTTACCCTTAGCTAAATGAAATGGTGATTAACACCGGCGAGGCCGTATTTCAGTGGTGACCGATTCAAAAAGTGCGTGAAATGCCTGTTGTGCCCTGAAACCCCATGGGGACGAGTCCTTCCCTAGCCCGGCCCCGCTGTGCCGCGGCTTTGGAAATTACCTAATCTGCTCAGCGCCGGGGGGAAGCCACGCGGGGGCGAGCCCGTTCGGGAAGGGTGCTGGCTTCGGAGACCCGGCAGGGAAAAGGGGGCGGCGCAAGCCCAGGGTAACACCGGGGAAGCGCCGGTACCACACCGCGGGAGTGCGCGGGGCCCGGGCAGGCAACCGGGCTGGCAGGGAACCGGTCGGGCACGGCGCTTCCCGCTCTGCCCTCGCACCC
>WEIU01000629.1:172023-198794 GCA_013389925.1 Aegithalos caudatus | reverse complement strand
CCCGCGGAGTCGCCGGGGATGTGAGAGACGGGGACGGGCCGGCAGCGGCGGGACGCGGTGTCCCGGGCCTATCGGGCACGAACTCTCAGAGTCGGTGTCCTCCCCGCCAGCCTGGCTGCTCTCCAGGTGTCATTTATAGCGAGTCTCGGTCCGGTGAGCCGGGAACGGGGCGGCGTGGGACCGGTCTCTGTGAGACTGTCCTGCGCACGCCGTGGCTGAGCTGTCAGATGGGAGGTTACAAGTTCAGTTGTCAAAAAGAGTGATTCAGAGTACAAAAGTGGAAAGGTTGGGTCTGCTTGCGGTCTGTTCAACTGGACGCAGGTTATTTGAAGTGGGTATTCTTAACTTGCCTTTTTAAGGGATGATGCAGTGGCTGTATGTAAAAATCACATCTACAGCTTCCCACAGGGGCAGATTTGGTTGTGGTGGAGTGTGCAGGGGAAGTGGCTCTAGCAAGGCCTCATTTTATCCAAGTCATTGGATAAAAGGCTTCCTTAGAGACCTGGACTGATCTTTTAAAAAACATGATACATGTTGTATCATGAAGCACGTTGTAGAATAATCCATGGATACTTGTAAAACTGCATAAAGAAATGCACCAACAGAGATACCTGGAAGTACATGTACGTCCATGATACATGGAAAAAACTGTCAATCTTGCAGAAGTTACTACGTCAGAGCTGCTAGTGTGGAGCAGGGATGCCGTCTTCTACAAGAGGCCAGGAAGCCCTTGGATGTGATTTCAACAGACTGAATCAGTCTGGGGACAGCCTGGATACATCTGCTGAGCAGAGCAGCGGCATGGACAGAACCATTTCCAAAACTTTGTCGTTGTTGAAGGCCTTGTGGGTAGATGTTTGGCCAGCAATAGTTAAGGGGGTTCCTTTGCACCTCCTCCCTTGGAGCCCTGCTGCTGCTGTCCTCCAGTGTGTTTTTTGTTGCTCATGGGGAACAGCATATGCTACAATACCAACTGTCTGAATTAGGTCCGGATGATTATTCCCTTTTTTAAGGTACTTATTTAAGCAAGCATTTAGGGGCCTAGCTGTACCTGGGATGTTGTTTCCATGGTAATTAAATAAGATATACTATGGAAAAAAAGGCCCAGACTTTTAACTTTGCATCTTGACAGCAGGTGTGCTGATGGGGAGGAGTCTTGTATCTTGTCTGGTTTGTATGTCCACAGATGACTGCAGCCATCCCAGGCTATTGTTACTTCTACAGGATCTAAATTGATAAAGGATTAGACCAGTTTTATGTGAGTCTGAGTAAGCCATCTCCCACTGAAATTAATGGATGTCTTGATAGGCACAGCTTGAGTCTTTGCATCAAATACTAATGAATATATTACTCATGAATATTAATTTATTTACCCAAGTTAAACTGTACTGGAAAAGTGCAGGTTTTTAAGACTCCCAACAAACCAACCCCAAAACCCAACAACTTTTAATTCTGAGTACTTAGAAAGCAGCTGAACAGAACTTGATCTGTAAGACCCACCTCGAAGAGCTGAGATCTTAAAAGCATGTCCATTGTAGTTCAGCACAGCTCTCTGAGTTCTGCTATGTGAGCATGTGGCAGAAAGTTTATAGAGTGTATTTAACCAGTCTACTTGGCAATTTTTTCCCCTGAATGGTTTCCCTTGCATTTCAGTTTTGCAAACTAAATAGAAAGTAAAGAGAGTAGATGGGCAGTTGAACTCAAGTCACTTAGTGTTTGATGATCTGTCTCATTCTCCTGGAAGATATTGAAAAAGTGGTATAATATTTAATTTAATTGAGTGGACTACTTAGGAAAACTGGTGTGTTTCTGGCAGATATCTGGCAGGCTTTTTGGCCACTTTTTCTCTTTTATGCTGCACTTGCTTACTCGTCTGTTGGCATTCATGTGGGATTCTCCTCTGTGCTGTCTATGAAACTGGAAAAAAATTAACTTAGCTATGGTTTATTGGTACTATTAACAGCTCATAATTCAGCTTTAAATCACCTTTATTTGGACTGCAATATTTGAATCCAGCAATAATGCAGTTTCTAATCCTGTTGGATTCAAGGCCTGTTGGAATCTGTCAAAAGATGGCTGTGTTGGGTGTAATGTTGCCAAACTTCAGACCTCCAGTACTGACACCTGAGACATGTCACCTGTGTCGCAGGGAGTGATCAGCATTCACCTGACACATTTGGGACACCCAACTTATTGTGTGAATCTAAAATATAACTTCTGTTGCTTCTTTGCAGTTTGGGGTGTTTTTTTGTTTGTTTTTTAGGTTATAATCCATGCACCTGAAATTGTAATGAATTATCCATGTCTCATTAAGTGGCATTACTGTGCTTTTTGTTTTTATGGGCTGTTTTTTCCTCCTGAGTTTCTAGAGGTACTTGATTTCCCACTTTTGTGACTTCTTGAAAGGACTGTTCAGACTGTTAGAGATTGTGCTATACACATCTGAGCACATTCTTAGTTAGGTGTGATGCTGGTGATGGCAGGATCAATCCCTAGATTTTGGGTTTTACTTCAGTCTGCATGTACTTGGATTAGAGGCAGCATTTTGTCTGATAAGATCATATTTTACATCGTAAATGAGCATACTTTTGATGATATAAGTGTTAATAGGATGACGGAAGTGTCTGCTAATCTGAGTAAAAAGTCACTTGAGCAGTGGGAGGAACTTGATCCAGTCTCAAGTCCTCTAAGTGTGTCTTCTTGGATGAGTTCAGTTGAAATCTGGAGTGGAATAGCAGATTTTTTTATTGCTATAGTCAAAACCTCAACAGCTCTAGTGATACTAATTAGGCTCAAAGTGCTAAGATATTTTGTGAGTTTTCAATTTTCTCAGTATTTTTGAAAAGTAATGGAGCAGAGTCCTTGTTCTGAAGTTCTTGTTCTTGTTCCCTGCAACTCTGCTGACGCACTCCCAGAGGAGTGGAAGCCACGGGGATGTACGAGTTGCATGTCCTAGGCAATGCATGGGAACTGTTCCCCGAAGGTGTGGGACCCTACTTCACATGGGTACTACTGTAGTAAAACATGAGTTTTTGTCAATGCTGTAAATCTGTTTTATTAGCATAGCTGCCATTTCTAACACTTCCATTTTTGATTGATGCTGGCGAGGTGGCTTGGTGGCAAGTGTGACAGCTGCAGTAGCTTCTTGCTAGAACATTGTATCTCTGAGAGTCTCCAAGCTTTTAATCCAGGACTCTGTCCTCCCTCTGTTAGAAATGTGCACATAGTTCGTCCAAGTCTCACCTGTCTTTCTGACAGCATTGTAGGAATGTAAAAGTGATTCCTGGGAAGACTGATGCAAGGCCCCAGCAGCAACAGTGGAATGGCTCTGCTTTTTCTTGCCTTGGATTCCATGCTCTTCCTTGCCTTGCTCTTGGGGTACATTTGTGATAGGTGAGTGGTCATCCCCAAGGAGATCTGAGCTTTCACATTTTTGTTGCCAGTAGGTCTTGCGGTCTGAGAGGTGAAGAAGATCCATCCACCTTTTGTGTAGGCTGTATGAGGTGAAAAGATGAAGAAATTGATCTTTTTTGTTCTGTAGGCTAAGCTGGTTTTCTGGTATCAGGATATTAGGAATTGTTTCTACACCTAGTGAACAAAACTAGTTGTGTAGCTGCAGTTTAGACCAGGAGAAGTAACTATCCTTTTGTCAGTACAATCTATGTCATTCAAGGAAATGGTTTAACTGCATGTATGGTTTTTCTTAGGAGACTCATCTCTGTAAGGATTTTTTAGTGTAACCCAACTAAGGCAGTTTTTGCAGTGCAGATTAGCTGTCTGCTTTCTGCCTTAGTCTGAAATCAGCCTTTTACATGGGCCCTGCCCACTTTTAACAAGTAAAGTTCAAACGTGACAATGTCCTCTTGGCTGGAGCGACATTTTTAGTGGAGCTTGACCTATAAAGTTACAGCAATATATGTACTTGGATGTGTTGTTTTCCTTAGAAAAAAGGGATTCAAAACTGCAGTGGTTCCCAAGCGCATTTTTAATGCCCATGCAGGTGAGATATTCCAGAGGAAGCAGCTCTCTGTGACAGAGCTCCAGGGCGATGTGTGTATGCATCTGGCAAGCAGAGCTGATGTGAACAGTGCAGCAGAGAGCAGGGATTGACTCTGTACCCGTGAGTGCTGTCACCCCCGAAAAACAGGTCTGGAATTGAGTCACAGTTCTCAGCATTCCTCACTGTTTTACAAATAGCTACTCTTGTGACAACTTCCCAGCAGATCTGCCAAAGAAAATCATGTGTAAGTTGTCCTTTACCTTATCTGACAGAAAAAGCACAGATAGAAGCAGTTTGCACATTTGGGATCCTTATAAAGAATGGTCTAACAAGGCTCCATATGAACAGATTTTTACTGTTCAGTCTTAATTTTGTTAAAAAATATTAAAATTTCAGAATTCTGGGTATTTTAGGATTTCTGTCTGGTTTTCCTTGTATATTTTGTATTTATTGCTATTGCATCTTTCTTTTTTTCCCCCTCAAGTGACCCTTACTGGTTAGAGTAGACCAATTTTGATGAAGACTCAAAACTGTGCAAACTGTAGTGACAATGGTTGTTTTCAGTTACACCAGGAGAACATGTGGTGGGTGAGGCAGGCAAAGGATGGGTGTATTCTCACAAATAAGGCAGTTTTGTGTTGCTTCTGGAGCTTGAGTCTCGTCCTGCCTCTGCCATAAAACTTCCTCCTGGTCAGGCCATGTGTTCATGTGCACAGGCTCCCCAAGGGATCTCTGGCTTGAAGCAGAAACAGGGACTGCAGGCAGGGAGAGTTTCCCACGTGCTGTGCGGTCACAGAGGGCTCTACTCCCTGCTATAATGTGCTGTGAAAGCTCAAGTTACGTTCTTGGTGCACTCGATTCCCAGCTTGGTTCTCTATGTGTAATATAGCAAGAGAATTCTCTGTAGAGTTAGATGCTAAAACAAAAAACCCTCATGCTTGGATGCAGCTGCCAGTGTGCACACCATGAAAAAAAAAACTGATACAATTTTAAAGGTCTGTTAAAGCTTAACTGGAGCTTTTGGGTTTTTTTTAAACTGTGACTAGCCACTGAATGGAGTAAGCAGGGTTGGGAGCTTGGCAAGAAGCACAGTATGACTTTATGCCTGTGATTCTATGTGCCAAAATAAACTGATTTATGGTTTCAAAAGTAACGGCGCTTCTTTTGTTTTGAGGTGTTGGCAACTCTTACGGTCCTGAGACACAATACGTCAGATAAGCCTAGACACTTTATGCTTTTAAACAGCATTTAGGAGTCCTCCAAAGACACTGTTAAACCCACTTTTCTTAGTGATGCAGTTTGTCTGCATGTTTACATTTCAGCAATTTAGTTGAAATACTGAAACACTAAATGTGAGATGAATGGGAACTAATGTCCTTGAGTGGAAGCATTACCTCGAAGGGGGGAGGGAGAATCCTGAAAAACACTTGCTGGGAAAATTAGAACTAAAATGTAACCCTGTTACATTTACTTTATGTAACATTTACTCTGTTATTAGAATTAAGTGGTGTTTGTAAGTTTTCCTGCTGCATGAAAGACATAATGTTCTGTTTCTTAACAACACTGTAAGTCAGGCTACTGATGCAGAGCAGTTCACAGTGACAAGTCTTTGTCACCGAGCTCTTCTGACCAGTTCACTTCCCTGAGCAGGGCCTGACGGTTCCGACCTTCTCAGCAGTTCAGAGAAGAGGAACTTGAGCTATTCCAGAACCAAGACCTCCAGCTACAATCTGTTCTGATTCCAATGGAGAAAGCCTACTCAAGAGCAGCAGCTGCTTCTTCAGAGGCACCCATGACATTCTATTGTAATTTATGGCAAAAGGATGTGTTTTCAGTCAGACGTTTCTGCTAGCTGTGCCTAACTTTATTCTTTTCCCCACTGTCTGTTTGTTGTATTCAACAGGAGTCCAGTACTGAATTCAGAAATAATGCTCTCAGGTGAAGAGAGATCAGTAAGCTACTGCAACTGTAGTTGCATTTTTAGCCAGAATTTAGTCATCATGGCTTGTTAATGATGCTCCAGGAGCTTTTAATAGAATCTTTAGGTACTGTCCCTTATTCAAGACCATGGACTAAAGTGAATTTGAAACAGGTGACAGAACAGCAGTTTCTGAAAATACATTTAGAAAAAGAAGTTGCTAGGAAAAAAAAATCTGTTCATCCTCTCATGACTAAAAGGACTAGGAATAGATTAAAAATAAAAAAGAAACTTTTACCTTAGAAGGTAATGAAGTTAATTAAGACATCTTACCCTATGCTAACTCACTCCTTGAAACTTATACTGATGAAAATCAGATAGCATGATAAGGTAGACAGAGAAATTCTGTGTATCTTTTTTTAGTTTACCATTTTGCTGCAAGTCCCTGTAACCTCTGGGATCAACTAATTCCCCTTCTATATGAATACTAAATGTAAAAAAAAGAGTAAATAGTACTACATCTCAATAAACGTATTCCCATACAAGTATATAAACACTTTCTGATGGGATGGAATATAACAAATATATTTGCCACATATATTAAAATCATGCCAGAAGAACAAATAGTAATGCCATCTCCAAGCTTGGGACAGTGCTGCAGCTCTCCAAGAGTGAGCTGGTAAACATGAGAGGAAACATCATCCATTAGAAATAAAAAATGTAGCAGAGTATTCAGCATCATTTTAACTGTTAGAGTAGAAAACAGTAGTCCTTCACCAAATACAGTCAGCACAGATGATACTCATCCATAGGGCAAGCCCTCTCTAACACTATTAGTACAGTGGTTGGGAATAATGTTCACAGACTGATTTTTAATTTTTTTTTTTTTTATTTGAGTAGAAGATTTAGAGATTTATCAAGAGACAATTTCATGATTCTCCAGAAGCATATGATTAGAATCCAAGCCTTGTGTTCTCTATTGTTTTGTCTGCTTTCTTCTTCCTGAGTTTGTTCTGTCATCAGAAAACTACCCTTCCAAGTTCAAACAGAACCTGTGGAACAGCAAACACATTTATATGAATTTTTATTTTATTTAAAAATCTTTAAACCAGTTTATACTATAAATCAGATAATCTGAAAAGTAACTGTAGCTACAATTCATGAGTTGCAAAGAACAAATACTAATGCTCATGGACATTACGTTAATACAGTAATCTTAATTATCAAATTATGAAGGCTAGAAATTGCACCTGTTATAACGTTCTTAATACTGGCAAGAAGCCGCACCAACCTCTATGGTGATGAGTATCACTATCATCCACTCGAGGCGCAGCGCGTGCTTTTCGTTCAGGTGATTCCGCATTAGGTCTGTCAGCTCCATGCAGTGCTGCAGCTTTTCATTCATTACCTGCAAGCAATTACAAACATCACAAGTCTGGACTCCTGAAATGGAATCAGATCACTAAACAGGGAAACACTCCACAGAACTAGAAAGGGGTTAACACCTCTGCAAAATAGAACAGAACATTCTGTAAGACAACATGCACAAGCAACAAGCTTCAGTATAAACGAACCTGTTACTTCAACAGGTTACCCAAAAGAATATTAATTTAGATATACATCTCTAAGTATTGAAATGTTTCTGGGTGTTACCTATTCAGGAAAACAGTAACAAGCAAAAGAAGATACAGCTTTCTGGAATGCCTCAAAATTAAATATTTATGATTGCTGTTTTCGTGCTTCTTACTCTGGTTCAGGAGTAAACATTATGTCACCTTTCAAGAACTGATGTTAATGATTGTGTCAGTAAGGAGAATCCACTTCTCAGTTCTAATGATTTAAAGCCTAGTTTAGTAAAATAAACCATTCATGTGAAGCAAGTTAACCTAAACCAGGTAGAGGTACAAGTGGGCTAAGAGCACCTGGAAAAGGGGAGTGTGTATAATATCTTATTTATTTCCTTTCTGCAATTAAAGCACGTTCACGGAGCAATTTGTGACCCTGCTGAGCCAAAGACATCTGATCTGAGCACGGAAGATTCTCACAACAATAAGACACTCACCTTAACTCTGCGATTAATGTTGAGAAACTGGCAAGTCTTGTCATAAAGCTCTTCCAGTTTTTCTCTATCCCAGTAGAAGTCTGGTGTTATTAGCAGGTCTGAGCTCAGATTTATACGGTGTCTAAAAAGAAAGGGTACTACTGTAGTTGAGCCTTCCTTTTGGTAAATACAGGAGCAAATATTTACATGCAATTTAATGAAATAAGAAAATTTTCCTGTAATTCTACATATAATATGAAAAGAACTTCTTTCATAGTAAAAATACAACTGGAGTAATTATTTAAAATTGGCCATATCTCCTGAAACTTTTCTGGGAATACTCTACTGGGGAACTGCTTTGAACATAAATGACTTTTGCCTTATGCCAATACTGCCTCCTCAACCTGTCATCTTCCTTAATTTTCAATACCTGTAGAGAGGTCCCTGACTATGCTGGCCACTCACTGAAGCTGTACACAAAATAACAATACAGAACTCCTAAATGTGACTGGTACTGCCTGCTGGATGTGTGAGCACAGAACACCCCCCAGAATCAGGCTATGGTCTAAGCACCATAAAGGCTAAAAGCTATAATCTCCTGCCTTCAACATATTGCTAACATAAACCTTTGGATATTTGGAACATCATTGTTGATTACTCATAAGTCTTTCAAGTAAGGATATAAACCCCAGCATTTGACATAAGAATTGTTTTTAATTTCACCTTAGAGATTTTGGTGGGATTTTTCCCTTTTTTATAATTTAGAGTGTGTAAAGGTCTGTATTGTCCAAGGCCAAATTTCACTTGAGGGAGGACAAAACATTAAATCCAGTAACTTAGCAGTGGATTCTGAGTAAGTCAAGGGAAGCACAGAACTCTACAAAGTATCTTTACCACCTCTAGGCTAACAGTTAGTAGTTAACAGTTCCATCTACCCACCTTTCTCCTGTATATGCTGTGGTATTTGCTGTAATTACTAGGTAAGAGACATGTTGCTGGACTCGGGAAAAAATGTGGTATTTTGGTCATTTATGATATACTGCCTGCTTAATGCCTGCAGTTGAAATGTGAGTGGTGAAGCAGTGGGTCCCCTTACTGATGTAAACAGCACACAGGCTCCAATCAAAAGAAGGAATTCTCCCACCCCATCAGATCTGCTCTATCTAGTGTGTATTCTGCTCTTTGTATCATGCACAACACAAGCTTTACATTCTGTCTAATACAATGTCTTGGGTGTAACCAAAAATGTTACCTTAGTGCAAAGAGTTCTCCAATTTTCTGCATCACATCTGCATGAGAGAGTTTTACCTTCCTTCGTGACTTTAGAATCTGAAAAGTAGGAAGGTCTTCACTGCTGGATCAAGTACATGTACTGGTAGTTAAGAAGTCCAGAGTTTTACAGCCTGAAGTATCTTAGAATCTAAATGCATACTGTACTTACCAACATTGTAGTTTTGCTTGCTTAGTGCCTTGCTTCTCTAGCTTTCTAAGAATATCACTGTGCAACTGGTTCATCCAGGCTTCTCAATAAATCACTGAGTACGTCATCAGTAGCTACAGAAATACTGGGGCATTTTCTATAAATTATTTCCTGAACAAGAGATCATTTGTTTTTCCTTCCTGCTGTTTTTATTTTAAAGTCATGACAGTGTTCTTTTACCTTGGCACTCCTTAGCATTTTTACAGACTCTCCTTACAACAATCAATGTATTACCATTTATTTCCTTCATATAAAAGTAACAAAGCAAACATTTTCTCTTTTGAACCCTACAAATCTCTTTTTTATATATATCACCATATGGGCTTTGTACTGTAATTAAGTCTCATGAAAAACTTATAAGTAATTTGCTCAAACCCTTCATTATATTCAAGTCAAAGCACATTATTTTCAGCCCAAGTAAGCACACACTGTGTTAGGCCAGGTTTTAAAATGCTGCTTGTCCTTTTACGCCTACATTTCACCAGTAGCAAGTGACAGCAGCACAACATGGGAAACATTACAATGCAGAACCCCACTCCCAGCACTGTGAAGGCTGATGATTTCTTTTCCAACCATTTTGCAGGTCTTCTGAGCTTCCCTACACTGATGGATTTACCATCAAATGTGTTGAACATTCAATTGCTTTTTCCCTATCCTCAGCTACATCTGGACTGATCTTTTACATAACACAGGAGCAAAAGAGGGGAGAGTTACAAAGAAGACCTCACCTCAGGAATTGACTGGATAGATTCCACAAAGTTATCCAGTAACGATTCCCAAATAGCCAGCTTTACTGCAACACAGAGATGACAAAGCAGAAGACTGTGAGAGATACAAATGCTTTCAAGTAATTTTAACTTTAAATCTGCCAACAGGCTGCTTCAGGACACATTGATGCTTACAGCCATTATTAGCAGCAAGTTACAGTTTGTGCTACACAATCCCTGTTTTCATGTACCGGTGGACAGATCTGGGCTGGGCACTGACACAGCTCTGCACACAGAACCAGGTTCACCATGAGCGCAGCTTTCTTCTCCAAGCGATCAGATCCTGGAGAGTTTTTGCTTCAGCTCAGAAGTTGTGTGTCCAAGTGCTCTACTCAGTGTGTGAGCCCTCTGCAAACTACATTCCAAGGAGGCTGGAGATAATGAGCTATGCTGGCGTCAGGCTGACTTTGTGTGGTACCTCGAGAGCCTCCACTGCATTTCTGGTGTCCTGCACAGCTCTCATTCTCCATGTGTGCAGTATTGATGCACTGTGCTCCAACCACAGAGAGTTGGCTTGTATAGACACATCACCTGTTCCTGTTAAAGTCAATTCAAACTTGAGCAAACTCCTGTTTTGTTTTTAGGTGAGTGTACTGTTACTGAAGACAATAAATTCTGTTCTATGGAAGCTTGAGTACAGCACTGGCATTGGCAACACAAATTCTGCTATGCCTCAGCTTGAAACTAGA
The DNA here is from genome assembly GCA_013389925.1 of Aegithalos caudatus. NCBI lineage: Eukaryota > Metazoa > Chordata > Aves > Passeriformes > Aegithalidae > Aegithalos > Aegithalos caudatus. The sequence goes on along the minus strand of WEIU01000629.1, from coordinate 187,899 downwards.
AAAATGTTTCTACAAGGTAATACCTGGGGCCTTGTTCTTTAGTCCACAGATTCTCAGACAAGAATGAAGTAGCAACAGATCAAAAATTAACCCCATTCAACCAGAAAAAATTAATCAGGGAAGATTTAATTGTCATAAGCTCTTCTGTGGTAGTAATCAATAGTATCATCTGGTTAGGAGACTGCCAGTAAACCCAATGCTAAGCATTTTGCACACTCATCTTTGGAATACAGAGGCCTAATCCAAGTCACTGACTTAAATGACTTTAAATTTAGCCCCTGAAAAAAAAAAACCAACCAGCCAGTAAGCATTTCATCTGTCACCCATTATTTGACAGAGGTTGGTTTCTGCTTTTCATAAATTTGACTAGGGACTATACTTGCCTCCTTTGTTTTTACGGAACATTATCTCCTGGGAATAAATCCCTTGCTCCCTTTTAGGAGGCACTACTCTTCCATACAGTGGCTTTATGAATAAGAAAACTATAGGGAACTATATGTTTTTTTCTCAACAGCTGTTCCTTCAACAGTGAGGAACGATTTAGTTACACTGCACTCCTTGATCAAATGATGTAGCACTTCAAAAATGTGGATTCTGTTTCTTTACTGTGAAAAGGAGCACCTCCCCCAAAAAAATACTGGAATTCTGGAGTTTACCCTAAAGACAGTAGAGGTAGACAGACCAGACTTCCCTTAAAGGCCTTTTCAAGGACAGGCTTACTGCTGCCAGTTTCTGACTCCCACTTCCTACATCATTCAAGGTCTGAAGCAGCAGACAGATGTTATTTGCTCAAGCAGCAGCATGACTGGTGAGCCTGACTCCTTCACAGTGCCTCCCACTGTCTGCTACCATGGCTAATAAGCCTGCAAAACATTATCTGTGACTCTAGTCCACCTATGTGTTACTGATACACCTCCCCAGCTGGAAATAGCTGCCCTTCTTTAGCTGGCATCTAGCTTTTCTGTCAGAGGAAATGATGTCAGTATGAATTACCAAAGATTAATGAGAAGTTTCTAATACTGAACTCTACACTCCTTATCCTAGGACAGTTCTCAAGGGTGGAGAACAGGATGCTCAGTAGAATGTGTATCTTTTGCAATACATGTTTGTTAATGTGCTTTGTTCAGCTTTAAAATGGTTTACATTGAATAAGGCAATTCCAATTTACAGAAAGCACGGTAAAAGCATTGAAAACAAAACCTCTCAATCTGAAGCACAATCACTCTTTACATAGTTTGTCTAAATCAGATACCAGTCTTTTCCATCCTGTCATTGTACAAGTTCCATTTATAATGACATTTCACAAAATCTGTAGCATAGACTACTACATAGTATGAGCAATATTAACTTACCAGAAAGACAAAGAGCATTTGAAAAGGCAAATTTCTGCAGAACAACTTCATCACTATCCAGCTCAGAATTCAACAAGATCTGTCCTTTATGGAGCTTTGACTGACCTCTGTTAAGACAAGATTGAAACATCTTCATTGACCGAGCTACCAGCATAGGAACATTTAAAGAATAATTGACAGTGCAACAAAGGCTGGTTGTTTATTTAGATAAGGCATGCCATATCTGTATGGGTATCATCCCCATTCTTGCCTTTTATTCATGTTCAACCTGATGATATTCACAACAAATCACTGAAAATTAGTTCCTCAGTCTAAGACAAATATTATGGCCAAATTTTCTAGGTGTGAACGCAAGTGCAGCAAGCTGTGATGGTAACTACAGCACTGCTGCATACACACAGATAATTCAGAGTAAGCAGGCTGCTGGCCTCCTGCTCTTTAGCTCCTCTGTTATCTTTCTGTTTTCATTTTCCACTGTGACTCTTATCAACCTTACTCCCTCCCCACTATGATGTTAGTCTCCCTAGAACCTCTACTGCATAGGGGGCAAGGAGCAAAGAAAAGGGGACAAAAGACTTGTTCAATTTTTCATGTCAATCATATTATGAAACATGCATAAACACAACGGAGCAGGTCAAGAATCACAAATTACACAACTAAATAGTACATGCAGGTTTCAAATGGTCAGGAAAAAACAAACACCTGTCTCCTTATCTGGTTACCTTAAATAAGCTGAACCTCATTAGTTCAGTTCCTAGTATTAACAGTGTCCTGTCTGTGGGTTGCTTTTTGGTGCTGTTGGAAAATTACAGGGAATTTATATAATCATTTTCACTGTGAAATATTTCTGAAGAGATAATCTTCTTTTCATGATGAAAAAAACATTATTTAACAAGGAAAGATAACTTGCCAGGTTTACCATTACACAGTAATTAAGTTGTAACTTTCCTAGGAAATGGAAGTATTTGCAGAAACTACATCTTTGTATATTAACCTCAAGGATACACAGAGAAAGCTTATAGACAGCATCCTCTTTAAAATCAGACTCATCTCAATAACACTTATTAGTTTTTTGCTGTGACGTACATAGTTTCTGTTTGGGATTGATGACGAGTTGTGTGGGCAGGGCTTCTTGTTTACAAGCTCTATTTTATAAGCAAATCACAAAGGCCACTACCTACAAGTTTACCAAGACAGCAACATTTGTCAACTCAGATTTACTGTTTTTTTTCTTTATCCTACTAATTTGGAAAAAAAGGATAAGTATATTTTTACTAGCTGAATTACTTTTGCTTGAATTTGGTTTAGGTGTCTGTTAGCTTTTATATACACAATGCCTGAAGATACTTACTCTCCTATTCTATAGTTCAGCTCTTCATTCTCCCAATGGACTAGTGCAACTTCGTATGGCTGAATTTCATGCTGCTCTAGCACTTGCATGATATTCTTCATCTAAGAAGGAGAGAATTGCAGCAATAGTTACCATGCAGTAAATTATCACTCTGCAAAGAACTTGGATAGGGCAGGCTGATGAATGCAACCTTCATGCTGAAGTTATTTACCTAACAATGAAGAGATGTGCTAAATAACGAAGCTATTATTAACATAGTTTACTTCTGAAACTGGTTGTGGTTTGAGAAGAATTTGTAGCTATGAACAGCTGCAAGGAATCTGGGAAAACTGAAATGTCATTTTATATAGGCACACATGGAAGAGGGTAAGGACAGCAGCAGTAAGGACAACGTGGATGTATTCAGTATTATAACAATGAGCTGTACTAGGTTTGGGCAGATTGGGAATGCATGTGAGAATGAATCTTTAGGAGAAGTACATTAGGTGGTTGTTTCTGATAAAATTACTAGTTTGCTGCTAAATCAGTAATTTTGTTTTTGATTGCTGCTGAAATCAGTAGCCTTGTTTCAGCTACCAGAGGTCAGTTAAATTAGAGAAACCCTTTACCACTACAAAAATCTGGAAAAAATGTTTCAGCTGCCACATTCATCCCTGTAAATAGTTAAGCGTGCAATTTTACCTCCAGAAGTAATCTCACTGCTCCTTTATTCTCCAGCACACTAAAATCTGATGCAGGAAGAAAGAGCCCTTTTCTCTCACAAACCTTCCTCCTCTGACACCTGACTTAAGATCTGTCATCCTTATTCCTTTTTATATGCTACAAGGCTCCCATCAAAAAAATCATCTACAATTAGAACAAATTCTGGACTAAAAAAAGCACTCACCTACAAGTTTTTAAAAGCCATTTAGCTACATAACAGCCAATAAAAAACCAAACCACAAAACCACAATACATTCTCTTTTTTGAAATAAAAGATCACAGTTCATCTTTTAGCACAAAACTGTACCCTATAAATTTTTCATAAAGCATATTCTCCAGGTTAAGTACTCTAAAAAAATCTGTTGGATGACCTGCAAGAGGGATTTTCCTTGTACTACTAGCTTTCTTCATTGCTTTCAAGAATTTTGGTGATACTATATCTATATATGTAACACAGTAACATTTTTCACTGAAAAAACCCCTCAACCCTACAGCTGAAACTGTTCCTTTCCTAATCCCGAATTCAATATTAACATGCCTAAGACTTGCCATATAATTCAAGTCTTGTGATAAAAAAGAGAATGAAAACATTGGAAGTGTCTGCTCTGAGGCCAGTCACCTCAGCCAAACAGCAGTGTCCAGGGACAGTTCAGCAGTACAAAACTCACTCTGCTTCTAGGCCCAGCCTAATTTTATAGAAGGAGCTAGTTGTGACACAGTGAAATTAATTAGATGTTTGAGAGTCACTAGCTGCAAACTCTTGCTATTACGGGCACTTACGTCACACAATTTCCTTTTTAAAAAAACCCTCAAAGCTGGTTTTTCTTTTTGCCCTTGCTATTTTGGTAAGGAAGTTGCTGTACAACCTTCCTACACAGGTATTTGAAACTGCTATTTTGTATTTTATATTTCTTCTTGTGATCAGTCTTTATTTGTCACTTCTCCTGTTAAGTGTCTGTTAATTTAAAATAGGTTTTTTTCTCCTCCTAGTCATTCTGGGGTACTTTTGTTCCTTTGCAGTGATACTCTACATTCTTTTTACTGAACTACTTTCAGTTTCTGTTCTACAGACCAGCTTGGGGTTTTTCTCCTTTCATTTCAGTTCATTAAAGCATGTCCATAAAATTACTTCCTCTATTTGAGCAAGTTGTTTGGCAGTTAAAGCTTTGACAATGATTTCAACAAGCAGAAAGAGGCATTTTTCCTCCTCTTTTATAAATAAAGTTAGCAAGGGACCAATACTCATACTAGTATTGACCAGGAACACAAAGTTATTTAAGCATGTCCAACAAAAGTAGAATTTTCAGAGTATTCTGGTGGGCTGAGGTGTCCAACTCAAAGACCATCAGGAGTTAAGTCAGCTGGTCTTCAGTAATACTTGTGAATCACTAGTGTAGTTACAGCCATGGCTTCCTAAGAGTTCTACAGGCAAGGTTTGACGGGAGAACTGGTATCTTTTTGTAGGACACCTGACAGCCCCCAAAACAGACAGGAAATCAGAAACATTCCAGTTCTCAAACAGAAAAAGTGAACTTGAATCTAGAAATTGATCACATATAGAAACAACTGCTCTGTGTTTTCTTTTACCCTAATGAAAATCCTTCTGTGAACATCTGTGCATATCAGTATCATCTATTTAATACACCATTTAATTTCACATACCCTGTCTACAGATAAGGTTAATACTTTTTGTATATAGAATCCAGTTTAAGCACAGTAATAAAAATACATTTAAAACATTAAATAACAGATTTAATTCATTAAAATAGATATACCTCTGGCATATCTTTCTAGGTCAGCAAAGACCACCAAACTATAATATGTCGGCAACATAATTAATAATTATACCAATCAATAAAAAACTTCCTTCACGAAAATTGCTGTCTGGTAAAAACACAGAACAGTATTGAAGAGTTGCTTATAATTATTTTTTCTCTTTCAAAGTTACACAAACATAGGTCTTTAATAGTTTTGACTTAAAAAAGAACAGAATGGAATGATCCTTCTAATATATTTTCTATTACATTAGTGCTTTTCAAACAATCATTCACAGGTAGATTTTTCTGATGGCCTTTTCAGGATGTAGAGCTGCAAGTTTTTTCTCTTTGTCAGTCTCTTTAGATTAAGGTTTCAGATTTTTGTCATTTTTGTCTTAGGTAGATGAGTTTCAAAGGTGACATATCAGCAGCCCACACACTCTAGGGCAGCAGCAGGCAAAAACCTGCGCTCATTGGAGAAGAATCAGTTTTTTTCCTCTCATAGAAAAATCAGTCTCCCAAAGAAACCTCTAGCATGCTGAGCTTTGTGAAACTGACAAAATACCTGCTTGTGCACTTTTAACCAAGTTTCACTTTACTTACACTTTTTTCTTCCACATTCCAAAATACAACAGCCCCTTCCCTGTGAATTCAAGGAAAAACTGAGTGTAATCATACTGTTTTAAATGTATTTTAATGGAATACTCAAATTGTACAGTGGCAATTTTTGTCATTGTGAATCAAGAAACTTAAAACTATCTTTACAGAAATTACGTACTAGTTGATTTTTAACCATATTTCAGTGAAAAATGAGAAGGTGTTTTTTAACCATTTAAATAATTCTGATTTTTTAAAAATCATTTTGACTGCACAGTTATTCCTTGAGTTTCATGAGGTAGTATGATACAATGAACTAGCAAGCTCCATACTTCTTTCACACCATTACTATTAATGGCATAATGTTTTGAGCATGATTTATAGCTTACCTGAAGAAAAAAATCATGCCAGGATCATCTTCTTTTGCAGATTTCTCAGTACTGACCACCAAAACATTTGCAGCATCTGGTTTGAAGTAAGTGAAAAAATGGAGTAATTAGTCAACCTCTAAACATGACAGCTGATAGCTGTAAGCATGTAATTCAACAGTTGCACACTAACACATTAGCCAGGCCCACATTTTATTTTTCTGATAGAAATGCTTGCCAGGGACCAACTACAATATCAAACCACACTGCTTCCCCAAACTGTCACACTCTAAACTGACTGGGCCTCTACTGGGGACTTCACCAGAACCTTCAGATAATGAAAAGTAGCAGCCTTGAAGAACAAAAGACTTGGGAGAAAACTGATGCAGACATTGCAAATACCCAGGAACAGAATACAGAGGTAGACATGCAATGTGAGATAACTATGGAAGTCGTGCACAGCAGTAGGCAAATTACCATTCAAAACCGCTTGCATGGAAGCTCTTCTTTTCTATACACTAAGGGATTAAACTGCACTCAAATTGTGCTGACTTTGCTTTGCCAGTCAGAAACTTGAAAGAGTGCATCCCAAAGACAGGAGAGCCTACACCTGAATTTCCCTGCACATCAGAAGTGTGCTTATGAAACAAATCTTCCACCCACCCTCCTTTACCACACTTCTGATGTGCACTGCACAACAGTACATAAAATGTGAGGGGTTTTGCATGAAGTTAAAATGAAAGAGAAGCTCGAAAAAATGCTCCTGTGGTATGCCAACCACTAATGGGGCATTTGTTACAAAGGATTAGCACAGAGCTAGTCCAAGTAGAATACCCCCAAACTCAGACCAGCTTGGGGTTTTTCTCCTTAAACAGGGGTTAGATTTTTCTTCTACAAATCTTCTCCACTGTGCACTCACTAATACAGACAAAGTTTTACAAGTCCTGATGTGGTTTCAAACCAGCATGACTCGTTTTGTTGCAGCACTAGTGGAAGCTAGACCTGTTAGAAAAGCCCCCTACTTCTATTTCAAGTGAGACTTCACAAAGTTTTTGCAGGGCCTAACAGCTAAGCCTTAAAAATTTAAATGCCTTTGCAGGAAAATCACAAGTCAAGTGTCAGGGTATCAAATGTTGTACAAATGCTACCTTCTGCTTTACTGCTCAGGCCATAGAGGCCAGGTAGACTGAGGCAGCAGAAAGCCATGACCAATTATCGGATACACTTTTGCTGATATCTCAATTGGGACCACATGGTTGGTTTGAATGAGCCCTTAAAGACTTTTCTTCCACTTGCTATTCCAGTTCAGAAACACATCATTGGATGAATAACTAGAGCAATTTTAGGTGTGAAGTTTGAGTTCATCATGAAGTAGCATTTGTCTACATTTTCTCATTTGCCTTTTCAAATACCAGCCCTATCTTTATTCACTCCAGCCAAAACACCCACAATTGAAGAGAATTTGGTCTACTTTAAGTGAATGTGCAGGTCTACTTTAAGTGGATGTGCAGGATCTGCCACTAAAACGTTTTTAAAGAGGTCAAAAACAAGAATAATGCTTTGGAAAAACACTACAAAGCAAGAAATTCACACAGCAACTGCTGTTTTAGATTTCTATGTGGTAATATTTTTAAAAATTGTTTTCCCAGATTCAGTGTTTGGCTTGGTAATGAACCACTGCTACATGCACATGCCAACCATCACAACACTTCAGATCTGCTGGCACAATCCAATATCCTTTCACCATTACTTCCTCCAAACCTTTGATAAACAGTACTCGTTATGAGTCAAAAACACCATGAAGAAATAAAAGGAACTGGCAAAACTGACACTCCCAGGGTAAAATAACATCAACAGTAACATTTAATTCACAGTCATGCGGGGGGTTGTACAAAGTTTCTATCCCAAAGCTGTGAAACCAGGGTTAGTTTTAATACAAAGACTACTTTGTAATATTTGTATACTTTGTAATACTTTGTATTATTTGTTTTAATACAAATACTATATTCTAGTGGGTATTGTCTTTCATGTTCATCCTTCTGAACAAGACAATCATTAGCAAATTTTGTGCTTAAAGAGACCCACTGGAGTATTACTGTAGTTAGATTATTATTTGGGAGGCAGACAGGCTTTTGATAACTCCTACTGAAATGTCCATGAACAAGTGCTTGTCCTTCTCCTAGCTTCGTATAGTCTTCTTTCAAAGGAAGAAGAAAAGGCATTTCTACTACTGACATATGAAAATCACAGCTGTTCCAGGGCCTAAGATTCCTTAAGCTATAATAAGATCCATTTGTTTTTCTTTTGTAGCATACTGCAACTACTTCCAAGCCATACTTTCCCAGGTCTTCAGAGATACTTTCTATGGAAACCAGAATCAATTATTTTGCTGAAGCCTACCTAAGTGAAGCATTCAACAATTGCTGGGATATACTTATACCAATAAAGAAGTATCAACAGCATTCTCTTTACTGAAACTAAACATTTGTGTGTGTATATTTTTCATTTCACTTAGTCAGCAAGATTCTCTCTTGCATGCCTTCCTCTCCAACTCTGTGATTTACATTAATAAAAATCTGGGTACAGAAAGAAGATGCAATACTTCAAATTACAAAATTGTTTTGACGACTGAGGTACTGCATTACCTCACTACTGAAAGACTGATTAAAATAAAACATTCAAAAACTAATACTCAGTTAGCAAATGTCTACAGAAATTCGCTGTATCAATCAATTTCCAAGGTTATTTCTCATGCATTCATGTAATTTTTCTATACTTCTAGTGTAATTGTAATGTTGGGAAAAATTATCAGAGGGTAACCCTGCTTATACTGCTATTCTAAAAGGTTTTGTTGTGGGGATTTTTAGGCAAATAGAATCTTTAGGAAAAGAAATAATTTTACCGTCAGTGTGATATATTCCAGAATATTATCAGAATAAAAATACATAAAGTTATAAAAATTGTATCCCTCACCCATATTTTATTACCCAAGATAAAACATTGCATTTAATGTTTTAAAAATCTACCTCTAGGCAAACTTTTTATTTCAACATATCCATGTGAAGTCAGGTCATGACACAGATTACCAAGGTGATATTCATCTGCTGTTGCAAAGGCTGTGCACTGCATCAGATTCTGTGCCAAAGGAAGAGAGATTTGAGTTAGGGCAAGGCTGAAGCAAGATGGTAAGAAGACAAATGTTAGCTTCAAATTTATTAAGAGACTTTCAGTTATGCACTGTCGTTAAGTGGGAAAGCAAATCACACACTGAGTGAAGTCACAACAAAAAACTCTGTGACAGAGCCACAAAGACAACCCTTCTTCCCCAACTGCCAATCAAATACTCAAACAGTAGAGCTGCACTTGCTGCTGCTCCCCAATCCCACGGCTTATGGCGTACCTGGCTGACCATTGAAACCAGAGGCAAGACACCCCTGACAGCAGTTTTAACATCAGTGTTTTAAAGATAAATGGAGTTTGACTGCCCTAGTCTGTTTACCAAGCAGAAGCTCCAACCACAAGCACGATGCTCTGCCATGCACCACGCTCCTGCAGCACAGGAAGTCCCCGACCTTCCGGGCCGGCTGCAGGTGCTGCACATCTCCAGCGTCCCTGCCCCGCCCAGAGCTGCATCCTGCACTAACAGCATCTCCACTGACACCACAGCTCAACAGTGCACCACGGCCAGTTTGTCCAATATCCCACTATCTTAAACAAGTAAAATGTCATACTCAAAGAAATAAATGGAAAAATGATGCTGACCTGCAAGGAGATGTGAGATTTTCTTGATTAATCAGACAAGTCACAATAAACTGATTTGCAAATTCTACCGCTCACTTGAAGTGTATTTCTTTGTTCTGATACCACGTATGACACACAAAATCGTTTTTCAGTAGAATGTAGGGGAAAATATCCAGAAAGCAATGTCTCCCTGTGGATCAGTCACCCTCCAGCTTTTTGTAACTAATACAAATGGGGATGTAACTAACAATAAATGAACAAAAGAGCTGTGCTCATCTGCAGGCATTTAGGCCCACAATACACTTCAACCTAAAATCCAAGTTACATTCTTGCAGCACTCATACTGTCAAATAGCAAGGCTTCAGGAGGAGCTCTGCTCCCTGCGGGGGGCCTGTCACCAATCATTAGAATCAACACCACACACTTGAACTTTTCTTTTTCAATGTCCACATTCTACTAACACATCCAAAGCTCTGCTTAGACATCCTCTTAATTCAGCAACCACTAGCAGAAAATAAGCTTTCAAAGTAATTATAATATTCAGAGAGAAATTTTGTAGGCATATTCCCAACAGTGCTAGAAGGCTGAATTAACAGTGGAACAGAACCGTGTTTTCAGTTCCCTTGAAGTATCAAGTTTCATTATCACAATTTCAACTGTATAAATGCACTCTCAATTGCTAAATCACCAGTGCCAATTATATATCTAAATCTGAAGATTCGTCCCAAAAGCTCTGGTTATTTTAAGTGCACATGCTCTGCCATGAAATGCTTCTGTCAAAAGTTAAGGGAGCAAATTCTCATCTTGTAGTTAGTATACAAACTGAAAATCTCTATCCTGCTCTGTTCTTCCCCCAGTTTATTACTTGGACTATTCTTCATTTCAAGGCAAATGCACTGCAGGATTGACTTCCTGTATTACAGCTGCAATTTTAGTTTCAATGGCTACATTTCTCATTTAGTTACAACCAGAGGTTTTCCACTAAGCTACATGCATGAAAACAGCATTTTGGATAGGAACTACTTTTGTGGGGGGTGTTTTTTGTGGTTTGTTTGTTTTGTTAAAATGTACTGTTTTACTTACATATTTACAAAAATCTTGTTTAATAGAGAACATTCACCTTAGGCATAATTTGTGATTAAGACACCTAAAATATGTGTCCATGGGTGATTGTGGGCCAAAAAATCAACTCTAATAAGTGACTCAGCTAATCCTAAAATAGATGTGTTAAATGGCTGATCAACCTTAATGCCAGGTTTTCTGCTACAACACTTTGCAAACTTCAAAAAACCCAGAATACAGCACCTGTACGGGTGCTAAAAAGGAACTCAAGCTACTCATCCCCTCCTCCTTTCTGCCTACAGCATTACTGCAATTCTGTTCAGAGCAGCACACAGGATGGCTGCTCCTAAGGACAGCTAAGTATGTTGACAACTCATTTTCTGTATCATCATGCCCCCAACAACTGTACAGGCTCATGGAATCATAACTCCCCTTACTCCATCTCTTCCACTTTTAGAATACAAAAAAAAAAAAAAAAAAAAAAAAAAAAAAATTAAGAAAGAAAACCTGCAGGATGAACTTTAGTCCTCATATCACCACAGGAATCAGTCTTTACCTAAAGCGTAGTAAATACTATGTCTTTGCCTGAATTTCAAGCTATTTCTATGCTAGATGGCTGGAGCATATACACTACTGTAAATACTTAGCTCAGAGACTTTTCCTGCCATCAGATATACCAGGTTATCCAAGTAGTGGTACCAACTCACTGATGGACTGACTAAACCACTTAACTGCTTTCAAGGAACTCCTCTATCTATCCTGAAAAACTGGTTGTACAACAATTTGTCACTGCTGGTGCCCAGCACTCTGTTTGTAAAGTGCTGGGAAGGATAGGAAGGACCTCATTCACCAAGTGCTCCGCAAAAGAAAGGTGCCAGCTGTCAGGGCCTCCCAGACAGAATACACCACAAATCCTCAGGGTTCTCTAACTGAGAACCTCAAGTGAAGGCCTGCAACTGCTGTCTCCAGAGGCAGAAGATGGGAAGGAGATGTTCCTAAGACAATGGCCTCGGCCTTAGGGACTGCAGTACCAGAGGCAATTTCTGGCCCAGCATTTTGCAATGCTAAAGCTTCCTCAGGAAGCATATTATTATTTTAGTGTATCAGGCAGTATTTTCTCCATTTCTTCACAATGGAAAAAAATAAAAATAGCACTGCATGTTATTTGCACATATACATGAAAATGTCAAACAAAGAAACTATTTGCATTCTACGCTGTTATTTAAAAGCCTCAAAAATGTCATTTCACCCAAAACTAAGAAGAATCAAAGAAGCTGAACGTAGTATCAAAGCATGACTAAAAAGCTGGAAACATTACAGTGTTTCAGGACTAATATTTTTCACTTTCCTTTTCCAAAGCAACATGAAAAGATGAGTGGGAACTAAATTGTCTATAACTACCTTTTCACGTTACACTAAGGCATACACCTGCTTACCACACAAAATACTAATAGGAAGCTTAGCTATGGGAAGGCAAGAACTTGTAAAACTTTGCTCACATTTTTTAGAAGACATAACAAATGTATTTTGCAACATGGAAACTATTTCTGAAGGCACAATGCTTGTTTTAGTCTCACCTATCACACTATTTTACTAAGAACGCCCTGGAACTCGGTTGTTTTAGACTGAGGAGAAAAGTAATGCATCTGACACCAAGATTCATCATGGAAATCCTATGTTCAAGTGTACTTAAGGCCTGGCTTGGCTAAGAGCTATTTTAAGGAGATATGGCTACAAATATGCACTACTCTTCCTTATTGTGCCTCGCTGTATCTAAAACAGTGTGCTATTGCATTTCTTCTGTAGACTTCAGAGTCTGATAATCATGGTGCTATTTCTACACATGGAATGATCTTTCTTAGGTAACACAGGCTACACTTCCACATTCACTGCCCACCTGAAACCCAATAGGAATATAAGCTTTATACTATTTACTTTCACTTTTATTTCTGTTTGAGTGAAAACTTAAAACTGGGTAGATCTGGATAAGCAAGGAAATGTAGAGAAACTTAAATTATTCTGAAAGCTACACTTTGTTTCTCAATAGAAAATGTGATTTGAAAGCACTGGTCAAAACTATTTTTAATGCACTTCACATTTCTACTTTATAATAACCACTCATCTTCCCTCCACTTTTGTTAACACATTGCAAGTAAACTTCCATTTACCTTCAAACACCAGACATGCCGATTTCTATCTAGCTTGCTTTAATTTGTAAAGCTCCAACACTACTGTAAGCAATGAAGTCCTCCTCACCAAACAATTATATTATTTGCATTAAAATGTTCATCTAAAGCCAAATCTGAACCTAAATTAAACCGATGCACTCCCTTAATGTCACATAGACTGTAAATGTTTTACTTCACCTCCATGTCTGAGAATGGCAGGTTTGTTCTGGATGGCTGCTTGGTCCTCGGTGCCTTTGGTGGCCTCTTAACTTGCTGGTTGCTGGGTTTGGGGACAATTTTACCAGCTGATACAACTGCATAAAATCTTGACGATGTGCTCCTAAGCTTTTTGATCCACTCTGTATTGAGCCTGTAGTTTTCCATCATCATTGCATCCAATCGTCTCCAGGATGAGAAACAGCCCTTCCCACTCTGATAATAAACATTTCTTCCCAGAGTGGGCAGAAATCCTTTGAGAAAATGCCAATTCCTGATTTGCACACATTGACTTGTCGACCGATGGAACGCAGGTTTCAGTGCATGCAAATTCCAAGACTCTGCTATTCTGTGAGCTGTTCTTTCAACTTCATTATCCAGCTTCAGTAGCAGACATCCAGTTTTGTTAAAGCTTTGGCACCGGCATATTGTTGTTAAAGCGTGGAATGATCTCGTCTGAAGGTGCAGAAGTTTCAGTCTCATTTCTTCCCTCTGAACTGTATTTAAAACAAGCAAACAAAATCATCCATCAACATTTTGGAAAGAAGTATTATTTCTCTCTTATCTAAAAGGTGGTCCATATTACTCTTGCATGTGTTAGTACTCCTCAGCACAGGACTCTGGTGGGAATAAAAAGAGTTTTTTGATCCTATGGAAACACTCTAAGATCAAAACACACCTGTGTGCTTGCAACAACTGGTGAAAAAACTGGTTGCTGTGTCAATATGCAAGCAGGCATCTTTTCCTTTGGCTGCTCATTCGTGCAGCAGCCTTCACTTTCAGTAACCCCACTGCTTATGAGCAAGCAAGCACACACGTTAAAGAGGACATCAGACGCTGTGAATCACCGTGATATATAATAAAAACACTGTGATATATAATAAAAACAACAACTAGATTACTACGTGGTTGTATGGGAATGTCACCTACAGAACACACAGACTGCTCAGCATCAGCCCCAGCTGCTGTGCCATGAAGAGCCGAGCACAGATCCAGCCCCAGCCATCTGTCCTGACCACAGCTGGAAGGGAGCAGGCTCACAGCTCTGCTCCTGCCAGTACATCCTGGTGCCACAGGGAACACCCGGCCTGCCTGCAGAGCCACCGTGCAGCCTGAAGCACAACAGTGTCCTTATGCTGGCAGTTCAGACTAAGAGCAACCCTACTATATTTACACTACATTGTGTGAGCTAATAGAACAAAAATATTCACACACTCAATACCTCAGTGGATGTGTTTCATTTGCTGAGAAAACTCAGTGACAAGTCCCTGCCCTCATCTGGTTTCCTTAATCAAGAACACTTCCCTTATGACACAAAGTCCATCCTCAGCAAGTTAGTAACAAAAAGTCATTAAGCTGCTCAGTTCAAAAACCTGCCCATTTCAGATTTTTTTTCAAAAACTGAAGGAGGATCTTCAATACTAAAAATACATACTAATATATACAATACTAAAATAAATCAATACAATACTAAGTAAACTAAATACAATACTAAATAAATACTATATAACATAATAGTTCAAATCAACATTTTATTTAAAGAGCAAATCATGGTGTGCACTGTGGAACAAGCCCTCCATCCTGATGAGAATATCTTGATGAACTAAACTTCGTATTTTTGCTTTTTATGCTTTTTAATGCTCTTCCCTAGTACACTTTTGCCCAACTAGAAACCTGTTATTGGCATTCTTACTGGGATAAACTATTATTTTGATTTTAAACATGTTCTGTATTTAAAAAGCAACCCTGTCCAGAACAAGGCATATTTACCTTTCTAAAGGCCTGATACCTCCTGGATAAAAAGAGCTGACAGAAACTCAGCAACTGCAACCCAGGTGGTGGAGAGCCGGGGCAAGGGGTAAAGTCTCCAGCAGTGCGTGCTAAGTGGCAAAAAGAGACTCAAAACGGTTTTGTTGGCTTTCCTAGCCAACAAAACCTCATCCCGGAACAGTAATGTCGGGAATGATTTTTCAATTGCACAGGCTTTCGGTAAGTTGTAAGAAAAGAGAGATCATAAAGACTGAATTCCATCGAGGGGCATGAGCGCCAGACCTACTGCACCAGAGGCACCAAGCCAGAACGAACGGAACACAGCAATCCAAGAAGAAAGCAGAACGAAGGGCGACCACAACAGGACAGGAGGCGCCACCTGCGAGCAGCAGGCACGAAACTGGGATTTATTTTCCAACGTCTGTTCAGCATACGGCACACTTTAGCCACGCCCGCTGCCTCCCCGGCAGAGAGGCCCGGCTTGCTGCGGCACAGCCACCGGCATGTACGGATAGGGCGGGCCCATTCCGCCGGCGGGCGAAGCGGACCGGCACAGACCGGCCTACGAGCTTTGCCCAGACCCCGCAGTCCGTATGCCTCCAGACTGCCCCCGGGGCCCAGCAGCCCCGGTTGGGGGACACTCCGCCCCTTCGCTGCCCCCGCACTGCCGTCCTCTGCTCCAAGGAAAACAGCGCCCGCACCGCCCCCGGCAACGCCCCTGCGGCAAGCGCGGGGGGAAGGGCGGCAGGGAAGCGAGGCCTCCACTCCTATTGGCTGCGTGCCGGGGGGGGG